>JARKHS020033372.1:0-230796 GCA_030143305.2 Amblyomma americanum
CTGAGTTACCGCAGGAAGGCCCTTTCTAAATCCATGCTGAATAGATATAAATTATCTGCATCACTGAGAAAGACAGCTTTGTTAGTGCCTAGAATATGTTCGACATGTTTACAAAAAAGCGATTAATGACATCGGACCAAGATTAATGATATCGGACCACATCCTTTTTAACTATAGGCAGAATCCCACTAGTTGACAGGCTTGCAAGGAAACTCATGACACAGAATTTCTTTAACATTTCACTATAACGGTAGAAAAACACATTTAGTAACCCGTCAGGACCAGGAGCACGGTTGTTTTTGAGTACAACACTGAAAAAAAAGCCTGCATGAAGTACATCCTTGAATAAGAAGGGCATTATACTGCAGTTTCAAGAATAGTGCAATTTGATTTCAAGTTTTATGTTCATTAGATTTTAAACACTGCCGAGGAGGACACTTTATCACGACAGGCTGGTTGAGAAATATAGTAAGGTGTGGGTGCCGGCTAGTTGGTAATGCATTCTAAGACGAAAAGCGCGAAAAATACACACGGACACAAGAAAGACGAAGGATAAGCGCTAACTTCCAACTGACGTTTATTTTAAACATCGAAGCATCGGAATATATAGACACATGAAAGGGGGGAGACAAAAACTGAAAATGACATCAGCATACAAGAAGTCAGGTCACACAATTTCCCCTCAGATACATCATCTCATTTCTTGAAAAGCCGATTGATGGCGTGCTTACGCAGCCACTGCTCGTCCTACCAACCTACAGCGCATCCGATATCTCCCTTGTGATTTGCGAACGATGCCGGTCGATAATTACTGATTGTGGAAATCCGGAGCACAATGGCCGCCACCCTCATAGTCAGTCACTGAAGTGAATTGCCAAAAATTCCCGAATTTGTTTCCCCTTGTTGGCATGCTTTCGGAAACGCTCGTTCACCGACCGCGGAGGCAGCGTTTCGATAGCGGGAGAAACTCAAAATGCGCACGTGTGCTCAGCGATGATAGCGCACGTTAAAGAACTTCACGCGGTCGAGATTATTCCGAAACCCTCCACACCGGCTTTCGCACCACCTTTAAAGCGAAAGCTTTACTACTCCAGTCATCGAGCCGTTGCGGCTCGTCGCGCACTTTAGCCGTAAGCCGTATGCCGTGGCCGACGAACGACCTTGAGACGTTCTTGCCTAGCAAGGCCGCAGCCGCGCTCCAAAAGATGGCACCGCCGTCGATGCTCGCTCCACCAGATGTGCTCCGCTGTGGTAGAAGGAGAGGAGGTGTCTCCTGGCGGGGGGGGGGGGGGGTGTATACATATATTCCCTTCGCCTCAGCGTGTTGTAGTCGTTATGGAGAGCGCGAAAGAGACGAAACAAAGACAGAACGAAGCTGGGAAGAAACAACGCGTTAAGAGACGCCACAAGAACGCGCCGCACGACTCGAGAAGCGGTTTAACGAAGATGCGGCTGGAAGAAATCTTTCCACGTGCCGCAGTGACTTTTCAACTGCGGAAGAAACTGGTTTGAGTTCTCGAGCACGTCGAAATGAAACGCTGCGTAGGCGACGTGCCGAGAAAACGAAGTTTTTGCAATTAAACTAGGGTTAACCAGAGCTAAACCACAGCCAGTTTTGTCTCTTTCTTCTTTCACTCCTATCACCGTACCTTCTCTTACGGCACAGTTCGGGTGTCCATCGAGATGTGAGACAATTACTGCGCAATTTCCTTTCCTCAGAGAGCAACTTTCAGATATTTTCCCGAATGTAATCGAGAAAAACTGGAGGACGCTTAAGCTTCTCTCGCGGTGGCTCAGTGGTTAAGGCGTTCGTCCACTGACCGGAGCACACGGGTTCGGACCCGACCCCGGCAGCAGGGTTTCGATGGAGGCGAAACGGAAATTGCGCCCGTATGCTGTGCGATGTCAGGAACGTTAAAATTCCCAGGTGCTCGAAATCATTCCGGATACCCGCGCTGCGGCTTCTTCCTTCCTTTTTTTCTTTCACTCCTCCCTCCCTCAATCTTTTCCTTATAGCGCAGTTCGAGTGCCCACCGAGATATTCGAGGAAGTTACTGCGCCATTTACTTCCCTAAAAGTTATTTTTTCTCAAGCTTCGTCTTCCAGATTGGATCATGACAGCGTACTGCAGCTCTGTCAGGCAGTCCACAGGAACGCCATTGCTCATTTGGCGCGCTGCCAGGCAGTCCACGGAACGCCATTGCTCATTTGGCGCATCGCCTGGCGCGTTGGACAAACTGCTCGGAATCACTAGGAAGCCTTCCCAAACAGAACATCCGCCGCCCGAAGAGATCACGGTGTCCAGGCGTGCTGCTTTCTGAATTGGCCGTTGTGAGTCTCCGTTGTTATTCTGACTCAGAGGAAAGGAAAGGCGCGTTAACTCTCTCACATATCGAGTGGGCACCTCAAAAATGTCGTGAAGGAAGGGAGGAAGTGCGTAGAGAAAGATAAAAGACCGAAAGAGGGGCTCTAGTGAAGGTCTGCGTGATATCGGTTTCAATGACCAAAACTGCTCACAGACGCACACATCACAGGTGCTCAGGAGGTACAGGTTCCATGACATCGCATTGGTGCAAACCCGCAAAAAACATGACGCTCGCAGGTGCGGTCCCCGTTGCCTACCCGTCAAGAAGTCTCGAACGGTTGCACCCAATCTGCCGCCCGCAGGAGCAAAACCATCGTGTCATCACCGAGCTCCGTGTGCAGGCCAGTTGAGGTCTTCAAAGGTTTCGTCTGCCAGCCCTAAAATTCAAATCCACAAACTCTGCGCGATGTCAGGGCACGTTAAAGAACACCAGGTAGCCAAAATTACCGAATACCTCCACTACGGTGTCCCTCATAGCCGGAGTCGGTTTGGAGTCGCAGTTTATGGCAGCCATCTGAAACGTTTATAGAGTAGAACGCGATTTTTATCGGGTCCTGTTTCAAAATTCTCATAGTCATAATCACTCAAGTACGCATGAGTACACCAAACTTCAATGAACCAAGCACCACAAAACAATCACTAGGTCCTCTTTTTAATCAGTTCAAGCGAAATGCTTTCGTAGTGTGTTCTGCGTGTGCTCGCCTCACAAGCTGATTCGACCTGGGTTCGACTCGCTGTATGTGGCCCAGTTTTTTTAGAGGTTCTCTTGTTACAACGCAAACGGCCAGCGGCAACAGCGAACGATCCCGACACCGACTTTTCGGCCGCACGAGCTCCTTAACGCTATCCCTTCAAAACTAACGCTACATGAAGGTCTGCCACCGGCGAATATATGTTGACGAGCGACACGTATAGGAAGGACTCTTGTTTTTGAGCTCGGGTTGCTGTGTTCGTCATAGTGCCACTTGATAACGCCTCTCTATTTACAGCGCCATTGTTTGCTTTATGCACCATCTGCGAGCACACACGCACTCCGCATATACACCGTCGGTTTTTCTCGTAATGCGGCCGCCTTTTATTCTTCTTGGGTCGCTGGCTGCTATTCGGATATCCACGGAGTACAGAAAGTGCCGGTCTCTGGATGTCCCAAACCGCGCGACACCCGCTGGAGTCCAACGTTATGGATATATGGACAAAAACGCTTTAGTGGAATGTGGCCTGTGCAGGGGCCCGCGGGCCTTCGTGCTCTGTAAACCCTTGCTGAGATTAAGTAATCCTGTCGCACTCGTCTTGCCACCTTGCTTCGAAGAACTGTAAGTAGAAGCTTCACAGGCCCCTTGTGCTCTCCCATCATGCCACGTCGTCATGAACCGAAATGGGAAAATACCTTCAATTTCTTCAATCCCTCACCACCAAAAATAGATCCTACGCTCAAGCGGTTCGCAAAATGAGCTCAACTTCCTTCAACCTTACCCTCACAGTCAGAAGATTTGACATTCAACTTATCTTCCGTTAATGCCGATACCCGCCGCGGTGGCTCAGGCATTAGGACATTTGTCTAGTGAGCCGCTGTACGCGAGTTGGAACCATACTTCGGCGCGTTTAGATGGAGGCGAAACACTAAAAGGTACCCGTGTGCTTTTCGAAGCCAGTGCACCTTAAACATCCCCAGGTGGTCGAAATTATTCCGGAAACATCCGCAACCGCACCTCTTTTTTCCTTTCTTCTTTCATTACCTTCTTTATGCCTTTCTTTAGGGCGCATTTCAGGGATACTGATCCGGAGTACCCGTGCTCTAACCCGACCGCGGCTGTCGCGTTTCGATGGGGGTGAAACGCAAACTGCGCCCGTGTGTACTGTGCAATGCCAGTGCACGTTAAAGATCCCGAGGTGGCCGAAATTATTCCGGAGCCCTCCAGTACGGCACCTGTTTCTTCCTCCTCCCACCTCTTCTGCTAGCCCCTCTTTAATCCCTTCCTTTGCGGCGCCGTTCAGGTGTCAGCCGAGATGCGAGACAGAGGCTGCGCCATTTCCTTTCCCCAACAACTAATTTTCAATTGCCGATATGTGTCAATGTTAAACCCGTCCACGCTTCGAATGATCTGTGCTGTGGTATTTGCTAGCTGTCTGATCGTGTGATCAATACGACGGTTGCTTTCGGCATGTGTGTCCAAAGCAACCGTCGTAATGATCACACGATCAGACAGCTAGCAAATACCACAGCACAGATCACCAGGATGATTGCAAGAATTTCCAACAGAAGAAGAGGTATGAAGGAGGAAGACACATGTAGGCTAGTACAGGCCCTCGTGGTCAGTAGGATCTTATACGGCGTCCCCTACCAAACACCGCTCGAGCAAGAAAAGGAGCAGTTGGAGGCAATTCTTAGAAAAGCATACAAATGTGCTCTCGGACTGCCGGTCAGCACTTCGACGGAGAAATTCCTTAAACTGGGCATAAACAACACAGTACAAGAACATATCGAGGCCCACCTTATCGCGCAGAAAACAAGACTGATGCTGTCCGCAACAGGCAGAAACACGCTGCGGTTGCTGGGCATGAGGGACGCTTTGAAAGAAATCAATAGCACAGCGAGCGTTCCAAATGAAATCAGGAGGATCATTGAGATCAGTCCGATTCCAAAAAACATGCATCCAGATATACATAAGGCGAGAAGAAAGGCAAGATCTGAATTCCATGAAAGAAGCTTCGCCGGGTCAAAAGACGTATTATATGTTGACGCAACAACATACAGACACCGATATGGCTCGGTAGCCAGCGTGGTGGATCACCAGCTCAGGGAAATCAACTGCGCTTCGATAAAAACCAACAACATACTCGAGGCTGAGGAAGCAGCAATTGCACTCGCCATCACCCAGCAGAGTGACGAGCCCCATGCACACATCATTACAGACTCGCAAGAGGCGTGCAGAAGATACAGCAGTGGACGCATATCCACTGCAGCCATTCACATACTCAAGGCGAGGACAATCACTTTTACGAGATGCTTCATCACGTGGACACCAGGCCATGAGGCTGTCAAAGGGAACCAATGTGCGGACGCCAATGCCCGAGCATACGCCAACCGGGAGGCGCGCACCGAAGGGGAACTGGACGCAGTCACTAGACGGTATGGAGCCATCTTAGAACACCAACGAGCCCTCCGGAGGACCTACCCGCCTCCCCACAAAGACCTTAGTAAACAGCAGTCGGTTGCCTGGAGACAACTACAGACTAATACATACCCCAATCTGAGTTTACTCAGCAAAATCTATCCATCCACTTATGAGAACAAATGCCCGCTATGCGGTGAACACGCAACGCTTTACCACGTTACATGGGCCTGTCAGAAAATGCAGGCAGCGCCGATAAACAACACACCTACATCGGAGCAGTGGGAGGCTGCGCTGTCCAGCTCGAAGCCTGAAGAGCAGCTCAAGCTGATCGACAGGGCTCGCAAGACTGCAAAGGCCGCTGGGGCCCTGGACTGAGGGCTCCACCTACGCTGCGAAAAATAACCCTAATACAATAAAGTTTTTCATTTCATTTCATTTTCGAATGCCTTCCAACCGAATGTCATTCGGCTCGACTGCCGAACTTACGCTGCTACACGATATTTTTATGCGGCATTTGATTCAGACGCCATTCGAGCCGACGGGGCCCCGCGGAGACATTCCAGATTTTGGAATGCCTTCGAAACGCGAACCCAGCCCGAACCGACTAATAGGCATAGCCGCCGCCATCGCTTCGCCCCGCCCAAAGCCGCACAACTGCTTTCAGCGGCTCTGTGGTTGCTCATTTTGACACCCGCTGCTCGATTTTTCCTGCTCTTTGCTTAGCAAATAGCTCGTGTTCTGTCTACTTAAGTGCTTGGAGGTAATAGTACACTAATAAAGATTTACCGCATGAGCATGAAATTTCTCCAGTAGTGCGCCGATGAGGACGGCTGCACTCATACTGTTGTTTACATCCCTGCGTACGAACAGCTAGCGCTCGGCTTCATGACATAAACGCATTCTGCGCGTTTGTTCTATTAAATAAGCTCATCACTTTTGTACCGGTTGTACCCGTGCTTGTTAAGGCAGTGCGACAATGTGTGGGAGGAAGCGCCGATATGATCGCTCGCCTGCGAAACATTTGACAGCCGGGTTTCTTACATCGCGTGCGACCGGCGATTGTCGCTAATTGTCCCGACTTCCTCCGACGCGATCAGTAGTTTATTTTAAACTGCTTTATTCAGAAGTATGATTGGTTACCATTCGCGGCAATTGAAATGGCATAACTTATTATCCACAAGACTGCAACGGCGACGACTCCTGCTGGCCGTAAAGCAGCGTTCGGCGGTTTGGGCCACACCGGTGCTTCCCGTTCATCGTATGCGCGCCCTGTTATGTGAGCAATAGTTGATTTCGGGTCACTGTTGTCAAAACAACACTCGTTGATTATTTGCATTCGCTAAAACTTGTGAATTCGCTCTTCACAAATGCCGAAATCACAGACGTAACCCTGGGGACTCACCACGCCTAGTCGTCGCGGAAGGGAAGGGCGTTGCCATCGATTAAAATTATTTTGGCAAGCGCTTATAGCTGGTGAGTGTTCGAGTCTGCAAATGTGAAATATACCCGTTAGTAATCGCTTATTAACAATATAGGTGAGGTAGAAGGAGTGAATCAATTCACACCGTCGCCTCATCAGCGTGTTTTCGCTCAGCCGCCGGCCTGCCGAGGACATGAAGGCTGGACCGTCCGCCGGTCGGATTCGTCGGCGTCGTTGGCCTCAAATACGTGTCCCACTACAGCCATAATGTATGCTGCTGTTGTCCGTGAGAGTGTCGTTGTCGCACTAGTGTGACCACCACCGCCGCCGTCGTCATCGTACACTGAAAACGAGCTGAGGAAATTTCAAATGCCTTTGGAAAGTCTCGTGTAGCGCCGCGGAAGTCCGCCGAGTCCCGAATGCCATTCCATGTCTCGAATGCCATTCGACTCAGATGCCATCCGACCGTACCCGTGTAGCACAGGTATTAGCGCTCAAGAGGAAATTTTCTGGGAGCTGACCATGGTGGTGGGAGTCATACCCTGATCAGCCGCTGACCGATGGCACGGAACGCCACACAGCAAAGCTGACAGCAAAACGATTTACTCTAAATTGAGTTGCATGAAAACTCTACCACGCTAGAGCCTGCCATTAACCACGGGATTATGAAATGGCAAGGAGACTGAATCTTAATGGCTTACGAATTACAAAGTTACATGGCGGAGTAGAACGTTATCGCT
Source organism: Amblyomma americanum (assembly GCA_030143305.2). Lineage (NCBI taxonomy): Eukaryota > Metazoa > Arthropoda > Arachnida > Ixodida > Ixodidae > Amblyomma > Amblyomma americanum. The sequence continues at coordinate 7,642 of JARKHS020033372.1, forward strand.
GTAGTAAAGACAAACATAACCACGTAAAAAAACATGTGCAGGCGTCCAACTGATTTTATTGGCACATGAGTGTATGCATCACATTACACGCCGATCAGCTTAGTGTCCCTGGTTCTGTGACATTGTATTAACTATAGGTAATTGCTAGCACAGTCAAGTTATTAGACTCCAATGAAACAAATGATCAGGCAGGCCTTTGTAGATTACGAGAAAGCACTAGACTGAGTCTAACTACTGAGTCAGTGCCTGAAGTCTGGCTCTGTCGAAGCGCGCCTTTAGTGATCTGAGCACAGGTGTCGAGGAGCATAAAAATGGAGACAGAGAAACGACTGGTCGCTTGTTTTAGACTATATTATTTTGTAAGCACGCTGTTTTTGTTCAGTTTATAACACAGACCTGAGAGAACCTATGCGAGAAAACCTGTCCGCACGCTCTGTCAGTGCGCTCGTTGTTCTTGTGCAGCATTTTAGTTGAGCGGCCAACTTTGGAACTGACTCGTGGTTTCAAGGCACGTGTTTGCCATTTTCTTCCATCCTTTTTGTAGGCGCGGCGAACCTTGTATTAGCGCGATAGCGCTAAAGGCCCCGTTACCCAGAAAATCCTGCGTCGGCACTGCGAGCGAAACATTGGGCAGTGTGATGTCGCCTACACAGCCGCGTACAGCAGAGATACAGCACAGAGCACAGTAGCACAGTACACAGTACCGTAATGTGCTAAAGTACTGTACTGTGCTACTGTGCAGTACTGTGGCAGCACTGTGCTACAGTACAGTAGCACAGCAGCACAGTAGCACAGCGACAGTAGCGCATAGCAATGTGTGATCCCACCAGTAAGGAAAGAGGGAATATAGAAAGTCTTGCGAGTAATGCAAAGTGAAAAAGCAGCCGGTGAGGATCAGGTAACAGCAGATCTGTTGAGAGATGGAGGGGAGATTCTGATAGAAAAACTAGCCACCCTGTATACGCAATGCCTTATGACCTCGACCGCACCAGAAGCTTGGCAGAACGCTAATATGATCTTAATTCATAAGTAAGGAGACGTCAAAGACTTGAAAAATTACAGATCGATCAGCTTGCTGTCCGGGTGCCTACAAGGTATTTACTGAGCCGATCGCTGATAGAGTCCGGGCAACCTTAGACTTTTATCAACCAAATGATCAGGCAGGCTTTCGTAAAGGATATTCCACAATAGATCATATTCACACTATCAATCAGGTAGATAAATGAAATGCGCAGAATATAACCATCCTCTTTATGTAGCCTTCATTGATTATGAGAAAGCATTCGACTCAGTGGAAACCTTCAGCAGTCATACAGGGCATTGCGGAATCAAGGTGTAGATGAGCCTCATGTGAAAATGCTGTAAGATATATATAGGAACTGTACAGCTACCTTAGTCCACCGTAAAGTCGGCATTAAAAATCCATAATAAGGAAGCGCGTCAGGCAAGGAGACACGATCCCGCCAATGCTATCCACCGCCTGACTACAGGGAGGTATTCCGAGGCCTTAATTGGGAGCAGTCGGGGATAAGTGCTAATGGAGAATACGTAAATAATCCGCGACTTCGCTGATGACATTGCCTTGCTGAGTCACTCAGGAGATGAACTGACAAATCATGGTCAATGCGTTAGACAGACGGGAGCCGAACGGTGGGTCTAAATTTAATATGCAGAAAACCAAAGTAATGTTCAACAGTCGTGCAAGGGAACAGCTGTTCATATTTGGCAAAGAGGTGCTGGAAGTGGTAAAGGAATACGTCTACTTAGGGCAGGCAGTGACAGCTGATCCGGGCTCATGCGAGGGAAATAACTAGAAGGATAAGAATGGGAGTGGAGCGCATGTGGCAGGTTCTTTCAGATCATGAATAACAGGTTGCCGATATCCCTCAAGAGAAAAGTGGTACAACAGCTCTATCTTACCTGATACTCACCCAAGGGGGACAAACGTGCAGGCGAACGAAAAAAGTTCAGCTTAAGTTAAGAACAACGCAGCGAGCCATGGAAAGGAAAAAGTGAGGGGCAGCCTTAAGAGACCGGAAGCGGCCAGAGTAGGTGAGGGAACAAACTCGTGCTATTGATATCCTACTCGAAAGAAAGAGGAAGAAATGGGCTTGGGCAGGTCATGTACTGCAAATGCAAGATAACCGCTGGTCTTTAAGGGCAACAGAGTAGATTCCGACAGATGGCAAGCGTAGCAGGGCGCGTCAGAATGTTAGGTGGGCGGATGAGGTTAGGAAGTTTGCGGGCATAGGGTGGGCGCAGCTGGAAAATGTTAGGGTTAATTGGTGAGACATGGAATAGGAATTTGCCCTGCAGTGGGTGCAGTCTGGCTGCTGCTGCTGCTGATGATGATGATGAAGAATGTCTGCTATGCAGCCACCCGTAACTGCATATTTTTGCGGCGGCTAGAGCACGGCAGAAGAGCATGTTCGCCGCTCTCCAGTGTGATCCACTTAAAGAAAGAACCTTCGAGATAATCATCAAAACCAACTATAGCAGTCTCCGTCAGTCTAGAGTTCGTCGTGCGTAACTTCGGTCATTCAATATAAGCCTTATCTCACCTTGTATCACAGAGACGTGTGTAATAGAGAAACCTCATAAGCTTTATTTTTGTATTAGAAACATCCCTATAACTCATATTTTACATCAGCAGTTTTAAAAGATTTGCATCGTCGTTCAAAAACAGTGAAGGGTTTGCCAAATGGCACAAATTTCAAAATTTCTAGGCCAAAGTGCGAAGCATTTGGTTGCTCTTTGAACTTTTTCTGGGCTGCCTTGTAATCGACGCACTTAGCTGTCTAGCCATCACCGAAGATTTAACTTTTGGGCACTGCGCGAACTTTCGAGGAAAAACTTTACCCGTGGCGCTAGAATATTCTGAGAGTAAGCATTCGAGCCCTATCATAACCTAGACGCCAAATTTCACTGCTAACTTGGCGCTAACAAAATAAAATATATTTTCTCGCAAAATATCTATAACAGATCTTGAAGATCTGAAAGCTTTTAGGATGTGCATTTTTTAATCACATTTGTGTAGTACCCTTTGAGCTGTGTTGGGACAAATTATTCTTTGGAATTAGAAAAGAACGTAGCATATTGGCATTATGAGCGGCAACCTACATACCATCATCTGTGATAATGTCAGCCGCGCCGACAGACATGCGAGGTGGGACTCTCACATCACATGCTTCCGGAATACATCATTCTGACATGACAAAAGACACTTTGTTGTGATGATCCTTCTTGACTATCTCTGCGCTTTTGTACATCAAAATAATAAAAAGCAAGTCTTGATTTTTTAAGTGGGTCTAAATAACAACTGGCTATGCACACGTCAGCGCTCTAGCTGAAAAATATTAGTATGTTGCAGCAGCGCATCAGTTTCAAAGCGAGCTGTTCATTAAATAAACCAATGGGAGGCGTTGATTGGAATATAGGTTCATCTTGAGAATTTGTTGTTAATTCCGGCTTATTTTAGCAACTGATTTCTTTGATTTATTTCACTGAGGACTTGAATCAGCTTGCACACAGTTTATCGTCATCTCTTGGTGCTTCTCAATAAACTCCAGCCAATCCTGGTTCGTGGGTACGTGCCATGTCACTTAGGAAACAACAATAGAAGCGGCGGTACGCATCAGTGACCGTTGCCAGAATTCAGCCGCATGATGCTCAGCACAGGCTTATTAGCTGAATAAAAGCTTGCATAACTACTTTCATCATCATCATCATCATCATCATCATCATCCTTACTACAACCACTGCAGGGCAAAGGCCTCTCCCATGTCTCGCCAATTACCCTGTCCTTTGCCAGCTGCATCCACCCTTTGCCTGCAAACTTCGTAATCTCATCCGCCCACCTAACCTTCTGCCGCCCCCTGCTACGCTTACTTTCTCTTGGAATCCACTCCGTTACCCTTAAGGACCAGCGGTTATCTTGCCTTCGCATTACATGCCCTGCCCAAGCCCATTTCTTTCTCTTGATTTCGACTAGGATGTCATTAACCCGTGTTTGTTCCCTCACCCACTCTGCCCTCTTCCGATCTCTTAACGTTACACCTATCATTTTTCTTTCCATGGCTCGCTGCGTTGTCCTTAACTTAAGCTGAACTCTTTTTATTAGCCTCCACGTTTCTGCACGTAGGTGAGTACTGGTAAGATTATGCTGTTGTACACTTTCCTTTTGAGGGAAATTGGTAAACTGCCACTCATGATTTGCGAGAATTTGCCATATGCGCTCCACCCCATTCGTATCCTTCTAGTTATCTCCCTCTCATGATCCGGATCAGCTGTCACTACCTGCCCTAAGTAGACAAATTCCGTCACAATTTCTAGGCTCTCGCTGCCAATTGTGAACTGTTGTTCCCTTTCTAGGCTGTTGAACATTACGTTGGTTTTCTGCATGTTAATTTTTAGACCCATCGATCTGCTCTGCCTGTCTAACTCATTGATCATGATTTGCAGTTCACCTCCTGAGAGACTCAGCTAGGCGATGTCATCTGCAAATCGAAGATTATTTAGGTATTCTCCATTTATTCTTATTCCCAACTGTTCCCAATTCAGGCCTCGAAATACCTCCTGTAAACATGCGGTGAACAGCATTGGCGAGATCGTTTCTCCTTGCCTGACGCCCTTCCTTATTGGAATTTTATTGCTGACTTTATGGAGGACTATAGTAGTTGTGCAGTTGCTATATATATCTTTCAGTATTTTGACATAAGGCTCTTCTACCCCCTGATTACGCAATGCCTGTATGACTGCTGAGGTTTCCACTGAGTCGAATGCTTTCTCGTAATCAATGAAAGCTATATACAGAGGTTGGTTATATTCTGCACATTTCTCTATCACCTGATTGAGAGTGTGAATATGACCTATTGTGGAATATTCTTTACGAAAGCCTGCCTGATCATTTGGTTGGTTAAAGTCTAACGTTGCCCTGACTCTATTAGCGATTACCTTAATAAATACTTTGTAGGCAACGGATAGTAAGCTGATCGGCCTGTAATTTTTCAAGTCCTTGGCGTCTCCCTTCTTATGAATTAAGATAATGTTTGCAATATTTCAAGATTCTGGTACAGTCGAGGTCATAAGGCATTGCGTATACATTGTGGCTAGTTTTTCTAGCACAATGTCCCCTCCATCCTTCAACAGATCTGCTGTTACCTGATCCTCCCCAGCCGCTTTTCCCCTTTTCATTGCTTGTAAGGCTTTCTTTACTTCATCTTTCGTTACTGGCGGGATAACGCATTGCTGTGCACTGCTGTCTTTCTCATTAACGCTCTGATTACATTGGCTACTGTACAGGCCTGTGTAGAACTCCTCGGCTACGTTAACTATCTTATCCATATTGCTAATGACATTGCCCTGCTTGTCTCTTAATGCATACACCTGGTTTTTACCCATGCCTGGTTTCCTCTTCACTTTTTTTAGGCTACCTCCGTTCTTTATAGCATGCTCGATTCTCTCCATATTAAACTTCCTTATGTCGGGTACCTTGCGCTAATTTATTTACTTTGATAGCTCCGTTAGTTCTATTCTATCGGTAGGGTTAGCTGCCCTCATGTTTTGGCGCTTCTTAATCAGATCTTTCGTCACCTGAGATAGCTTCCCGCTATCCTTTCGAACTGTCCTACCACCTACTTCTACTGCGCACTCCGTAATTATTGATGTCAGATTATCGTGCATTGAATGAACATCAAGATCATCTTCCTCAATTAAAGTCGAATATCTGTTTTGCAGCGCTATCCTAAACTCCTGTGCTTTCCCTCTCACGGCTAACTCGTTAATGGTCTTCTTCTTCACTAGCTTCTTCCGTTCCCTCTTCAAGTCTAAGCTAATTCTAGACCTTACCATTCTGTGGTCGCTACAACGCAGCTTTCCGAGGACGGCCACATCCTGAATGATGCAGAACTACTTTGGGCTTTGTCTATCCAATACCTACAACAGGCGAGCGCCATATCTGAATAATACTATTTCTAGAGAAATCTAGCTCAAGGAGCGCAACAGTAAAACACTCTTATCAGGCATATCACATAGGCTCCAGTGCTTAATTTTGGTAAAACTAAATGCTGTGCAGATTTTTTTATGGCCAGCTGAACATTAAAAATCCTTCTAAAAATGAAGGAAATCAGTTAACCCCTTTTTGTTATTTATTTGGAACACAGGCAAGTTACATATCGCACATGGTTATAAAATAGGACATGGTTGGCGACCGCCCAGGTTTGGAAAAATCTGAATTTTGTCAATTAATAACATAGACGCGCATGTCAGATTTTCAGTCTGCTTCTGAAGAAAGAGAAAATATTGATTTTAGAAACTTGCCTACTGTGTGTCGTCTAAAGTGTGTTTTTTTCAACAGCGTTTGTTTGCGAACTACTCAAAGCGCTTCTTATCACGAAAAATATGAACAGTACATCAGCGAGAGTACAAAGAGCGCTTCTTGGCGACACACTCCTATTACTGCGATCATTTTGATGAGACGAATATTTCATTGGTGTTTATAGGTTCGCGTATCTTTGTTCGTTGGCGCTTGTCTTGTCTCATTTATGTTTAGCGCTAAAAAGTATTGCGCTTAGGAAAAACTAAAAAAGTGGCCTCGAAATGATGTAGCATTGAAAACGTTAACGCCTCAGGGCATACTTTGTTACACTCTTTTGCGAAGAACTCGCTATCTGATAAAAAACAGGCCTCTCAATATGTCCTATATTTGACGGAAAAGAATCGGAAAGCTTTGCTTTCAGGGTGTATTATGGGCCGCGCTTCAGACCTCTACCTCCAGCCAGAGGAGACCGCCACGGGCAGAGGTATCAGTATTTTAAAAATACATCATCTTCAAGCAGCGCGGTACACAGGACGTAGCGGATGAAACAAGAGGCGACACGAGCGCTCCTGTCGTCTCTTTTTTCTTCCACAACGTCCAGTGTATCACGCTACTTTAAGATGAATCCGTTCCAACTTGCGCACTTTTCTGTTCTCATTTAAAAACGAACCGCCTTTAAAATGACGTTTCATGATACTTTCTCTTTCAGTCATAAAATACAATCCGCTTTTCATAAAGAAGTAACGACATTACTGATGCAATGTGAAATGAAAAACTACACGTATTTTGAGAAATTCTCGTTTACATGGATGCCTAATGACAAATACTAAAGCTGTTCCCTAGCGGTTTCTGGCGCTCGCGAGCCCTCCTTGTATTTGTAAACAAAGTGTCGACCTCCACTTGCAAGATTGGCCGCACGTGCTCGTTCCAAATGGGCAACTGAGCGTGGTGGATATATCCGCAATTGCTTTATTTATGTCCTATTGGAAGCAAAACGCTAAGGCGCCCGTGTGCAGTGCGATGCCAGTGCATGTTAAAGATCCCCAGGTGGTCGAAATTATACCGTAGCCCTCCACTACGGCAACCCTTTCTTTCTTTCTTTTTTCACTCCCTCCTTTATCCCTTCCCTTACGGTGCGGCTCAGTTGTCCAACGATATCTGAGACAGATACTGCGCCATTTTCCTTTCCCCAAAAATCAATTATTATCATTATTATTATTATTAATATTATTATTATTATTATTATTATTATTTATATTATTATTGTTATTCTTATTATTATTATTATTATTATTATATTATTATTATTATTATTATTATTATTATTATTATTATTATTATTATTATTATTATTATTATTATTATTATTATTATTAATAATATTATTATTATTATTATTATTATTATTATTATTATGTCCCATTGGATGAATAGAGTAAGTTCGTTTATCATATTCAAGTAGTGTTTTAATTAAATCTGCCACTTTGGACTTCATAACCTCTTTGTTAAAAATTTACTGTCCTAATTCTATTAATTTTTGCGCCTACCAAAAGAGTAAATAGTCTGCATCCAGTTTTATTGAGCCGTTGGTCTAACCTGAAAGAAGAACGAATATCAGTAAATTTTAAGGGTGACTGCGATGCTCAGTTCTCGTGATTTCATGGGGCGGTCTGCTTCGAGCCATAATGTGTCAAAGCGTTGCCATTCTATGTCATCCGGTGCCAAAAATACTGTATTATGATTTTCATACACGCACCATTTTGTGGCCTGATCAGGGGATGAACATTCGCTTAAACATCAGTCTTCCTTGAAAGAGCAGCTGTGTCCGACCTGGCGTATTGTACAGAATACTTGCTCTATCAAAAAAGAGATGCGAAGCATACACTGCGGTTTCTGTACATAAAATTTTGCAAAACCTTTCTAACGGTTAAAGATATGGCGATATACATCTTCTGTTAGTGAAATTATTAATCATTTCCTGGTCTTCTGTAGTGCTGCATTTTACTAGACACAAATATATTAGCAATAAATATAGCTACATGGTGGCATTAATCTGCGTTCGTAGATTGCGATGACATGATGACAAATACACAGATTAAAATAGGCAGGTATTCCGACTCCACTGTTCTGAGACGTTCAATAGAGCTACAGCCGTGAAAGCGTTGTAATGTATCCGACAGACGGCAGCAGAAGAGGAGGCACCGGTTCTAAGACTTATATTTAGCGCATAATAATTAGGAGCCAAGGTTTAAGTGAATGATCCTGACACGAAAGTTAGAAAAGTTGCCGCTATTTACTTTAAGGCGGATAAGCTTTTTTGCCTTGAAACAAATCATGTAAGACACCGTATACGCGACCATATGGAAGGAAATAATCAACAAAGCGAATATCTATGCAACTATCATAAAGCAACAGGGGCTCTGATAAAACAAAATATGTGAAGCTATTCGGGGAGTCGAGGTGCTACTATGTCCGAAAAAATTGTCCGGCATCGGCAGCGTCGGCAGATTCGGCGACGGCGACCGTTGGAAACCTCGCAGCCAGAGCGGCTGAAGCAACCGGCCGCTCCGGCATCCTAGTTGGGCCACCTAGGTTACGTGACCTTGCGGTGTCATCACGACGTATTTAACTCTTCCTCTATAAGAAATTTAGTTATTTAGTAAACAGAGAAGCAAATATATACAAAAATACCATTTAATATTTTTGCATGTGATGCTGCATTTTTTTTTTAAGTTTAATGCCCACAGTGTATACAAGAATGACATACAACTTGTTCAAAACTGCTGTTCCTCAAGGTTACAGAAATGCTAACCAAAAAACTTCAGTTCACAAAAGTGCGGTTTGTATCTCTCTCCACTATATCCAACGTTCACATCTAAAAGGCCGGGAGGACATCAGCCCAGTGAAAGTCGAGAGATACTCGGTCGACTGAAAGCCCCTTGATGAGATTAAGCAGTATAAATCTCTCTTCCTGGACTTCCCTGACTTTGGTGCTTCCGCTAGTGGCACCGGCGATGATCGCCTTCATTTAGATATTCATTCGTATATGCTAAATCCTCATCGTGCAAGAACTATGGCAGTCAACAGAGGCCACTATGTTCATAGCATAATAATGATAAAAACCTCGCTATCACTGTACTGGCAGAGGCGCGAACAAAATACGCTCCACTGACCACTGTGTCAAGGGTATCCCGAGCGAAGGTTGAAGTTTAGAAACAAATCTTGACCATGAAGGAAAGAACTTCTTGTCAAGTGCTGAAGACGATCTGGAGTATCGTCAACAATTCAAGAAGAAAGCATTTTTGTGCGGGAGACTATTTGTCAATGCAATTTTCTCATATAATATAACATTTCATGATCACAATCAAGAGATCCGCAGATCGCCCCATGACAGTCTTGTATTAGTTTTCTATCGACATTTTTGCCATTATCGATGCGATTAATATAAACACTTGGAACGAAGATTTTGCTGCGTATAAGAAGAATGGACCATTACGTTCAATATTTCAATAAGAGCATGTTGCAATTTTGTAATTTTCAAAACTCTTTTCCGTGAATGTTGGAGATAAGTGTTTAACAAACGGGTATAAAAATAAGGTTTCAGTAGGAGTTCACGCACTGCTATACACAATTTTACTGTAATACCTCTTTGAAACGGTGATCGTGTTGTCACCGAGTGTGTACTTTGTCTCCAGTGGGTCTCTTGTCGAAGGAAAATACATTTTAGCTTCCATCGTATCGGCACTACTTTGCTGGACGGGAAAAAAATGGTGGGCGAGAAGAGAAGGGATGAAATAAAGAATGGAACGTAGATGTGGCTTCATTTTTTATAACCTCACTACTGGGCGCTGGGCGCCCGGTTCTTCGACTTCACGCCTTTGCTCGTGCAGGCAAAGTAACAGAGCCGGTGTTACAACAGGGTAGCAGCCAGGCCCCGAAAACGATCACGAGGGTGCGTTTTTGGACGCGCCAGCAGTCCTATAGCACATGACCAAAGCCCACCTTTACGAACCCCCATCTACATAATCATGTTTTTATCATAAAAAGAAATGACGACCAACCATGCGGCTGCCGCCATGCTTTTTCTATAGTGTGTAGCAAATCTCACTATCGACACAAGCAAGGCTTCCTTTCCGCAGGTCCACACATAATACGTCTGGTCTCAAGAGCTTGGCTATTTCCCGTGTTCTCATTTCTAAATCTTATAGTACCTCACGCAACGACACTCCTGGAAGGAACATCACTGACGTGACTAGCGGTTTTAGCATCTGCCTTGCACGCGGGAGCTACGAGGTTAGATTCCGTTTGGTTCGGTTGTAGCATCGACGGTACAATGAGTTCTTGGATTTACTGTCCTGGGGCCGTCAATCCAACACTTCTCAGAAGTGAAGTGTTTATAAAAATAGGTCCCTGAACCACCAGCCGAACACTATACCGGGGAAAGGCTTGGTACCGAATTCAGGAAACCAGTGGCTACACAGCCATGAGCGGTGTTTGTTAAGCCAACCGCATTGGAAATGCTGCCGTTGTGCGCCGTTTTTTTTCTAACACAGAGATTTCTGGGAGGAAATCGTTCACAATGACTGTAAACAACTATAGTCAAAGTAGTTCCTCTAACTTGGTCACATGTGCCTTCCTTTGAGATGTCATTTATGCTAAAATTCCTTTTCTTGTCACTGCACATTGTATTGATGTGTTTGATGCCTGAACTTGAGCGCATATCTGTTAACGCGGGTATCAGTGAAAGCACTTATTAGTGGTGCTCAGCGATTTTTTCTTTGTCCCTTGTCGAGTTTGCATAATCTCCACCGCATTGCCTTTTGCAACACTGATCAACATTTTTATATCTGTAGGTGGAATAACAAATGGATATGTATACCCAAGAATTATTGAAAGTAGAAGCGATGATGCATACTTGGAGCTAATGATCAACGATAACATCCATTTGAATTTGGAAAAGGCGTCGCCATTTGCAGACACATTCCGTGTGATTTACGAAAATGCGGGCGCTAACTTCGTGGAAGAGGTAAGCTGGGCGTGTGTTTTTAGTTGGTGCTCAGTGTGTACCTTTCGGATCTTGTTTTTCGCAAATATTTGGTGTTTGCTATTCATTGCTTGCTATATGTTTGAGCGCTGAAAGCATGGCTTCTCGTTAAAAAAATAATCATCTGTGCATACGGCGTTTCGTACATCACACTGCATACCTAGAATAAAAGCACTTCGGCCTAACATATCTCAAAACTGACACGAAATAAAAGAAGCTGGAAAGTGCACGTCTAAGGTATCGCATTTGGAGATTTCCGTATTATAGTGGAGAAGAAAGAATGTGCACAGTGCCAGCTGCTATGACGAAATTGAGAGTCAGCGCTGTGCAAGTAACTGAGCCCTCTTTGTAAGCTCCGCCGATGTGTACTGTTATAATTCATATTTTTAACACGGCTCCCGTAAAAAAAGTATAAACGCTTTTGAAAAATTGATTATGTGAGCAGAAATATATAAATTCGATATCTGCTTTTGGAGAGATGGCCAATTGTTGCATCGAAATAGAATATAAATCCGTGCTATCGTCTTGATCTTTGTTTCTTTTGTAGAAGTGATATATTCGGTCATAAATACGCGTACGTGAACGGCAGATTTAACAATTAACTATTTACCTTTCCTAATGACTTTCCTTTTCTGCTGATTTGGGACCGGACAGAAGCACTGCTAAGGTGCCGAAGTTGCAAATGTTTTTGTTGCAAGGCTGTGAGAATGCGTTTGCAGCAAGCCTCTCAACAAATCTTCTTAAGATGTTTTGAGCTTGTTGTTTGTTTTCTTTTGAATATTATCTGTATATTTAGCTGAAAAAATACTATTCTGGTTCCTGTAGCATATTAAGTAACTATTCACAGCTAACGTTAAGGCACCATGCTTTAGAAACTATATATTAGGTGTCCTAGTTAAATGTGATCAATCTTTCAAGAATACGTAGCGTCCTTATTCACAGAAACAAAGTGACGTCGTTGAGTGTAGCATGGCCTAGTCTGCAGCATCTTTTTATTGACATAACTTTTAGTTTGTAAACTATAATTAGCTGCTCCTTATTCACCGGCTAAAGGAACAAACTTTTCGTTTTGGTTTAACAGATTCAATGCTCAAAACCACCTCGGGCTATGAATTTTCGTTCCAAAAATTTCCACCACGTGATGCTCTTCAACGTGCCCTGATATCGCACAGTACACGTGTCTTTAGCATTTCGCCTCTATTGAAATGTGGCCGCCGCAGTCGAGATGGAACCCGCGTCCTTTAGACAAGCAGCCGAGCACCATAATCATTCAGCCACCTTGCTGCCTTAGGTACAAAGTGTCAATACAAAAGTTGTAGAGCACCTCGAAAAAACGCTGACGGGGATGCTTGCATCTAGCTACTGCTTTTATAGGTTTTTAGCAGCCCTAAGCCATGACATTTACAATTTTAAGAAAGCTTCCATGCGACAATAGTGCCGTTAACGCCATGAGATGCCTCTCAGAAACAAAAACCTGTTTCTCTGAAGTGGTCTCCACAACGAGGCTTCGTGCGCGCAATGCGCACTAGGCTACAGATGTGAGCCAGCAGCTGGCAACATGATAGTGATAAATGTTGGCACATAAATCACCCTTAGTGAAACTAGTGTTCTTATCTGTTTTTCGAGAAAACCTAAAACTTCTGAATAAACACATTGTTCCTCAATCCAATAATTAAAATGTCAGGTAAATATTCTTTACTAATTATTTAACTTTGGCGAACAAAAAATTAAGACTAGCCCAGGCAACTCAGAATAACGCTCTGTTAGTTTCAGTGGGCTTGTACACGCCGTTTCTTAAGTTGTTACATTTAACTCGAACGGTTTGTATATATGTAGGTGCGAAGCTATCTAAATAATTTTCTAGTTTTTGCGAGGAGACAGAAGCACTAACATTTATTAACCTCCATCGGCGCATTTTCGCGAGAACAGTTTCTCACGCGTACAATAAGGCGATTTTAATACAGACAGTTGTTAAGAGGCTGTTCCTGTGTTCCGTGTCGCATTAGGTTTTGTAGTAGTCCGCGAAACCACTTTGTGTGATTTAATAAACTTTGTGTGTTGCCATGGGTACCGCTTGGAGGTTGGTTACTTGAAAGAAGGACGCTCATAGCTGTTGGGAGGAGTAGGGTATCACAGGAGCGGGGCAATCCACAACAGGTGTGTGGTTACCGTGCAAAGAGGAGGGTAAGGCGTAGCAGAGAAGGACAGCGGGGAACGTGCTTACCCCTGGAACGAAGAGTATGTCCGAGTCCAGAGGAATCGCCAAACGGAGGATGATTACTGCCGAAGAAGGTGGTTAGGGCGAACGCATAGAGAAACGTAACCTCCCCTGACAGCCCATGAATTTCCTACCATAGACGGCGGACGGTGGACGCAGGCGTTTGCGTTAACTCACTATTGAGTTGATGTTACACTTGGTTGAAGGAGAAAATGAAAAAAAGTGTGGACGCTACGCAAGAGGCAGAAAGCTGAGAGGCGCATGATACGCAGTTGTGCGTTTTGACGTATTTCGTCGCTACCTTACGCGCCTTCTGAGACTAGGAGGTTCCACATCGTCATACCATTAGAGCCGAGTAGGAAGCAAAAATCTGGACGGGAAATCAGACAACCTTATACAAGCACCTTGCGTAAGTAATGGTAGTTATGTTTGAATGCTTTTTTTTTACTGAAAGCCTTTCGAAATGATGCCTCTAATTTTGATATTTTCAAATTTTTTCACATCAAACTGTGTGAACTCGCGTCACAAGATTGCCTATTTAACTCCCCTGGTTCATCCGGCTTTGCAGCTGTAACGCATTAGTGTTCTATTGGCAGCCTCTATGGTCTTGCCGGACTGTTCTTTGCGGTTTGAAACTGATTTTAATTCTCACCACTCTCGCGTTTCCGAGCAAATAGGCAGTTTTGTATGGCGTAAGCTAGATAGCGAACCGAAGAGAAATTTTGTTAGTGTGCCGGAAGCAACTCATCTTCAATGAAAGCTTTAGGAAACATTGCTTGGAGAAGGAAGGCACTTTTAGTATGGTCGCCATCACCACTAATTTCTCAAAATAACGTACATTGGACTCTTTTTAGAGCCAATTAATGCAGTGACACTCATTCTCGCCTGTAAAATATTCGTGAAAATACCTTGGCGACTAAAACTTGAACAATTCAACCTAAGTACTGGTGCCCTATCTCGTTACGGAAATGCGAAGTACAAACCAACATTCACTTTTCAAAAGACTTATGCTGATGTGGTACCATTTTTTGATAAATTACTGAACACGTTGTTGCAAAGCTCGAAACATAGTTTCGATGCGCCCCGAGTAGTTGCAGGGGTTTGTAGCACAGCGGGAAGGTTCATTAGCATTTATCGTTCAGAATAGAGAGCATATCTCAAAAACTGGGCTCAACAGCAGCTTAAACTTTGTTGCCGGAGCACCGGTAAACATGGCTACCGGTACAGCAGCGACAGCTTATTTGGCTGAAGCGGGCAGCTCTCGTTTGGTAGGGCGCTGCCATCTTTTGACGTTAAGTGCGCAAAAGCCGCAACTGCCGCAAAGCTAAATTCTCAAAACTTCGTGCGCTCGCTAATGTTATTTCTTCGTTAGCGTTCTGCGCATGGAAACTCGATACTCGCTATTCCATTAAGCACGCGGTCATGCAAAAATCCCCAATGCTAAACCTCACTAGGGAATGCCCGCCCCCAGCCCTCTAGATAGATAGATAAAGATGAGGAGGGAAAGGCAAAGATGTTAACCAGAAAGGGGTTCCGGTTGGCTGCCCTGCACTGGAAAAGAGAATCTAGGTGACTAAAAGAAGGAAGAGAGAAGAGAAAAAAGGCATAACACACACACGCACAACGCTGTCACAATTTGTCACTCAATCCAGTCGCTCTCAAGTAGGCTAAGAGTGCCTTGTATGCCTTGAGGGCAGTCGACTGCTGTGGCCACGGACCGAGAATCTTTTGCTCTCTTAATGGGCGAGGATCGAGGCGGTCCAGGGGACAACACAGTGTATGTCTTGCACTCGCAAATGCAGGGCACTCACAGAGAAGATGAGCGATGGTCTCCTCTCAACCACAGCTCTCACAGGCAGGTCTGTCGGCCCTCCCCATCCGAAAAGCATAGTGGTTGGTAAAAGAAACATCGATCCATAAAGGGCATAACAATGTTGTTTCTTGACGTGCTAAGTTATGTGGAAGACGAAGGCGCAGTCCAGGGTTCAGTGCCTTGAGGCGGAGGATGCAAAACTCTCCCGTGTTCCAAGCTGAAAGCGTGAGCTCCAGCGCCAAAGTGAAAAGCCGCCACGCAGCGTCAGGTCTTGATATTGGGATCCTCACTGGAAGTCCGTCGTTGTGAGCAGAACGCGCAGCCGCATCGGCCTGGTGATTACCGTTATTACCATAGTGTCCATGCAGCCATTGAAAAGTGATGTCCTGACCTTTGAAAACGGTGCCGTGGTACAGTTCACGGATCTCAGCAAAAAGTTGTTCCTGCGGCCCGCGGCGTTGCGCAGCTTGCAGGGCTTGAAGGGCTGCATTAGAGTCATTGAAAACCGTCCAGTCATGTGGATGTTCTTGACTGATGAAATCTACCCCCTCTAAGCTAATACAATATCTTACAGCCATGAATAACTGAACGGATGATTTCACTTCATGGGATCTGATAAACATTTTGTTCTAGGCGTAGATGTGGGTTGGTGTTTCCTAGAGAGAATTAGTATTCTTTGACAGAGCCACAGCTTTTTAATCTACGCACGAGCGTGCAGCCGTCGTGAGGGTAGAGAAGCACTTCGGCAGGCAAGAAAGATCCTTAGAACGCGAGCAGCAGAGTGAGCTCGGCTCAGCCGTGCCTCTCAGCTGATGTTATCGTTGACGCCATCGCCGTCAGACATCAACTGCTGACAGGCGAAGAGCTTTTTCCTTTTATCTGCTTTGGTGCTTATTAGAGGCACTGCACCGTGCTCACGACCTATGCTGAAGCTTACAGACGTTAATTCACTCGGCCCACGCTTTTGGACAGCTAGTTTTGTTTCGTGCTCTCTACATTATGAATACGAGGTGCATGAGGCTTCATTTCATACTGACAGCATATAAGCTTTACGTGCATGGACGCACTGCTCTCGCATAAAAAAGCAGGGCTGTCGAGCATGCATAACAAGACCTTGGTTGGCCCTCTCTAGTTCGGCATCAGCCATTCTGGTCATCGCGAAGCGCTTAGCTTATCCCTAAGACGCCTCTGTTAGATAAGAGGAACAACGGTAGAGTTTGGCTCCAAAGGGTGTCGAAAATAAATGCCATATCGTTTCAGAGAATATCAAATTCACGTGAGAATGGCAGCGACCAAAAGTAGTTGAAATCATATTTCTCTCTACCTCTGGCATCATGGTCATTTCTGGAAGGTTACCGAAGTGATTTTACAGTAAATTTTGGAGCTGTTCACACCAGCCAATTCAAACTGACAGAGAAGTTCCCGTAGACAGATAACTGCTGACCATCTTTTAAAGCAGCGCTTCTGTAACTCAGGTCAACAAAAAAAATACGACAGTTAAAGGTGACAAGACACAGAATAAGAAAGAAATATTTTATACATTATAGAACTGACCAGATATCAGTATGGGAAAGCGCAGCCGAGCACTTTTCTTGAAATAAAGTGAAAAACAGCAAAACCATCCTCCATAGCTCTGCCAAACTACGACACCGGCGTTCTGATTCGTGTCTTAGGGCTGCCCTATTATGACGGCAGTGTTTACATAAAAAGAGAGAGAGACACAAATGTGCTGAAACGTGTCATACCAAGTGGGCTGTGCCAGGCGGCATACTGCATCTTGAGTAAGATATTTTGTGCCAAGTACTACATTCTATAAACGTTCTGAAGTACGCGAAAGGATTTCCGCATATACCAAGCACGTATAACTATTGGTGACCCATTTTTAAAGCTATTTTGGTAGTTTTTGTACAGCAGCATGGTCAATGTTGTAAGGTTGTAAGCAGGCGTGACCAAAAGCTGCACTGCATGCCAGAATCCAATATTGATTTTATTCTGATGTACAGCGCACGGAGCAGATATTTTGCATGACTGCAATAGGTTAGACTCCATTTTAACGGAGCGTTTAAGCCCTGCAAGCGAGCGCATTACCACTGTAACCTAGCGTCTTAATAAAACAAGTTGTTGCTTCCTCCTGCCAATATAGACGCAAATCAGCCCGCAGTGCCTCATCAATTTTCAAGACCACATGAGACGGTGATGATTTTGCACTTTAACTGCGCCTAACCACTTGTCATTCATGTTCCTCCTTTTCGATCCGTGCAGCGAAATGCCGAATCCCTGAGTGGGGAAATCTACAAAGATACTAAACAGCAGGCTGCACTTTTAATTTCAAGAAAGAATGGCCTCCGCGTTGTAAGTATAATTCTTTACAGCTTACGTTTCAGGAAATGTTTTTCCTAGCTGCAAGCAATAAATGCAAAAATAATGTTCATTACTAAGGTGAGAATGCAGATTATGAGCAATATGTAGTGCAGCATCTGCTTTGTTATTGTTGCAGTTGGTTTCCCTAATGACGCGACGCATTAGTTTGTGACGATTCTATTTCTGTTTTGGAAGGCTTACAACGAGTGTTTTATGGCATGAAAAATGTGTTGGCTCGAACTCGAGCATATTGCAGCGAGTTTCCAAGGGGCGTGCGGGCTGTGTTCGTCCTGTGTTCGACCAGCCATGCGTTTGTGATTCTATCCTTTTGATTCTGCCCAAAGTTGAGAACACCACGCTCCTTCTCGACTGTAATAATCGGCCTGAAAAACCATGAACAATGCGCCACGTCATCGCTGGGGTGTTTATTGTCAACGAACAGCAAACCTTAAATTCTCATAATGAGAGCGGCTGCAGAACAGCTTTTAATCCTAGTGCGGAATAATGAAAGAACAGAATATTATAAGTCAGCCGATTTACTATGTTCCCTAACCTGAGGTTTTCTTGACAAGGAACTACATATTGATTTATCTTGGGCTTGCTGACAGCCTCGACTTGAATTATTTTGTGAACGTGTTCTACTAAAAAGCGTGCTTTCATTCATTACGATTTAAGATCATAACCGCTTCTTCAGTGGCGCTTATAGGTGAGAAATTTAGTTTTATTCAGCTGCATCATGAGCACACATGCAGGAATTACAACAAATATGTACAAGAGGCAGTTTTTATGCTGCTATGTAATGTCAATAACCGCATAGTATGCCCCCCTTTAATTAAGGGATGAAATGAAGTCCTCAACTTAGGTAAATGGTGATCGCTGAGGTTTTGTGGTCGTTAAATGTGTATTTATTGCCAGTGGCATAAAATACACTGAATGAGAGTGATCGCTCTCTAAAATTAGTTCTCTAAATATGTGGCATAAGAGTCTATGTTATTTTTCCAGAGACTTTCTGCTAAGTCAAAATTATACAACTTGCGTTTGCTATCTTTGCTTCTATAAAATATGACTTTCGCTGTTTTAGAACATTCTAAGGCAGTAGCTGTTTATGGCCTTCTTTGAAGTGACAAAATCTCTGAACAGTTGAGAGAGGGACTAAAAGCAACTTTAATAATCCTCCTGTATTCGAAGTAGAATTAAACTTTTTATAAGAGCACAATCTCATGAGCGGCAAACGTCCGTTACTTAAAGACATCAGAAGTTTAATGTTTCGAAAGAAATAATAAATGATACCTTTTTACAGCAGACTCAGATGGTTAGCTTTATTGGTGAGTTCACAACAAAGGACAAATTGTAGACATATAATTTTTAAGCATTCCAAGTCGTGTTGTAAAGCTCTGCAGCGTGGCCAAATCTGGCGATTTATTCCCGATGAAAAGGAAGCTGAGTGGGTGAGGCGAGACCAGTCTGCTGCAATTGCAACGCATATGTTTGAGGTGTTTGAATGTAGGGAGCAGAAATCCGAACTAGCTTTGATATAGTAGCATGGCACGCGCTTCATTTTTCTTCGCCGCTCCCAAAAATAACGGCCCTGGAGCTAGTGTTGCCGATCCGTTTACTAGGTTTAGCTTACGAATTTTAAGTAAGTGGCTGCTGTCGCACTACAGTAAAGGTAGTTAGAAGTTGGAGCATGCTCAGTGCAGCAGGTCACAATCGGAGGTTTCATTTCAGTGGTGATTTCTACGGGACTTGTGTTCTGCTCAATAATGAACCATACTACGTCTCGCGGGAGCACTATCGACAACGGATTTTTCTTTAAGAAACTCAAGCAACATCTCTTGGTCCGTGGCTACAAACTTGCAACTGTCACTGACAGCCAGACTGCGTAATTTAAAACGTTACCGATAAGCATTGCAATTCAGCTACCTAATTAGTATGCTTTTTATGTAACTGACGATGGTAGTGCTGGGTGTGCACACTTAAATATAGTTTATTTAAAATAAAAACACCCTATTCTTTGAAATATTTGAAAGCACTCCCTGAAACAAAAATTGGTGGTAGATAAACCCCTTCTCTTACAACTATTTTCCTCCTAGCAAAATTTGAAACTTGGTGACGACATACACTCCATGTCATCCTCAAATCGAACATACACGACCGCAGTAGATTTTGGTCACATATTGCGGTGATAGTGTTTTTTACTGCGACATAGTTCGTATAAGGAGTGAAATGTTTGTGAAATTATATTTGCAGGATTTTCTTTCCTTGCGTGACAGTTTTTGTGAGGAAGTAAACGTTTGACATACATTCTGTGCTGTATAGAAGTTCGATGGCAGGTTTTATGACCATAGAAAGTAGGCTTATTATGCTGCTCAAAATTAGAGGCTTGCGAGGAAAGTCAAATTTCACAACTGTGTCTCTTAAAATTGGACACCTGAGCGGCGCCGTGAGGCAAGGGAAAAAAGTGGGCATAAATGATTGGAAAGAAAAACTACATAGAGTGTTTAATACATTAGAATCAGTTGGAAAGGGCAGATTTTTTCTGCGTAGAAGACGGTGATGAGCGGGCTGTGCCCTGGAAGGGAGCGCTCGCGCTGGCCCAGCTGCGGGGAAGTAGGATAGGTTTTTGCTCGATCTTGCCACGTCAACACGACGAAGAGCAGGCAGTTCCATGCGACGTGGCGCTCGCGCTAAGACAACAGGCAGTGCGAACGAATTTTCTCAGGATTGAGCCTTGGTATTATTGCTTAGATACTTAAAATAGGCGCTGCAGCAGATCGCTCTGGAATAATGTCGACCACACAGTGACCCTTAACGTATATCGACGTGGCACAGCACACGGCCGCCTTTTGCGTTTCGCCTGCAATGAAGTGCAAACGTCGCGGTCGGATTCAATCCCAGGTGTTCCGGCCATGTACCTGAGCGCTCTAACCTCTGGGCCACAGGGGAGTGTATGCTGCCCAAGTAGTTGTCGCATATAGTACCATCATTTTCGCCACCTCGTACGTTTCTCTGGCACCAAAAATGGATGCGCCTTACTTTCGCCTAATCACCGTAGAGCACGGTAGATACGCGCTTTCGCTGATATCTGCTTGCCAATAATGCAGAGAATGGCGTTCGAACACTTTGTTTAAATGTCACAGCAGCCCTGCGCACTCTCTTTCAGAGTAAATATTATATAGTCTGTTGTAAGGCAGGCTTTTAAATTAGGACGGCTCCCCACCAATTGGGAGCAAGTTGTGGGAAACCATTATGAGTAATAGAGTAATTAAGATTAACTCGAATATTGTCTTAAGGCACTTTCCGAAGAGAGTTGCGAGAGCTCCAAGTCTCTCTCATTCGTAATGAATGATGTCCCATTAAGAAATACAGTGCCCTACAAGACTTACTTTTGCAAATGTTTGCTGCTGGGCGGCCCCTAATCTTAGCTATCAATGCGTTATCTCCAGAAAGGTCGTCCAGCCTCATCCTAGAGCATACTGAGCTGCAAACTTTGGTACGTATTCGAAACCTGCGTACCACTATAGACGGAAACATAAAAATCCCCTTTGCGTGTATGGGTTGCAGAACATGAAATTTTCGTTCAGAAACTGCGTCTCTTATAGGAGTGTATACGGCGTGTATAAATCTAATTAAGATATTTTGCACACCGCGAAGGCTACGAGCGGGAACATTTTATGCAGTAGTAACACATATATTCTCTATGTATGTGCATGCTTTGTTTTTGAATACGCAAGGAACCAGCGGCATTTGTATTTTTTATTTCAGTGTATAACTGATTTTCAAATTGCTTTTACAGAGGGGAGTAATACCAGGTAATTTGATTATCGACCACGATGACGAAGCTCTTGTTAAGAATGGTCTTGTAAGACACAGCTTAAGTATCAGAAGGAGGACTGCTAGAACAGAATATCATTATGATGTTTCTGGTGAGTCAATGCTTATGATCAAGGATTTGTTGTTTACCTCCTTACCTAAGCACTTAATTCGATCACTGGGTGTTAACAAAATGTCCTATATTTATCTGCGCTTTTTGCATTCCTCTACACATTTTTCTGCAATCACAAGACGCAGTTTGGGAATCCTATGCTTTTACATATTGAAAATGAGTTATTAGCATTGCTTGGTGGAAAACGCTACTGTAACGCAGGAAGCGGTAATGGTACACAGGCCAGAAAGCCAGCTTGTAACGAGTGCTGTGGCTTCTTAGAGCAGATTACACATTTCAATTGGAGAGATTTTGATTGTTCTTCAATGAAACTGAGGAAAGCATTTAATGAATAAAATAACAGATATTTTATGATTGCGCTACCGAAAAGTATGCCTGTTTGCTTCTTATGAAGGAGAAAATTATGTGTTTGTTTTGAACGCCTAATTGTTTCTCAATTTAGGATCACTTGAAAAATTTCAGATTAGGATTGCGCATTTTTAAGTGCACGGCCAGATTACTTAGTCGTCGAAACTTCCGCTAAATAACTAGCCTACGAAACGATGCCTGATGTTACTTAGGTAGCATCTTGAGCCAGATACAAGTAGAAGCCGATATACCACGTAATGGGTGCACGTTGTGTTAAAAATTATTGGATAATTTTGAGACATAGGTTATAAGGAACAAAATTTCAAAAATTTCACGAGCCAAAAATTTCTCAATATTGTTGGCCCTTGCGACCAAATTATAACTCAGCGCGCAACGTAGGCGAATTTCCAGTATTCTAAGTCTGTGAGATTTGATGATACCGTGCTCTATTTTGTTGGCGCGCGTACACAAGATACTCAAAAGGAGCTGGAGCTTGTCCTTATGTGACAATTGAAACATTTTTTCGTGATTTTAAAACTACTGGTCTCCTTGTAGACCTTATAGTCTGTATCATCTTCTTTTTCCTTCCAAGTTTCCTACTTCTCTGCGGAGATCACTTTTAAAATCATTGCTCATTTTTAGTTAAAAATTGCGTCCTTGGTTTATTGCCCTGACTGAGTCAATCATCGAAACTGTCTACTGTGTTGCGGCAGAGAATATTTTACTCTCTAGGAATATATATCTGCCGCGGTCATCGTTGCCTTACTTCTACCGCATATTACAGTGGCCCGATCATTGCGATGGTCCGAAATATTATGTTTTCGTACGCTGTGTTGCCCTCGTTAAAGTCTCATTATCTTCACTCCTCTCCCGAGACCATGCGCGCCAGGGCACACACGGACCAGCATACGGACCAAATGGATTTGGTTAACCTGGCACCTGATATCCTACATGCCTTATATTGCGCTATTATTACTTTCTCTCTATCTATCTTCTCTACATCGGGCTATATTTCGCACGAAAACGATTCTTTGTATATGTACCGTATAGAATAGATGCAAACAAGCAACCGGCTGTTTTTTTTAAGATTACTGATGTTTTTTGTAAAACCTGCGCATGATACCTCGGCGCTTTCTGTGCAGGTAGATTTAAAAAGTATGGCGGAATTTTTGTTCGTGATATATAACAATCAGACAAATATATAAATAAAGCCAGAAATGAGCATTTTCGCTTGCGATTTAAAGAAAATATTATATTACAAATATAGATCTGTGAGCATCGAAGTTATCTAGCTTTGCTTTCTTAACCTGCATTGAAGTTTGAAAAGTCGAAAGCAAAAAAGTCAAATATAAAAACACTGTGGAGTGAGCATTCCCGCATTGACTCAATATAAGATAATGTCAGAACGTGTGATATTGTCCCCAAAAACATGTTTGTTTCTTCTGTGTAATCAAATGCACAAACGGTGTCTGCATTCAAGCTCTTAAGAAATGTGAGCGAGGCCATGATAAATATAAGCAATGCGGGAAAAAGCAGCTGAGTGTGCTTTCAAATGCGTATTTTTGGCATTATTGAGCCTTAGAGAAAATAAAGGAAACAAAAAAGAGGGCACCATTGATATCGACGCCTATCAATTTCGCCGTATGATGCTGCCCCTTAATATAAAAAATACAAAAAGTTTATTATAAGCTCCAATCAAGCTCTGTTACATGCAAGATATCTGGCTTGCTGTACAAGCCACGTTTAGAGGGCGCAAATGAATATGTACTGATGTAAAACATGCACTAAGGCGAGTTGGAAGTTCTGTGTTTATGTGTGCTTCCTTGCGATCTCCTCGCGTCCACTCTTCGTCGCGCAGCTTTATATAAATCAGAAATTTATATAACTGTTTTTTAAACACCAACCTTACGTTAAAAATGACCTCAATATGCGCTCAGCCGCAACTCTATGGGTACAATGTAAGCTCCATCGCGCTAGGAATAGAAACAGAAGTTCGCAGCAACCGCTCTTCACGTAGATTTGTCACGCTAAAAAAGAATGTGTTTTTACATCCTCTTTTTATTACTAGTTAAAAGGAAAAGCAAAAAAATTTGAATAGTAACAGCATCTATACACTATCACGCCAGTGAAGAAAACGATGAGGAGGGAGGGGAGCGATTCCACCAGAGATCAAACTTCCTAAATGTTTCAAGTTTCTAATTTTATTAATTATTTTAATATTCTGGACACATCATATAGAAGAATAGTGACTTTCGTTTTGTGAAAATGCCAATAATTTAGGAGAAATAAATAGCAAACGACGTCGTACCAGAGTAAGCGTTTTATAGCGCAGCTCAAGTACGCAAGCTTCAACACGACAGCTAGGCGGGCGAGTTGGTGATACATTTTTAAAATAACGGCGCGGAAAACAGAGACTTCAAGGGTAGAAAACACAGGACAAGCGCTGACTCTCAGCTAAAGTTTAATCACAGGAAACAGGCATATATAAGTTAAAAGGCAACAACCAAAAAACAAAATAACAAGGCACCTGCTCTATGTTCGGTCAAGATCGGCAACTTCACTGTCACACATGAGCAGCGATGGTTTGCTAACGCACAATCTTGGTTTCTTACTCAATTACTAGGCTGCTACAATTTCCCTGGTCAGTTGTTCGGGTGCTTATACAATATGTCACTTTAGTATACTGAAGGAAAACATGACTGACACTCTCGGCAATGATCAACTAAATTATTAGAGGGGTTAGAATCTAATGATTTAAATTGTTCGCTGAGTCGTGTGCTAATTCACTGTCCTGTTTGGCCAATATAAATTTGACCCCAGAACAGAGGTATGTTGTGCGCTACACCCTCAGAGCACGGCAGAAATTTCGTATCATGCTTAATGCCACAAGACGCTACAAATTTAATAGGACTACGAGCCTTATTTACAACAATTGAACAAATTTTAGTGAGCTTATTTGGTGCCGGAAAAACTATATAAGCTTCATACCTACGGGCCACATATTTAAGACCGTGTGACAGACGGTGTACATAAGGAAGGACTGCGAACTTTTTCCGTATTTGTTCTCTCTGTGAAGGAGGCGGCAAAGCCGAGGTTTTCAGCTTTGTAATTATTTCATTGCAACCCAAAGTGATGTGCTTATCTGGATAACTTTCATAACTAAGCCTCTTACCCTAAGCATCGAAGCTTTGTTTCAGAGCATGGTGACAGGATTTTGACAATGCCTATGACAAAGATGAAACAATGATTCCGCTTTTCACTATCTTTTAATGATGTAATTTGCAGTTCTGCAACGGTTTTTCGGCCCGTACTGAGTATTTTTAACGCATTTGTCCCTCCGCTATAGTCAAACACAAATCTAAAAATTTAATCTTGTTATCAACAGGAACCTCAGTGTTGAACTGTTAACCACATGCATTAGCTTTTATTACTTCTAACGCGTCAGGCATGTGTCTAAAGAAGTCTGTTTTCCTATAAGAGTAAAAAAATCATAAACGTATCTGAAAATAGGTTATGTCATTCCAACCAAACCTTTCTAAATACCTCGATCCACGAATGACAGAAAAGTATCATTAAAGTAGGCGCCCCTCTAGAACCTCTACACACGCCGTTTTTTGGGTATAGAGTTCATCTTCTCATTCAATGAAGGTAAACTTTAAATAAAAAGACAACAGTTCAAAGAACCCAACTACTGAAATGCCAAATCCTTTAACGAATTGTCCTTCATTATTGGTCGATGTAATGCAATTAAAAACAGCAGTTATCAATTCTTTTTGTGAAAGAGAGTTGTACAAATCTACCACATCTACACTAAAGGCTGTAAAAAATCTTTAAACAGCTGCTTTTTGCTTCATTCGCAATGCCTATAAGACGATCGAGATCGATATTTTCAAACAATTGCATAGCAATGGTTTTTACCTTCTGTGTATTTGTCGAGATTGGCCCAGAGTACTTCTGAATAGCTGGTTTTTGCTGCTGTAAAAATTTCTATACGCACTCAGTGTTACGAATCTGAAAACGATCATAAAGAGATAATGATGCCAAATGCTTCAGTAAATAGCCAGAAACTTCATGTTGCCATGTGCTCTTCTCCGTCACAAAGGCCCGGAACGGTATTCCCGTTTAATGTGTTTAAGCAGAGAAGAAAATCTTTAAACAGCTCCTTTTTGCTTCATTCGCACTGCCTATAAGACGTCCGACATCGATATGTTCAAGCAATTGCATAGCAATGGCTTTTACCTTCTGTGTATTTGCCGAGATCGGCCCAATGTACTTCTGAATGGCTACCATCGCCTTTGCCAAAAACAACAATTCTGGTAATACGGCAAAACAACCCTCTTTAACAGCAGTCACCAATCGCAAATTATTCCAGAAAGGAAAGCTGACCAGTGACTCAAATCCCGTCCTATGTTTTCCCGCCATAGAATTCCTCGCTAAAACCGCTGTGCACTCCTCAGCGCACCTGGGTCGATACTCATCCGGTACCAGGCGACAGATCGATCGCGCCAGGGTCACCTTTTCTTCCTTTTTCCAAGAATCCAGATACTGAAGCCATGGTAAATGAATTCTGCGTGCTAAATGTACAGGCGAGAAGAGCAAGTTGTCGCTTACAAGTAAAAGTTTCGGAACAGGTACATGTGTGAAAAAGGCGATTATAATAGCTTTTTCTAAGAACATCCCCTTCCATTATGCGCAACAGACAAGCATGTAGGAGGTAACAGTGTTTCGACTTTCATTGTTTTGTAGCACAACGAAGCACAAGAAGCATTGCTCTAATTCTTCCGTTTTTGAATACAGCAGTGTTAAAAAATTTAAGAAAAAAATTTGTAAAAAATTTGTAATAAAAGAGCCGAAAAAACATCCTAAAGAACATGTTAAATGATTATCATTTCAACAATGTTGTCCAAGCTCTAACTTGTAGCTTTTCGATCTTCAGCTGGAGAACTAAAACGAAGGAACGGAGGTGCCAAACACGCCCTCAGCTTTTTTAAATTTTTAATTTTTAATTTTTTAAATTTTAAACTGAGGTCGTTTCCATCAAAAGAGCATACCACATTGAATTTTTATGGACGAATACCAATCTGTGACGTAAGCGCTGTGACGAAGCCTTTCAGTGGTGCCGCTACCGTGTTGTGCGGTCTGTAGGAAAGCATTTACAAGAAAGCTGTGAATGTAGTTTTCTGGGTGAACAATGCTTCTGTGAGGTTGGCATTCCTTACAAAACGCTGACCGCATCCTGTAAAGGAAGGAAGGAACGCTGATAGGTACGAGCTTAAATGGTATAGCAAATGAGCTGAGCGAATGCATTCTCTAGCGTAGCTCTTACAGGCTATAACTAATCAAAATAAATGAGTGGAGACTGAAAAGGAACTCAAATAGATTTGAAATCACACGCAAATTAGAAACCAAAATTAGCCACGATATGTCAAGAGCGGAGTGACAAAGCGAGGGCCTGGGGACACGAAAAGCTTCGTGGCAGCTCTGTGCAGCTAGAAATTTGGTTTACAAAAATCTCTCTACATGCATTCCTAAACGCCCCACCCCCAGCTAATGCCCGAATCCTACACCTGCAGCGCCACGGAATCCTGCTTATGTCATATTGATGGGTGTCCAAAAAATTATATTATGTATGCTGTCTCTTGACGGAAAATGTCTCTCTTGGGATGTGGAGAAAATTTAGTGTGGCGAAAGAAGTGAGTTGGAGAGAGAGCGAGTGAGTGAGTGAGTATACGTTTATTGAAGAGCTTTGCGACTAGAGCGAACGTGGGAGAAGCTCAGTCCAGGGCTGCGGAGGCTTCTGTCGACCTTCTGGCGATGAGGACTGCTGTCTGGTCGTTGATGCGTGCGCTGGTCAGCTTGACCTCCCACTGCATAACGAGGTTTTAAGTGGTGGGGTTTTTATTGACATATTCATGTGATATGTTTTAGGAGTGCACCACAGACTTTTCGTAAAGTGTTGGCTGTGGGTGTTGTAAGTTGTGCAGATTGGGATAGCCTAGGTGTTTGAAAACACCGCAAGAGGGAGATTTTTTTAGAGGCCAGGAAGGGATGTAAGAGAGGCTGGAGGAGTCTATTGAGCAGTTGAGTTTCTAGCCGAGTGGCTAGGTAGGAAGAAAGGGGATATAGGGCCGGAGGAGATCACCCCGCTCGGTGAGTATATTATCGAGCAAAGGTGTCTACCCTGACATTGCCATCAAGGCCCTGGTAGTGGGGATCAAGGTGATGACACGATCTCGATGAAGTGTGTGTTCAAGGATGCGTAGCGCATGTCCTAGGACGACACCGCATGTATACGCTCGGCAGGCGGCTTGAGAGTGTGAAGATATGACGACGGTTCCTGTGAGTGTCGCTCATTTTTACGGCGAGGGCGATCGCGGTCACTTCAGATGCGCTTCGGTCTGGGGCTCGGACAGGGGCTGCCAGAAGTGGAGTGTTTGTGCTATCTCCGGCAACACAGCAAATGTCTGTGGGCTGGCATAGGCGATCTGAACGTAGACAGCGGTGGTATCGTGCCCGTACTGTCTTAACTCACGCCGGACTCACGCTGCTTCCGTCCCTTCATTTAGGCGCTCAGGCTGATGCTGACGAAGGCACAACTCTGAGCTTGGATAACATAGTTGGAAACAGAATATTGCTACAAGTTATTTCGTATTCTGTATCTCTTTTGCTTGACACTTTCCCGCGAGGTTTATGAAAAATTAGGGACTGGGATTTTTCTTTTGGTTCGAAGAACACCTTATTTAATAATAACACAATTAGGAAAATGCTTTTTGTGCTTCCTCATATTTCGTAATAAAGAGCGCCAGTATAAGTTTGTAATCTCTAGATGCTTACATAACGTCCAATTCTGAAAATGTGCTGTATAATTGGGGAGAAAAAATATTTGAATAAAGCCTTTTATAGAAATGTTCGTCTTGATAATTTTCTGGTAAACAACAAATTCTTAACAATAGCAGCAATGAGCTTGACAATGTTTTTCACATTTGCTTTTAGCAAGAAAAAGATATGCATCTTGGTTTTGCTATCTCAATTGCGGATTTGAGTTTTGCGCGAAAACGCCTGTGTCTGAAGATGTTTATTAATTTTCTCCTGAAATATTTGCATTTTCAAAAAGCGAAATTCATTGCGCGCTTACTGAATAACGTGTGACTAATGTATACAATATTTGAGCATATCATAATCTAAATTATTTGGCAGTGTGATCTCTCAAGAAATACCCCGGGGCCGCAATTCAGCATATACCTAAGGAATATAGCGGTAGAACATTTGCCACCGTAGTGTTAATTTTTTATATGCGTATGCGCATCATGCAACCTTATTTATCATGACATAGGCGTCCAGCCATAGATCGTCTTTTAGACAAGCTGAAAAGTAAACTCTAAGTTCAATTTGTAGCAACAATAAAAGAGGGTTGGTGCAGAGTCACTTGATACATTTGAATTGAAGCGAGTAATTTGTGTTCCTTTCTTTATCTTTATACCTGAAAGGATCGGAGGTTTTTCATAAAACTTTTGAAGAACGGAACAGAACTCGCCTGAATGAACGCTCGCTCCACAATTCAGGTGAGTTCCTCTTTTTTTATGGTATGTTTGAAACGCCATGAAGTGGCGAACCCGTTTTCGGTGTTCTCGGTTTGTACGGAGCGAAATTTGAATTAACATTTTTTATTGTCGAAGTGCACATGTGCTTTCTTTTTAGCTATTCCGAGCAGACTTCTTCGATTTTTCGCGAATGCAGTATTCAAAAAGTTAGGTAGTTAGCCTTATTAACTAACAATCATTGCAAAACGAAATTGCTCCAGACAGAGCCACACAACTATCAACAACATTTATTTTTTTTTATTCGCCGTGGGCGCTCCGTGTTGAAAAATAAGAATTTCGCTTCTTTTAAGAATGAAAAGCATTCAAGATGCAACATTAAGCTTGGACTTACGGTACGTTGTGTTTAACCTCTTTAAACATTACGCTGCAGACACTACATACTCTGTATAGCGGCATGTGGGTATTCTACTAATATGGTTGCTTCTTTTATTCCCTAAGGTTTAAAACGTGCAACCGTCGAAACCACTCTGGTAATAGGGCAAAAGTATTTTTCTGAATTCAAGAAATCTAATCACAGTAAAGTCGTCAGTGTGATCGACTACATGGCTGTATTTATGGCCTTGGTGAGTATCAGTCTTCGCCTCAAGAAAATAAGTGTAGTCAAAGTACTTCCATTCATCAAGGATGCTTTTTAGTAGCGCAATATTTCTTGCTTCCTCTTAAAATCTAGCACCAGTTACACACAATTCTCTATATTTCATATAGACGGATCATTTTCATGATCCTGATAAACATACTCACGGCAGTACAAATGCCTCAATTATTTCCCTCTCCAGTACACTGCGGCACCATTCGCGGTTACAATACCCCATCAAATCCAGCCCTGAGTTTCGCGCTGTGCCCTCTTCTTTCGTCAGGCGTCTATTCATTTTCCTGGTAATGCTAATAGAGACTATAATTTCACAAACTTTGTCCCTATTTCCTGTTTTACCTATTACAGTCGACTACTTCGCGTTATCTTAATTTCCGCAACATAAAATTTGCATTCTTTGTCTTTGAATAGCTTTAATTTACAGTTGGTGCAGTCCTTTTCAAAAACTTCTGCCCTCTCCTAAACGAAACTTCAAAATTTGTAGCCATAACATCACAATAATAAATTATAAGGGGTGCTAATTTCACTACCCGTTTACCATATGTTACCATCAGAAAGAAGTCTCTGTGCACTATGTAGCGCTTTGTGTATGTGCGAAGTTTGAGGTCACGGACATTGCCTATTTGCCGGGTTCATGCCGCTTTTTTAGGTATGCAGCTGCCTAGTTAGATTCAGTGTATTTCTTATCTTGCACTGGAGAACCTAGAGCAGAGAAGAAGCTATGTTGTAATTGTATCTATTTATTTTTGATGACGAAAGAGCATGCACCTTATAGACATTCCACCGAGAACGGAAGCTCATTCTTCTTGGTCCTATTCTTCTTTGTCATCCTTCACATTTTTCATGTTATCTGAGTGATTCTTACTCATTTTAATATTTTCTGAGTCATTCCTAGTTGTTAGTGATTAACTGTTTAACATGGCCCTTTCAATGTAACATTTGTTAGGGGTGAGGTTTTTTCCCCAATGCAGAACATTCCTGTCGTTTCCTCACAAATAGAGAGAAATTTTTTTTCTCTACACTTAGCCACCTGTCAGCCCTGGCAGGTAGTGCTCCCGTGCACTAAAGCTTATATGCGCCGAAGCAAGGGAGTGCTGGCCATGAGGGTCTGACGCTGACATATTTTTCAATATAAATTAAAGGTATGCTAAAGACTCTGGAGCGAACAACGCCCCACGTAAGGCATCCATGTTACACAAGTGCAAAAGAATGTTTCTGTCGAGAGCACGTAGTTTCCTCTCATATCGACGGTGAAAGTGCAACGATTTTTTTAAACTGTTCGTGCAAGCTTGACGCCGGCAAATCTGAAAATAGAGAGTCCATATGGTGTCGAAAATATGCAAAAATTTACATGCCTTAAGTTTTTCGACTGCATTCTGTCTACATGCTTTAGGTACGGTTGCCAAATTACCGTCACACGGTGCATACCATGTGTTGTGTGGAGTATGAATTCAAGCTTTTCTGCACACGGTGTCAGCCATTTGGGGGCAAAATGCATGATTGCCTTTTGACATACGAGTAATACATGTGAAATTACAGAACGTAATAAAGCACCTTTCGCCTGCCAGGACATAAAGTAACGTGGAGAGCACCAGCCTGCGTATGTTTTTGTATAAATAAGATCGTGAAATGGGCGATGCTTGGATGTAGCTGGTTGGGGCCTGTAAAGATGAACACTCCTAAAAAACGGCGGCATGGGCAGATGATAACTCAGTGCATGTCTGCTGCCTGATCACTTCTTTAATACTTTTCCGACACTGCAACAAGATTTTAATAATTTACATCAAGAACAAAGTATAATATCAACTACACAGCACTCGCCTGTGGGGAACCAAACTGTATATTAACGAATGGTTTAGATTTAATAGCGGACGGACGTTTTAGCTTCAGGAGAAGTGTGCCAGGCATAGATACTAGACACCGCGGAGACGATTCCCGGCTGTGGGAGGGTATAGGGCTGTGGTATAGGGCGCTGTATTGGGGACATGAGGACAGTGTTGATGAACCCGAGCTTGTCGCCGTCCTTAGTGAAGGAAGGGGGAGATGACAATGAGAATAGGTGTTGTACCAAGGTGTGCGGGTTTGGGGGGCACTGGAACGCGGAATATATGCTCCAAGTGCAAGATCAGCTGATATCTCAATGTCAGTGCTGAGCCAGCGTTGCCGCGCCATATTATGACTTCCGCAGCACTTAATATAAAATAAAACTAATTTTCGCCCTCTGTTAATCTCTCTCCCTCTCCAAGTGTTTCTCATTTCCCTCCTTTTTCTCTTGTGAATTATTCATCGCGTGAACCAGAAGATAATTATCTCCGTACACTTATAATTAACTTACACTTCTAAAGTTATTGTTCATTTAATTTAGGAATAGTGTTTTTGAATAACGTGTCTTGGGTGTTCAATCGGAGAAATCTTTATGTGCTCCATGGCAGAAAGCTTTAAAGCTGTCACTATGAAGGTGCAAGTGTATATCAATATATCTAGCAGTAAACGCAACTGGCTGCAGCTTTGGGGCCGCGGTTCTCGTGCTCGGCTGTGGACCCAAAAGACGTGGGTTTGTTTCCGGCAGCTGCGGTGGTCGCATCTCAATAGACGCAGGTGAAATGTTAAAAGGCCGCGTAGTGTGCAATACCAATCTATGTTATAAGAACAGGTGGTCAAAATGTTCTGGAACCCTTCACTACTACGTCCATCATAGCCAGAATGGCTTTAAGACCTTAGACATAAAAACCAAAGCACTCAAAGCAACCAGCCTGACATTTTAGTACATCTGTCTTGCTGCGACAACAAATTCTTCGCCTCATACAACGTGGGATTATTACTGTGACGAAAAAACTACAATACTTACGATACCAAAGGAGTGAAAAAACGTCACTATGCATGGAGAACACGAATCTTGATATGCTAGCGCAGCTCGTAGAGCTCAATTGTTGGCTATGCTTCTTTCGTCACCTTTTATTTTTTCCTCTAATAAGCAAACGAAGCCTATTGTTCGTTCACAGGCGGCGCTATTATTTTGTCTTCTTTAACGCGAGGATACTTTATGTTTTCATCTAATTTGCAAATTTTCTTTGGACAAAACGTGAAGCGTTTGCATTTGTAGCGCAATGCAGAAAATTTTATGGAGCTTATAATAAATGTAAATGATTTTGAAACTCTCGCCTTTTCTCCTTAATCAGTTGCATAATGGTAAGATCCCGGTCTTCACTTCTTGCAAAGCTGCAAGGTGCATTTTGATATGATTTTCTTCTAAATACTGCGAATTCTCACACAGACATTCACATTGACGAGGACGCTCGTGCTTCAAGCTTTGCTAGGAATAAATCTAGAAGCACCATCGTAGTGCACAGTCAATATTGAATGGCTGCGTTTTGCGCATTATTTAGCAGAACGGAAACGTTGCACAGTTTTCAAATAATTTTTCTAATGCAATGCGAAGGCATGGTAACCAACGGTCGGTAAGAGTACCAGAAGAGATGCGCAGACAATGCAAGCGCAGCAAGGGGCAGCAAAATGTCTGATAGACAGATGAGATTAGGAAGTTTGTGGGGATATGGTGGGAACAGCTTGCAGACGTAAGGGTCACGTCTCTCCTGGGATTGGAGAGACGTGAAAGAGACGTGGGAGCACTTTTTCCAGCTTCACCGCTGACGTGTTCTCCATCTGTTAAACCTACCACATGCTCGCAAGCTCCATTTTACCACCTACGTGTGGTTGCCGAGTGGTTTTTGATGTTAATTCATCACAGTAGTTTTTTTGCGCAAGAAAGAAGACACAGGCGATATAGCCGCACTCATGCGATTTAGCGACATATCATACAGCCACCAGTCACCTTCCGCCTCCTTCTTTTTTTGCCTATCTGACTTTTCCTCTGCTTCCTCTCCCCTACAAGGGCTGCGGGGGTAGAAGCTTGATCTAGGCTAGTTAACTGGAGCGTCTTGAAAAAAAAAAATGACAAGGTAGAGAGACACAGGACTAGTGGAGAGGGTCATTTCTCTCCATCGAGTTTCCAACGGGGGCCGCGGTTCTAGGTAGAAATTGAATTTAATCGTATAGTTTGGTTTAAAAAAACAATGCACAAAGAAATTAAGGTCTTACGACTGCCTGTGTAGGTTCCACGAGAAAATAAAATTATGCACAGGTAAACTGCAGCTATAGCAGCTTCTGCCATTAAAAAATTCAAGAATAAAATTGATGCATATTCCACTGAAAAAATTAAATCTGAGAACTGCAAACCTCGAGGCGATGCCATTCAGTATTCTGGCATATTTCATTCTGCAACGCGTCAGATGTATCTTCTTTCTGCATATTTATCACTAAAGCAAATAAAAAATTAAGAATGATTACAAGATTTCTGTGAAATTTAGCCCTCCGCACGGTGACCTTTGTTTTAGGCTTCAATATTCGCGAAAGGTAATTTTCTGTTGCTTTTTGATGAGAATTCGAAGTGTAAAAAGGTTTTCATTATTTGTTTTTCATATTTATTACGAAGGTGAACGCTGTGTTTGAAGACTTTGACAAGAGCATTCTCAACATCCAGCTATCTGTGGTTTCGGTTGTACTTCTTAAAGTGAGTGTTTAATTAAACTTTCTTGCACTTTTTCTACACCTCGGTAAAACGTCTAATTCTTTGCTTTCACTTGGAATATCAGTTTTTGTTCTATAAACGCCGCATCTACTAAATTCGCGTCTATATTTAAGGCCTTTCATTGAGCCACCATGAGCGCAATTATTTGTGCTTTCATAATGACTGGTTATATTCAAGAGGTATTAAGAGCATGCATTCACGGGTGATTACAGTTTATTCTTAAGATGCTATTAGGAATAATATTTAGTTTATCATTTCTTCCTCTCATAGAGTACCTGTGTTTTTATTTTGAGCTGATGGGTGTTTCTCAAAGTTAAGAAATACGCACCTGCGTTGTGTTTTATGTCCTTACTGAGCCCTTATTGTCAGTGCAACTTCCCCTCTAAGTGCTCTTGAGAATATCTCTTAAATCACGCGGAAGGTATTGCAGACAAAATCAAAGTGTTCCTGCCCAAATATAGTGTATTTTGTTGCGTGTAACCTCCCTCTCCTTATTTCTGTAAGGTGTACTATATTTTTGAGTGTGCAACTTGCCCACCATTATAATATTCAAAGCTAAATAACAACAATGACTGAACAAGTGAATCTTATT
This sequence comes from Amblyomma americanum, assembly GCA_030143305.2. NCBI lineage: Eukaryota > Metazoa > Arthropoda > Arachnida > Ixodida > Ixodidae > Amblyomma > Amblyomma americanum. The sequence continues at coordinate 43,061 of JARKHS020033372.1, forward strand.
TTCCCGCGTATACCCAACTCCTACCAATAACCCCCACACCTAATTTTCACGCGAACGATAGAAAATTCTTGAAGCGCACCTTATAACGATTAGCTGCGACAATTTTATAAAAGCTGTTAAGCAATCCTCGGTGGATCATTTGAATGCGTTAGGCGCCACACGTTTGTCATACGATAGGTTAGCACACAAAAATTCATTGTACCCGAAGTGTGAACATGGGTTTTAAAAACCGTGATCAACACACTGATTTCGTTACATCTGAGATCCAGACACAAAACTGCGGTGATGTACTTAAGTTCCTTACTTTCGAGGTAACATAAGAAAATTTGTTATATACGTGGTCAATATACTAGAATTTGTTATATCTCAAGTAGTATGCTTAGGTATCTTACAACCCAGTTGTACACACTGAAGTTCAGTATATCCGACGTGGCATAATACGGTTTGTTATATCCGCAGTGGCATACTGAGGTTCAGTAAATCCGCGATTAACACCTAAAAGTCATTAATTTGGAGGCGCATACTAATACACCTGGACACAACGCTGTGCCCTGTCCACTTCGTGTTGCTCGTCTTTGTGCTCAAACATCGATTAAAATATATACCATCTAGCCTGCAAGAATCTTCTCGCACGACACACAGAGGTTCGTTTTATTTGTTGTATAATTCCATGTTCTTATAGGTAGCGTATTAAAGCCCGTTAGGCTGGTCCTCATCTGCCCACTGGTGAATAATGGCCACCTACCACTGGCTACTAATCGATGGCGGTCGCCGTCTGTGCTTGCAGTGAACCCTCTAATTTTAACGCATTAAAATGCGAGTCTCTCTGGGGTCTCAGGCAAGACCACCCGCATACAATAAAAGGAGAGTGAGATTTCTCTCTTTCTAACATGCCGCCTATCAACCATGGCTGGTCGCAGCTTGGCTCATTTGTGAACTAAGCTTGGCAGGTGACAGCGTTCTTCCTGGGCGCCATTTTTCGCTTTCCTTTCTTGCTACCGCTAGAAAAGATAGGAGCCTTCACTCTTTTCGCTCTGTCACATATCAACTACGACAAGTGTAAAGTTGGAGCTGGCTCTTTAATGTGCTACAATTGCCCACCTTCAAGGGCTGAAGTGTGCTACACAAGCGGCTTCCAGTCCCAATTGGCCTTGAGTTGTATCGCATGAAAAAAACCACTCTTACAACCTGCACACTTGCATGAAGGAAGACCGCAAAGCACTTCACTTCAATAATAGCTGACATCCTGTTGGAGAAAAATGATTATGTTGTGAAGATGCTAGGGACAATAAATTCATCACATTATCGTTATCACCGCTGCCTTCCCGGGCTTGTATCATCTCTTTTCGATTGCCGCAGTTAGTAGCGCACTGACCACCCCCTTATATGTTTGTGACTTTTTGCACAACGCCGGCATTGACTACCTTCCACTCATTGATGCTCCAAAGGCCCAATTGCGATTCGGATTTGTCCAGCTCTGCGGGACGCCGGACCTTTCTGTTAAGGCATCCTTCTTACCCCCTTCCCAAACGCCCGACCAATGTTATACAGCCTTCATTTGTATAATTCGCGGGTCGTATAACACAAAAATTTTTATTGTACATGGCGATCACGCACATTATGTAGAATGCGCACTTTTCCTGTAAAAAACTTTTTGCCACTTCATAATTTTATTTTCTCGACAGTACTAAATGTCAATTAGCAGTGCATTTTAATCGTTCAATTTCAGAACTTGCCATCTCATGATCGGAGGTTTGCGCATGACTCATCCATACGGGGTGATGCTTGTTTTTCAGCCACATAGCAGGTCCTACTCATAAGACCCCACACCTCATCTTGTAAATCTAAATAGCTAATATCGGTGGATACGTTGTGAGCATACTTGAAATGTTGTAATTCATTTAGGAAGCTTAAATATCTTTGGTTCTACGGACTCTTTCTTATTAACTTATAATTATTGCTGTTTCTCTTCCACCTTTCGCACTTATATCACACCTATATCCTCATTCTGTTTTTAAAGCACCAAATTCGTTTTCATTTATTTGTTGCTTTATTCTTGTTGTGTAGCCAAAATTATATGCACGTTTACTCGGAGTAAACATGTAACAGGCCGACATATAACAGGAGAGTTTAAAGAAGCACAGTAAATAAGCTGACGCACCGTTTATGTTGAATGTTCAGGGCAATTCACAGACATTCCTTCAGACCATACCACAAAAAGCAGACACCATGAACGGGAGCACACTGTCGTCATTCAACAAATTTGTACAAAAGCACAAAAGCGTTTTGGGCACACAAGACATCGTGATTTTTATCAGCAAGTAAGTGTTGCTGTTGCCTTTGCTGTATTGTCTGATAATTCATATGCACAAGATTCTATGTAGAGCGACTCTGAAGGTGACTTCTTTTGCTCCCTTGATTTGTAGAGATAGTTTACTTTGTGTAATAAAAGTAAATTTTATGACCTGATTTGCACGTCTTTTGACAAACCTGCGTTGAACAGAAATGTGCACCACTTTGACTTCTGAGCTTTTTTATAATAAAATAAATGCACAAAGCCCAATGCATTTAGCGTTGATGAGCGTCAGATAAGAATAACCCAGGCTCACGACCTTCCCCTGCTGCTTCCTTGCTACAAGAAGGCTATTTTTTTTAATCTACCTTGCTGGGTTTTCATTGCAACAACTTAGTGTCACTAAAAAACAAACTACGTGTCAAAACGGGATTAGCATAGTTCTAAGAATAAAAATAAAATCTAAAAACAATCTCAGTTGCACAACTCGCAATGTAAGAGGCAGTGAACACTTCTGCGGAAAAATTACAGCACGAAAATACCTCCAGATTGATCAAGATAAGTTTTATTATTGATAACATGCTGAAAAACCATGAGTACAGTCAATCATGTTTTATCCATGGTGCGAGAATTATAGAAACTTTCTAGAGGGCGTGTGCAACAGTCATTGGAGCGGAGTCCTCTTGAAGCTCCTTCTTTAGGAGCCGCATAAAGCTGCTAGAAGCTTTGCTTAACTGTAGTGGCATCGCAATGACCAAGTATATTACTACTATGCTTGCTCCGCGACTTCCTTGTGTGCCACGTACTATGCAGAAGCATGCATAGGTGTGGCCACAAGTGAACAACCATACTTATCGATTCTAATTACAATCCCGCTTTCCAGATCGGACCTGTATAAATATTACTTGCTTCTGAGAAAGACCACTAGCAATAATTTCCAGCCTGCACATACCACCACTGCTCGTTTTAATTGAACTGGCTTTGAAAAATCTTAGATTGCAATAGTGTACTTTGTTCACTGTTGTGCGCACATTTGCATTGGGACATAACAATACAGAAGCAAACTAAATTAAGGAAAACTATAGCTCTCATTTTTCCTGTTTATAATATCCAAAGCCTTACACATAACCGTATGGCAAAAAATATGACTGGAAGGAGACGGCAATAAAGTATAGCGCGAGAGCAGCGAGATTTGATGCTTAAAGTAAAGTTCCTGATTATCGACAGGACAGCAAAGAGGAGAAAAAGAACTTTGGAGCGGCGTGTATTTAGAGAGAAGATAACTGATCGTTTATGTAAACACAGATTTCATTGCAAGCGAAGCCAATCGTTTCAAGAAGCGGCGAGAAATCAGTGGGCGATTTGAGGGGGTTTCTTTTGCCTGCGTTCAGTAGCCCCTTTTGATGCAGGTCCGGGACAATTTTACAGGTAGTAATATGAGTGCACAGCGTGCAGAGCAGTAGTACTGAAAAAGCGAGCAGCAGCTACTCCGAGCCAGAACTGCCTTTGACACAAACCACGTGTACTTCACTTGTTTCACAGCCTTGCGGCGCTGTATTCGTCCTTAGTATCTTGTCGATGAGGTCACGTAACCACAGGAAATACAACTGTAGCACCTTATGATTTTACCGCTTTCATCTGTGCGCTTAGAGAAGTGCAACCTGCAATCGGCCACCGCTAAAATTGCTGAAATTTCGCCCTGATTCATTATTTCGATTACGCGTGGATGGAGAGAAACCTAGATATTCAGTTACGAAACAAGCACCAGAACCACGGTGCACACCACATGAACCTGACGAAACATTCGTACAGGTAACCAGCATCAAGTTATTTTAGGATCATCGCCAGGCATAAATAAGTTATTATTTGTATGCTTTCACCTGCACATTATAAACCGCGTGCTTTGCAGGAAAATCTTAATACCTTTGCTGTCTTGGATAGTACTAATAAAAACTAAGTTGTAGGTTTAGTGTTGCCCTTGCAGCTCTTAAATGTTTGGCTGGCCCTCAAACCGGACCTAAGCTTGATATAAAAAGAACTCTTGAGAAGAGCTGAAGCAACTGCGAGAGTCAAAGGCTCTTAGTTTGAACATATTTTTTAATATAATGTACATTTTTTGTCGAATGTGGACGGAGGAAACGTCATTGCAGTCCACGTTACCGTAAATAGCCATTTGCTTCTAAAGAGTGATTGTTTCCTAGAAACAACAACCAATGCAGACAGCAGTTTTCGGAGAGCGCGAAAGAGTGACCAACAAGAGCCAAGAGCTCCAGCACGAGACGCTCACCGGGCCGCCGAGCGATGGTAGCGACGCTCGGCAGCGCATAGTGGTCGACATAATTAGCTTTACATTAATAATATATTTGTACTTGCAACCGCGATTTAAAATGCACCATACCAGTACGGGACGTCATTTAGCTGGACATGTGGCACGCTGTAGTAGTTTAATGGGCCTCACAATTTGGGGTTTTTCAAAAGTGGTTTAGGTTTTATAGGATTTAATGTCTCAGAGCGAGAAAAATGCCAGAAACTTATCAGGACTACTCGCACAGGGAATATGAGACAGGTCTTAGGATACTGAGTGCTTCCGGACACCCCCGATTGCACAACCATTTATAAGGTCAATATGGTAAGGTAAATATGACCGCGTGGTTGATAATGACAAACAAAACCAGAAGGAGCAATGTCATTGTACTTTAGCGAAGTGACTGGTGTAGTAACCTAGAATGATACTACAGTGCACAATTTTTAACTCTTTTTCGGTGTATGTATTGTATTAGAAGCAACACAGGAAGCGTAATATTTCGTTAAACTTTCCAGCTACACAATAAGCACCGGAAATGTTCATCTCAGTGACACCCATTACACGGCAGGTAAGTCAATATATGATTTTTTTAGGAATTGTCTTTGGAAGAAATTAAGCCAGCTACGTTTGCAAAAATATCACGCAATTAGCTTTGTTTGCAGTATTAATTTCAACCCTAATCCGGCAGTGAATTTCTGTCAGGTTTTTGCTTTAAAATTTACTACAAATTTAGTACCGAGCTTCGGGGTGCATGTCGTGGTCAGAACTTTTCATATTCGAACATTTGTAGTAAACATAGGGTAAACTCATAGAAACGCCTGGAGACTTGGCTTCCAATGACGTGGCATATAACGACGCTTCGCAGCCTACTATGTTCGTTGCAATCTTTGCTAAGAGCGGGCAAAAAGTCGCCTTTTCGCAGAAGAGACAGAATTTTTCCACCATAGTTTCGACATATTCTGGAGCAACATGTGCCACAGAGCAACCTTACAGATTGTGCAGTTAGGCAGAATAAATTGCTCGATTACTGTTTACTAAACTGTTACCATTGAATGCTATAGCGATCACGATAGCAATGCATACTGACTACATGTGCTTGCATTTTAATTACCACCATGCAGGAATTGCGTAAAGTATTTTGCCCTCTTTCATTAGCTTGTTAGCCTTATATTCAGTATGTTCAATCGTGAAGGTCCACACTTTAGGTTACCAGGCGAGTTCGTGATATATTTTCCGGTGTCTTTGCTCGCGCTCGACTTATATACGGAATGTTTCCTGTGAATAAAGTTCTAAAGTTAGTAGGAAATTTCTATGCGTTTTCGCTATTTGTTCATACATTTTCTTTATTCTTTCTCTTTATGGCTATTGCCTACAAAAAAGGTATTATTTCCTTTGTGACAAGCAAGTGACTATGTTACTTCAGCGTTAGTTTACGTTGCTGTGGTGTTCTTTGTACAGATATTTATTTCTTCGTGTGAGAGTCGTTTCATTTCAAACATTGCAGGTTTGGTGCTCGGGATTGTGAGACTTTTTGTTCCCTTGTGTTTTCTAGATTTCTTCTTTAATTTATAGTGAATAACTGCAGAACATGAGTGATTTAGGGTAAAATGAACAGTAGCTGCGCGCCCCAAAATTCTTCTCTGATAATATTCAGTTTTTTTACTTGTTTTAGCACCGATCCATATTTGAGAGCTCCTCAAGCAGTCAACATTCTTTCAACGAAATTATTTCGACGCGTACTACTCCCTTTCGTCCTAAATGAAGAATTCTTTCAGTGATGTGTCAAGTTCAAGTATTCCCAACAAGGACGTTTATGTTGAAATATGGCCTGAAATCTTACATCGCCACTGGCACTTGTCATAAATTAATTTTTAGTGTTATCTGGCCACAACATTTTCAAAAGCAAAAGCACCGATGTTTGAGCCAATTGGTAATGATCCATCTTGAGAAAACGAAGCAGCACCAAAAACTGGGGACGAAAAAAACACACATACGACAGGACGAATGCTTCATGCAGCATTCGTCCTGTGGTATGTGTGTCTTTTACGTGCGCGTTTTTTTTTGCTGCTTCGTTTTCCCAACATTTTCAGGTATGAATATGGTATCCTATCCGTAAAAGACTGTGCTGACTCATCCGTATTTAAACATGAAACGCAAGGCAAAACTAACTTAGGGTCAGTAGTCGCTAACACCTTATAGAAATTTTTCACACATGACATTTTTCGGAAAAACTCATAGCCCACTATGAATGAGTTCTTAGGTATTATCTGGAAACAGCTTAAAGCAGAGTGGACAGGAAAGACGACCAGACGGGCACTGACTATCAACTGAATTTTTTAGAAAAAACACTCTTAAATGTACAGAATGGTCCTGCAACGACGTGCGCATGTATGTAATCTAATATAGTACGAATGCCCACATGTCGACAAATCTGTACAATTTTTAATGTGGCTTTTTATCTACTGACATGTGCACCTTGTAGCGGGACCACTTAATATTATATATATATATATATATATATCTATATATATATGTGTGTGTGTGTGTGTGTGTGTGTGTGTGTGTGTGTGTGTGTGTGTGTGTGTGTGTGTGTGTGTGTGTGTGTGTGTGTGTGTGTGTGTGTGTGTGTGTGTGTGTGTGTGTGTGTGTTTTCTCGAATAACTTTCCTTTATATTCAGTGCTCGTCCCGTCGTCTTTATTGTCTGCTGTGGTTCACGTAATTTCCACCGAATGTCCTATCAGCCACCTCAGCTTTTTGTGTTACTTCAGTTCATTTCTAGCATATCAAGTTCTTTTTGTGTGCCAAATACGTTCTTCCTGACAACCAGGCTGCAAGACTGCAGGGTCTCCGACTTCTTGAGGAAACGTAGGAAGCTAACCAGCCATTGCGTTTCCAAGATATTGACCGCTGGACCTAGATATTCCAGCGCCAGTAATATGTTTTCAGCTGTTGAGGATTGGGGGGCCTGTTGCAGAATCCGAATTGCATTGTACATCGTCATAAGGGCCACTAGGGCTTGGCGATCTCGTTGTGGGCCCACGTGAGCTCAAGCTGAGGAGCATCAGTAGAACATAATGGCGGAGGCGCTGGCCAAGCATCCGCACACGACGAGGTCGGACCATACTTGAGAGCAGTGCGCTGACAGTGCACTCTTTGGACGTGGCGACACGGTAGGGGGTTCAGATGGAGGTGCCATGGGTGCGGGTGCATCAGTACTTCCGGTGCAATTTAAAGCAGCGCTTTTTGGCTCCTTCGCAATAAAAGTGACTGGTGATCTTTCAGGGAAATTTACCAATTAATAAGGACAGTTTTTGAAGCGAAAGCTTCACTCAGCTAGGTTTTCAAGAGGGCAGCGTCAGTGCAGTTTATCCTTGAACTTCCCTGATTGGTTGAGAGAGGTGATGTGACGTGCTGATATCATCACAATCTGCGCACCCTCCCTACCTTGTCAGGTGGAGATTAAACAGATGACTGGCCGAGAGGCCACGTGACCTTATAAATAAATCTGCTGATTCAGCCACGTGTACTCGAAGCATCCCGTCTAACCAGCGACGTAGAGTAGAAGGTTTCTTCTACTTCGGCACTGGAGGCGAAGATGGCTTCAAGTGAGACGGAGCGGCGGAAGACTTACTTGTGATCAGGCTCAGCGAGTCTTACGGGCTACACGTGCATTTCATCGACGCTTTGCAGACAATTCGTTCGGCAGTGAATATTTGACGTTTTTGAACGTAGCCATGGAAAGGAAGCTTTTACTTCTCACTATGGTTAACCAATGTTTAAACCGCTGCTCACTTCTGTCAATGAAATTAAACTATAATAAAGATTTGCCAAATTTTGAGCATTTTTTGACTCATATAAAAAGACCACTCCTGTCTTGAATAACGAGCTTTCAAATGGAGGTAGTACAATATACCGGAAATGACATGTAAGTGTTTCAGCGCCAAATGTTAATTTCTTCTTGCATGATTTTCATCCAGGAAAGTGCACTTTCTGTAGCTCATACGTTTGTCTTGTTTGCATTTTTGGCTGAGAAATACCATGAGAAAAAAAGCTTTTGGCCATGCGCAAGCTGTGACCGTTGTGTATATTTTTTTAATGAAAGCATCACTTTGGGCACAATATCCTGTTTTATCCTTCGCTTATCAAATTTTTGAGGTCTATGCGATTCCAGAAGGAGCATTCTGTATCTCTAATAAAGGAACAATTTTTGTAAGGCTAGCAAAAGGTTTTCTTTGCAGAATTAACTTTTTGACACTGTTCGTGCAGGCGTCCTTCACATACAAAAGCAAATTTTAGAATAAAGAAGTCCTTGCTTAAAATCGTGATCTAACTACACCCACCTAAAAATGCATAGAAACGTGCATTAAAAACATTTCTGCCGGCTGACACATATATACAAAACAAGGTGTAAGCCCACAGGAAAACTGGTTATATCGATCTTTTGGGCACGAGGTGTAACTTCAACAGTAAGGCGACTCCGGCAGCCTACACGACAATCAAATAGACATTGCAGTCATGTTACAATTTTTTTCGTCTCAGTATAGTGCAGACCGTCAGGCCTTTGTGAACTCTATGAGCGCATAGTCATGAGCAATTCATGAAGGCCTTGGAATGTTTCCATGTGTAAAAGTAAGCTAAGCGGGGCATGACAGTATTCTAGCCGTGAGTAATGCGGTGCCCCCGTTTTATTGTTTATTTTTTTGCCGAGTCTTTCTGTTTGGACAAACATGCCCTATATCTCCTTCTACCAAGGTCATGTCCAAGGATTTCGTTTCTCTCTTTATCGGGTCTATTTACTGGCGCATTTCCTTTGGTTTCCGACATGAACTTTTTTGCGGCAATTACTTGTTTTTGTTTCGCTTTGCTTCAACAGAGTCTATGTGAATGTTTTCCCACATTTCTAAATGCGTTTTATACTACTCTAAAGAACAGCTTTTACCGTATATCTGAACGCAATGGCAAAGTACAGAAAAAGAGAAATTCCTACTTGTTAGCTGCGATCTCAGCACTTCCGCTAGTATTTTTGAGGAACATTACTCATATATTGGGGCTGTATGCCATTTGGAATAGATTTCCTATATCCGTGAGTGATCTTATGTGGCAGAGAGGTGGCTGCACAAGCGTTCAGTTTTTTGTCCGTAACCGTATAATTTGACTAGAGGATCGCGCCGACACTGTCCGGCGAGTGTTCTCTCTTAAGAAAAGCGGAACTGCCTAACTTTTTTACGTGCATGTGAAGGGAAACTGCCGTGATAAATGCTATAAAACGTTTTCTTATAAGTGCAGCGGTACTTTTTTTGAACACTTGCCGAATTCTCAGTGTTTTCACCAATGAAGAGCCTAGAGTGTCAGCTCTAGGTGGCTTGCGTTTTCTGGACTTCGCAGTAAATATAACTTTACGCTATCCAGAACTCTGCTTTTTCTTTTTTCTCAAGGTTATGCAAGGCTAGGTGGAGCCTGTACAGAGAATAACGGCTGTTTGGTTAAAGACAACCCGAAAACATTTGAAGGCGTCTACACGTTGATCCATGAAGCTCTTCACCTGTATGTAAAATTTCTCTCTAACAGTTCTACATTGATAGGTCATAATTACTGCAACTACAGTGCATGTGACGTAAAGGCCTGTTTGAAATAAGCTGTGTGTCCTATTTTTGCAACTACTACAGAGACCGCTGCGTTGATATTGAGTGGCTGCATGCATAGTCTGTCACCAAGAACGCGCTCCTAATGAGTACGTGATTATAACGAGAACAATTCATCGTTACTGATACACACGTGGCACTTAGCCAGTAATAATCAGGAGAGCCTTGCTGAGGGTGAAGAAAAAGTGTGCCTCAATTAAAGCTAAGGTTGTCGGTCGCTTTTGCTTTACGTGTTGATGTCAATCAGTCATTTCCAAAAAGTTGAGTCTAACAGCGAACTCTATCCAAAACTGAAGTTCATATTCAGTAAAAACAATTGCAATGATTGATTGCATGCTGTCGAGCGAAGCTCATTTGCAATGGACAATGAAAATTTTCTTATGAAATGTAACGCAGTCTTTATACGCTCGAGGTTGGAGTATTTTTCATCAATAACGACTATAATGGAAATAATTTTTCCGTATTTGCTACAGCTTTAAGGGCACTCGTACGACGAACACAGACGATCACAAGATACTAGGCGCGAAAGCTGGAGTGGTAGTAGTGGCTCTACATTTCGTACACAGGCTACTGGATTTAGCTTGGACCGCTGAAGTGTGAAGTTTATATAGCAGTTGCTTTTTCATTCTGCTCCTGCGTCGGCTGCGTGTAGATGACGGCTTCCGGGGTTAGAACCTGAATGATGGGTTGCGGATAATGTTCTTGATGGTGGACTAGGGTAGATGGTGGGTGAAATCTTGCAAGGGGGAGACGTATTTTTGCTGTTGGAGGTCTAGAGTTGTACTCCCAAAAAGAGAAAACATTCAGTTGCGGAGAGTGTCCGGAAGGTGCCCTGATTATCGCCTATATTTTAGGCTCTGTAAGGAGTTAGCAACACACCGCGCCGGTCAGCGCCGAGATAAGAAACAGCTACCGGCGCACTGCGTCGGCCAGCGCCGCCGCGATGAAGATGGCGAAACCCGCGTGGAGGTTGCCGCTGCAGAACCACGCCCGTGCGTGATGAAGACAGCCAGGCAATTTAGCGGAGGAATGACGGTGGTTTTCGTGTTCTGGCCCCATCCCTAAATACCTTCAGGTGGAATATTCCACAGCTCCGGACGACCAGACCTATGTGGGCCACTGTCGCTAGCGCGGAGTCGTGTACTTGCGACTTTAAGCAGCCGAGTACGGCGCAGTGCTGAGGTCTTTTGCCAGGGAGCGTCTTGGCCACTCCTGTTGGCGCCGGCAGTTTGTTGATGGAAGTGGCGCAATTTCCCAGGCTCTGACACTTCCCGCATAAACGTGGGGTCGTCCTATGACACGGAGATATCTTCTTTGGTTCAGGGATTTCCGCCCTCCTATAATCGTACTGGCAGCTCTAAGTTCTGAGGCTCGAGCTCCAATAGGTGCTTTGTAGTTCCTCGTTAACCGACACTCCCGTCCCGTGCTTTGACAAGCTATTCTTCCGCTTTAGCTCGCAGCTGGGCGTCATGCTGTTTCATGCGCTCGCTCAGTGAGGCAAGATTTGAAGTTCTCCTGTCTCCACCTAATTGTTTACTATCATTAGTGAAATAAAATGCTGGCCTTGTCCTGTTATGAACGCAAAAACTGTGAAACTGGAGCAGGTCCGAAAAAAACTTTTTTTTTACTTACCTAGGACAATGGCAGAGCGTAGGACGAAGTTTTGTAGGGTACACTATAGGTGCGCTTTAAAGGTATGGCGCTATGTGTAATGATTTAATTCTCATATAACAAGAAGTTCGCACTTTATATACATTTATATATTCCTGGAAGCTCTCATGCCCCTCCTGGCTAGGTGATGCAGCGGCTAAGCGATGCGCCACTGCCTTGCCATGGCACGTAATACCAGCGGTGGCCCTTATGCGGCCCAGGTTGCTCTTCCCGTGCGGCTAACCATTCCTGTAACAGCATCAGCCAGGCCGGGCACTTTGCTGACTATCCGGTGGGCAGGCTGTGGCGACACTGCAAGGTCCCTTGACCTAGGACGGCTACTTGTCTGCAACGCTGCTTTCTGGGAACAGTTCCTGAGAGCTCCCTTGGAGGTCCGAGGATGAAGGTGGCATAGGTAGGGCACGAATCTGCCAGAATATGGGCGTAAAAGCACGAACCAAGAAAGACAATGCCCTGGTCCGGTAGGAAGACACCGCGATGATGCCAGAAGCTCTCGAGCTGAGTAGGGCGCGTCGGTGCCGTCAGGAAACTGCCCGCGCCAACGGGATGCGGTGCGGTCGAGACCCGCCCACGCGAGAGAGCTCATCACGGCTCCGAACGCGCGTGCAAAAAGTCTCTTGTACAGGACTCCGGATTAGGGGAAGCGGGCGCTCATGTCTCGTCACCCGGAAGGGCAGACATCCAGTTCTGGCCACCTCGAACTGGAGTGTCAGCCGCCTCAAAGTATAAAAGGATGGTGCCAGCACAACATGACAAATGCCGTCCGCGCTCCTCGAATGTGCATGGTTGTCTCATTCACGCGCCGCGCGCCATTCTTCAGCGCACGCCCAATGCAGATTTCGTAAACTTCAACGCTGGCGTCGCTGGCCGGCGCCGTGTGGCTCTAGGTCCTTACAGGGCTGAGGGGTGGCGGACTCTCACGAGCACACACACCACGTCTCCTACGACGAAAGAAGACGGCACTGCTAAAGAGGTCAAAGAGCCAATAGCGCGGTCGCGTGTCTATTAGTGCCGGTTCAAAAGCGCGCAAAGAAGGTAAAAGCGTTTTTGTCATAAGCAATTTTAAACGTCCAAATTTTCAACTCCTGGAACAGCACCAGGAACAGCGGACGCTGGAAATACTGCTCATGGTTTTAATGACAGAATTATCCTTTTGTTTATAAGCATGTTCCATTGTGACCCAGCATTTATATGGGTGGCGCTTCCTTCGTGGACGATCTGCCCTGCGCTCTCGCTTCGAATTTGTTAGAGTGTATTTTGCACTTTAAAGTCCGAATGAAAAAAATTGTCTTCCTTCAACATGGCTTCTCAGCCTTTGGAATATGCACGAACACTTTCATGTTTTCTTTGAATTCTGCTTATCCTTTTCTGTTTCACTCATTAAAATTCTGCGATGCCTTAACAAATGAATAGCTGGGAGTAGAAAATAACATCGTACAAAGGCAGTCTGCGAAAACAACTATAACCAGAAATAACAACCTAAACTACAATCATAAAAGACATTACGACCTTCTCGATTGTACTTAGGGCTTGCTGCTTGCACCCCTTGATTAGAAATGTAAGATTATAGCAATTATTTTATTACCATTCAGTCGAAATCTTGAATGCAAACAACCATTAAAATTTACTTGAACAGTTCAGTGAATTCAATGTTTTGCATATTGAATTAACTGACACTGCCCTTCGCTTGGTAAGGAAAATCAAACGGTGAGCCTGCAAACGCCTAGTCTCCCTCCTGAGGCTTCTTTGAGAGGCAGGTTTTACATTTGGAACAACGACTCTACTGGAGCTTTCGTTAACGATTGGAATGGGGTTTTGGCTGAAAATAAAGAAGCTTGCATTAATTTAGCATTTGTGCACGATCTTTTATTTTGTTTAGGAATAAAAGCTCTGCAAATTAATAACTACAAAAGAGGCTGGCGCCACAGGAGGAAGCAATATTTTGTTTATAAATATTTCTCAGCATTAAATTAAATTAAACGTAACGAATATCTTGAAGCCAGATTTTCAAGCAAAGTACAACCTTCATGCGTTTTCTTGAATAAGAAGTTTTGCAACTTTCGCATATTTGAGCAAAATATTAGAAAATTATGGTTTGTTAATTTCTGGCCATGGCATTACCGCATATCAACATAAATTATTGAAAGCTAATGAGTGCTTTTGGCTCCTGTTTTTTCAGCATGGGAGTTGTACATGATGGTGATGACGCACCCAAATTCCTCACCAATAGTCCCGGAGCACACTATTGCTCTAAGTACGCCTCCACTGTCATGGCTCCAATCTCTCCTCACAACGTGAAACTTTCATTTTCACAATGCACTCAAAAACAGGTTCTAGCCTACTTAGAGTAAGTGCTTTTCGTAATCATAAGATGGAAATAGATCAAAACTAAGGTGAAACAAAATGAGTGGTAAGGGGGCCGAGGGCATTTATTGTCAATTCAATGTAAAGTGCTCATCCATTACACGTTTCATGGTATGCCGTACAAGTAGTCTCATTTTTACCTTATTTGCATTCCTAATTACTGAAGGCGCCCAAAATAAAGCTCATGCAGTGAGAAAACGCACACTTTTGTCTTAGGAATACTCTTTTGTTTTAAAGTAGAGTTGCCAGGAAAAGTCAACAAAGCATCCTGACTAAGAACCAAAACGGTGGATGGGCGAAAAGACCCACTGTTTTCTAGGCATGACCAAGAATTGCGGAAAAAAAATATCGAAACTGCTGTGCCTTCTGCACCAAAAATGGTACGCGTTTCAGTGTACTGCAGGAACACTAGCTAGAAGCACTTCCTGCTAAGCAGCTCAGTATTATTTCCACGGAGTCATATTAAGAGACTTCCTTCCGGCCGCGCTTTAAGATGCTAACAATGTACCTTGTAGTACGTAATCGTCGATTTTCTTCGCCTTATTCGTCGTGTTGTTAATAAGATGGTTCTTAAAAGTATCCGACCCAAATTAACTGAACAGTTAATTAAATGCCTAACTGACGACCGCAGTTGAGCGTACGGCAAGAAAGAACAGAAAATGCTGGCACTAAAAGAGAAACGATGTTTTATAGAACGCGATGGTCGCTCAGATAGCTGCAGGATGCTGAAGTGAGAACAACGAGAGGCCAATAGAGCAGCAGGCGCGGGCTTCTCATAATATGAGTGGTCCATGATGAGCCAGCGAACGGCAGCTCCGAAAAAAATAATTCTCTCACCAACGGCTTAGTATAAGGTCGTTATTGCACACTGTGGGGAGAACCACGGGTTAAACAAAAACAAAATGTGTAGCGTTCCGGGAACTACGGCGCGCAAAAAACTGCCCAAACTCTCAACAGAGCGAGCGTCTGCAATAAAGGTCTCATATGCAGTCTATATTATAGGTTCCCCGGGTCAAGGGAGACCGTGGGCAACTTCAACAGACGAACATCTGTGCATTGCTTGGCCAGGCTTCATGCGAATAAACTGTGTGCCATGCGTGTACCACTGTCGCGACTAGGGGACTCGTCGGTATATTCATGGCGCCCCGACTGTGCCCATGGTTGGTGCTTTGAAAGTTGGGAGATACGTGATGCAAGGATACAAGAAAAGAAGTTGCCAAAATGTAGTTATCGTGTGAAATAGAAACAGAATGGAGGTTGGTTATTCTTTGTTTAATACATCAGCAGGGTTTAGAAAAGAAAATTACTTATCTCGGAAGAAAATTTCAAAAAATGTCGATCATAAGCCGGAACAAGACGGTTTGAATTTAGGCGTGGTATTTTCTTTTACATTGTTTTAATATATGCCAGGGAAAGCTGCGCCTCCTTTTGCCAGCAAAATAATTTCAGGCCTGAAGCTTTGACAGACCCAAGCAGGGATTCGACAGATACAGCGTCTTCGCCTACTCAAATCATTAATGCCTTCCTGTTTCTCTACTGTTAACAGCAGCATAAAAGTCCCTACTTGAAGGGGACCGATGGATGTTTTTTGGGTTTCAAATATTTTCCCTTAAACACCTACAATACTTTGGTCAAGGTATACAGTCGTCTCAACTTTTATATCTAAGTAAAGCTCATTTAAAATTTGCCATATTTGTCAACAGTGTAACGGATACATCATGACTGGCCGTTAATCAGTGGTGAGAAAAATACTAGTTGCGCTTTCAAGTACTTTTATTTTGTCGGTTAACTGGACATTTCCAGACAATCGCAGATTTCAGACTTTTATTTGAAACGAAAATAATTTTTATTTTATATTTCGAAAGTCTCATGCACTGGACATTATCTTTAAATATTATCTGCGTCCACTACGTAACATGATGTGAACTACTGCCACAAACCATTCCTTCATGTTTATATCTTTCATTTATTTTCTTCGTTATTGCTAGCTTTACTGTTTTTATGAATACATAAAACACAAGTAATATAATACAATCTTCATTAAAAAATGTACAATAGTAGAATTGGGTTTACCATTCCGCCTAAAATAACAAATAGCCGCACACGCTGGCAACTGCACCAAAAATTCTTCACCAAGATTATCCTTGAATTTCTGGCCAACATGGAAAACTATCTTAGTTGCCTGTACAGGAAATTCAGTTGTTCGAAAATCAAGATAGTACAAGAGAGGAGCTGCAGATAACACTGCGTAATAAGCGTATAAATTGATCGTTGCAGAGTATATCCTGGCCTGTGGTCCTACAAATTGGAGGTTAATTTTTTCACCAAAGTAACTTGTTGGGCGAGTACCTAGAGGTTGTTAGAAAACATCGCATAAAGACGCCTACTGATAGAATGGGGACCCCCGTAAATTTTCTGTCAGTTGTAGTCTGTTCGCTGCTTTTAGAGAACATAGAGCCATTTTTTTCACCCAGCTGCTTAACTCAAAACGTACTCATACAACGGTCAATTATTTTTTTTTCGTGTACCACTATGTCAGAAACCGCGTATGTAATATTGCCGGAGGTTTGTTTTCTGAGTTCGGATTTTTTAACATAACAATAAATTTAGGAGTAATTTTTTAGCAAAAAACAAGATAGGTACAACGCCTTAGACCATTGGTCAGAATAAGCGTCTTGGTGTGGAAGGCATGCCATTATGTAAGAAAAGTCTGGGATAGCGTTTTTATGCCACCGGAATCAGAAATATTTTTATTAAGAGGTAAACATGCAGAAAGCGGCAGTACTGGGTACATACAGGCGTTTGTTATGCAACTCCGACATAGTCACCAACATGATCAGTGACATCTCTATGTAGCCTACCGCTTTTATCTCTGCACACGTGCACTAAATGTTCCTTTCTAAGTGTTCAACTACACACATAAGTCAGAAAAACTTGCGGTGGAAAGTGAAACTTATGTAGAAACCACGATTAAGACATTGTAAGAATTTGTTGAAATTCTACAAATTTCCACACGCCTGTGCTTAACGTTTGAAAACTCGTCCAAATGGTAAATGTTGCTCTCGATGTCAGGCCGCAATAAAAGCCCAGTTATAAATGTCCTGCAGAAAAAAAATGTAAATGAACTCTGCTTGTCCTTTTCCGAAAGCTAGTACCGAGACTACGCATGCAATTCTCTGTTTCAGAAGTAAACGTGGAAGCTGCCTACTTTCTCAGGCACAACGAAACACAAGGCGATTGAAGGAAA
Source organism: Amblyomma americanum (assembly GCA_030143305.2). Taxonomy (NCBI): domain Eukaryota; kingdom Metazoa; phylum Arthropoda; class Arachnida; order Ixodida; family Ixodidae; genus Amblyomma; species Amblyomma americanum. The sequence goes on from JARKHS020033372.1 coordinate 60,584, forward strand.
GCACGATCCAGGCTGTCCTTTTAAACACAGCGCATTTTTGTAAAGGATTAGTGCCAGAAGCTAGCAAAGCCAAGTTTGAGAAAGTAAGTACTAAAAGTTGAATTTAAACCATTACACATTATTTATGTGCGGAAGATATTTCCTACAACACAGCACAATCCTCATCGAGCTGCCGTGTTGAAGCGGTGTGCATGAAGCGCAGCAATTAAGAATCCAGTTTCTTAACTCACAGTGAATGAAAAAGAACCATGGTGCGTCTGTTTTTAACTTCACTAAACAGAGCAAAAACACTTTCTCTTGAGCAGATTATAGTTTTCCTTACACTCAACAGGAATAAACGTCGTGAATCATAAACTACCTAAATATTTTTGCGACACATTTCTGAAACACCTCGTTCAGTGTACAGCCGAATAATATTCATCGTATTGTGACAAAACTGAATGATTCCGCAGAGCATTCTTCATTTTAACTATGCTCGCGTGTGGAAGTTTGTTAGTATTCCCCCATCTATTCTATGCGAACACCCAAAAATGATACCCTGCAGACCCTCTAGAAAAGCTGCTGCTTAAGAATCCACAATATTCTCGAATACACGCTTATGGTAACAGCTACTATCTTGTGTCCCTGAGGCACAGAGAAGAACTCAGCAATGTCTAATATCCATTTTTTGAATCGGTCCTGCAGCCCAAGAGGCAAATTTTTTCGGTTACGAATCTACGATGGTTTTTATCAATTCACTAAGGACAACAATTTGTAGATGAACGAGCATTCGCGCGTCTCTAAAGCCAATCTTCTGGATGCAGTCCGCGTTGTTCGAAAGAAATATGGATTATTTCTCTGCTTTAGCAACACACAGAAACGACGCCTCCGAAATGATACTTGATCGCCTACGACAGTGATTGAATAGTTAGCTAGGGGATAAGAAAGGCCAATCAAGGCGGCAGAGATCACGCAGGGTGAGAAAATTAGGAAATTTTTTATTGGTTGAAAAACAATAATAAGCGAACAGTATATATTAGTCATCTTTGCACTTCAGCAGACTTCGTGGTCAAAATGACACTTATTTAGTTGAACGTATTGCGCAATAAATAAAAGTAAGTGGAATCCTTAAAACCCAGTTCTATATAAATGCAATTCTTACTGTTATGGACATAAAGGTAGGTGCTTTTGCGCATAAAGGTCTACAGGGTCATAGTACCAGAGAACTAAAGAAAAGCGGCAATAACGGGAACCACGCATGCAAATCGCACCAGCAAACGCCTAAGGTTATTATCCCATCTACACCGGAGTTTGCTTTTTTAGTAGCTGAAGATCTGAAGAAACTTATGTTTTGGAACTGCCCATGCGGTTAAGAAACCAGAATTGAAAGTTACCGCTACTGATGTGCTAAACATACATTGTCTCAAAGGGGACAAGAATAATGTGCCTGATTATAAAAATTCACAAAAAATCAGGTTAATGTGTGTAAAGTGGTGATGCATTACATTGTCCATGACATGTTCTTTATTTCAGGTGCTGGATGCAAACATAAACATTCATAAATGTTATGCTGTGTGCAGCTGGAGAGACGGAGATTATATTCGTTACAGGTACAGGCCTGCCCCATCGTACACATTCTGTGGAGAAAGCATCACAGATATGAAGGTAATATTTAAAATTCAACCTCTGAAATACCTTGTTGTAGCTAAGTTCCACACTAACACAATAGCTTATTTGAAAGCTGTGCTGTGGGCTTTGTGCGATAGAACCTATTTTTTTTCCGCAGGGGCAAAACGCCTCCTGGAAAACAAAACCTCGGGTCTTATTTTAATTTCATTTATATCTATTTATATTCTTTTATTGATTTCACTTTGAAAAACCAAGGAATGCAACAAGGCTACAAAGATTACAAGATCTTTCACAAGGGTTCCTCTATAGAAATAGCGTTTCTCTCAAACGAAGCGTGTCTCCAATTTCCATGTTACTTCTTGCAACCAATTTTATATATATATATATATATATATATATATATATATATATATATATATATATAATTGGTTGCAAGAAGTAACATGGGGGTTGGAGATAAGCTTCGTTTGAGAGAAGCGCTATTTCTATAGAGGAACCCCTGTGATAGATCTTGTGATCTTTGTAGCCATGTTGTAGTCCTAGGTGAGCTGGTTTTCTATCCTTATCTAACTTTAACATCCAATGGGCAATCTTCTAATTTTCTCATTAATCAATTAGGATACTTCTCTTCCACACTTTAAGAAGGTATGCCATTTTCTGGCTAATTCAGGTTCTGGTTCCCTTCTCTTCTTGTGATATCTGTGTTTCCTGGATGCTTCCTGACGTTTCTCTATCGCCTTCTTGAGCTCCTAATCCCACCAACTCTTGGGTTTGTGTCTTTTCTTTTTTGGTTTGACTCTATGACAGGGGTTTCTCTATAGAAACAGCGCTTCTATGGAACGAAGCGTATCTACAACCCCCATGTTTCTTCTTGTAAACAATTTATATCATCATAAACATCATCATAATCATCATCATCATCATCATTATCATTATCATCATCAGCCTTACTACACCCACTGCAGGGCAAACGCCTCTCCCATGTCTCTCCAATTCATCATCATCCTCATCATCATTTTCATCAGCCTTACTACACCCACTGCAGGGCAAAGGCCTCTCCCATGTCTCTCCAATTAACCCTATCCTTTGCCAGCTGCATCCACCCTTTGCCTGCAAGCTTCTTAATCTCATCCGCCCACCTAACCTTCTGCCCCTCCCCTGCTACGCTTACTTTCTCTTGGAATCCACTCCGTTTTCCATAAGGATTTCGACTAGGATGTCATTAACCCGTGATTGTTCCCTCACCAACTCTGCCCGCTTCCGATCTCTTAACGTTACACCTATCTTTTTGTTTCCATAGCTCGCTGCGCTGTCCTTAACTTCAGCGGAATTCTTTTCGTTAGCCTCCACGTTTCTGCCCCGTAGGTCAGTACCGGTAAGATTATGAGGTTGTACACTTTCCTCTTGAGAGAAATTGATAAACTGCCACTCATGATCTGCGAGAATTTGCCATATGCGCTCCACCCCATTCTTATCCTTCTAGTTATCTCCCTCTCATGATCCGGATCAGCTGTCACTACCTGCCCTAAGTGGACGTATTCCGTCACAATTTCTAGGCTCTCGCTGCCAATTGTGAACTGTTGTTCCTTTGCTAGGCTGTTGAACATTACCTTCGTTTTCTGCATGTTAATGTTTAGACCCATCAATCTGCTCTGCCTGTCTAACTCATTAATCATGATTTGCAGTTCACCACCTGAGTGACTCAGCAAGGCAATGTCATCAGCAAATCGCAGATTATTTAGGTATTATCCATTTATTCTTATTCCCAACTGCTCCCAATTCAGGCCTCGAAATACCTCCTGTAAACATGCGGTGAACAGCACTGGCGAGATCGTGTCTCCTTGCCTGACGCCCTTCCTTACTGGAATTTGATTGCTGACTTTATGGAGGACTATAGTAGCTGTGCAGTTGCTATATATATCTTCCAGTATTTTGACATAAGGCTCTTTTACCCCCTGATTACGCAATGCCTGTATGACTGCTGAGGTTTCCACTGAGTCTAATGCTTTCTCGTAATCAATGAAAACTATACATATGGAGGTTGGTTATATTCTGCGCATTTCTCTATCACCTGATTGATAGTGTGAATATGCTCTATTGTGGAATATCGTTTACAAAAGCCTGCCCGATCATTTGGTTGATTAAACTCTAAGGTTAACCTGACTATATTAGCGATTACCTTAGTAAATTCTTTGTATGCAACGGATAGTAACCTCATCGGCCTGAAATTTTGCAAGTCCTTTGTGTGTCTCTTCTTATTAATTAAGATAATCTTTGCATTATTCCAAGCCTCTGGTAGAGTCGAGTTGCGTATACAGGGTGGCTGGTTTTTCTAGCACGATGTCTCCTCCATCCTTCAAAAGATATGCTGTCACCTGATGCTCCCCAGCTGCTTTTCCTCTTTTCATTGCTCCTAAGGGTTTCTTTACTTCATCTTTCGTTACTGGCGGGACGACGCATTGCCGTGCACTGCTGTCTTTCTCATTAACGCTCTGATTTATATTGGCTACTGTAAAGGACTGTGTAGAACTCTTCGGCAACGTTGCTGATGAAATTGCCCTGCTTATCTCTTAATGCATACAACTGGTTTTTACCTATGCCTAGTTTCCTCTTCACTGCTTTTAGGCTACGTCCGTTCTTTAGAGCATGCTCGATGTTCTCCATATTAAACTTCCTTATGTCGGCTACCTTGCATTTATTAACTTTGATAGCTCTGTTAGTTCTATTCTGTCGGTAGAGTTGGACGCCCTCATGCTTTGGCTCTTAATAAAATCTTCCTTCACCTGGATATGGCACTCGCCTGCCAGACCGAAAGACGCGGGTTCGATTCCGGCCGCGGCGGTCGAATTTTAATGGAGGCGAAATTCTAGAGGCCCGTGCACTGTGCGATATCAGTCCACGTTAAAAATCCCACGGTGGTCGAAATTTCTGGAGCCCTTCACTACGGCGTCGCTCATAGCCTGAGTTGCTTTCGGATGTTAAACCACTATAAACCAAACCATATATATATATATATATATATATATATATATATATATATATATATATATATATATATATATATATATATATATATAGATAAGTACAAGGAAAGGGAAATGAGGGCCTCGTTTGACAAACCTATGAAGGAAGCCAACAGTTATCGAAACCAAGGTGCATAAGAGATTGTTCTTTGTTATAGTTATTTTTAACTTGTGGTGCTGAACGAAGGAAGAACAATGCTTCAATAAACCTGTTGCTTAAAGCAAGTTAATTATATAGTAGTAGAGAAGACAACCATGCTGCGGATGGGATCCGAACCCCCGACCTCCGAATTTCGCGTCCGGTGCTCTACCAACTGAGCTACGGCCACGGCTCTCCACTTGGCTGCTGTCGTGGGTATTTATGTTCTTTCGTGTAAGCGAACTTTTAGAGTGTTTACCAGCGCCACCCTCGTCCATAGCGGCCGCATAGTACGTCCAGTATTAACGCGAGTGTGACCTGGAACGTCATCTGACGGCGAGAGCAGAAGCTGTGCGGGAGCCCTCTTATGCTACCTATGGCAGCCAGACTACCGAAACCGAGATTCTCGTTAAGTAATAGCAAATGGGGGGTATGGAAATGCGCGGCTCGTTTGACAAACTTTGAAGGCAGCACACAGTCACCAAAGCCAAGAAGCATAGGGAAATGTTTATTGTTACTTTTTAGCTCTTACTCATCACTGTTAGCTCTTACTCATCACGTTTCGGGATTTTGGGATGTTTGCTACCGAATGGAATGGATGAATGTATAAGGCTGAACCATTTAGATCGGGTGGTGGTTCAAGCCACATAGCCATGACTTGTAAATTTTACACTTGTCTTTACTATAGCCATCAATCAGATAACCTTCAATTGGTTACTTCTAACCGCATAAAATCTACTTTCTCTTCACTGTTCTTAAACCCCAATGCCTTGGATAATTCAGCCACGCTACTTTCCACTGTAGGATGAGACCCTTTACAGAAAAGTGTCCTGTTAAGCCGTTTCCTCCTCCTCTCCGCACTCAACGCGCAACTTGTCTATCTCGTGGTACTCGACTATGTCTTAGTCCGTAAAACGTGCGTCCTGGGCTCAAATAGCAAATAGCTTCCCCTATAATTATCACAGATATTTTCCGTGGAAATTTCTTGCTTAAAGATACTGTATTTTTCTAGTGTCAATTTCGTCAGCATCACCATCCCGGTATTCCACAGAGCTCTCTCTGTTGCGCTAACCTTTTTTTTAAGCTGATAATTGCTGATTTGCTCCCCTACGGCTGTCCAGGTATTTGATTGTGAATTTTCGGGTTCGCTTTCTCCATTTTGTGTCAATATTCCTTATGTAGAAATGTCTGAAAACTTTCCCAGCCGAATGTTTCCCCCATTTTTCTCAAACGCTCCTCAAATGCTATCTTACTGCTAGCTTTGTTGTTCTCGAACGACGTGCATCCCATATCACCCTGTACCGCCTGATTTGTTGTATTGACAGGTGCTCCCAAAGCTAACCTTCTTACGCCAGCTGTCCAGGTATTATTTGCTTGTGAATTTTCGGGTTTGCTTTCTCCATTTTGTGTCAGTATTCCTTATGTACAGGTATCTGAAAACTTTCCTAGCCGACTGTTTTCCCCATTTTTCTCAAACGCTCCTCAAGTGCCATCTTACTGCTAGCTTTGTTGTTCTCGAACGACGTCCATCCCATATCACCCTGTACCCCCTGATTTGGTGTATTGACAGGTGCTCCTAAAGCTATCCTTCTTACGCCGCGTTGTTTTTAATATTTCTAACCTTGCTTGAATATCTGGTCTCATGCACATGGCCGCAGTGTCGAAAGTCAGGCTAGGAACCATCCCCCATTTCCAGATCCGATTAGGACTCCATATTTGTTGTAATTGCACAGTGCCCTATTTTTCACGACAGCTGCAGCCCTACTGGCTTTATTCATTAAATCTTTTTCATGCTTTGCCTGATACTAAGCACCGTTATTTATCCACACCCCGAGTTACTTGTACTAGTCCGCTGTTTCCGCCATGAACTTCTCTGTTCTGTGTTCGACGCCCTCATCATTAAATATCATGACTGCAGATTTTTCCTTACTAAAGTTGAAACCTTATCTATCTCCTTCTGTACCACAAATGTCTATCACCTTCTGCAAATCTTTATTGGTGTCAGCCATCACCACTATATCATCCGCGTATATTAGTCCCGGTAATGACTGTTTAATTCATTTCACTTGCTTGAAAAACTAAAGGTTGAAGACTAGTTCACCCTCTTTAGCTTGGTCTCTAACACTTGCAGGTACAACATGGACAACAAAGGAGACAGAGTACATCCTTTCCTAAGCCCCCCTGTATCTCTATAAGCCCTGATACATTTTTCTCATTTTTAAAGCACTCTGATTCCTTTATATATATATATATATATATATATATATATATATATATATATATATATACAAATCTTTTAAAAGATTAATTACTGTTCCACTCTTCCATTTTCAATGCACCCAGTATGGCCAACAAATACTCTTGAAGAACGTTGTTGTAGGCTCCGCTAATATCCAGAAATGCTAACCATAGGAGCCCGTGTTCTTTTTCAGCAATCTTTATAGACTGCGTCAATGAAAACAGATTGTCCTCCAACCTCTTTTGTTTCTGGAACCCATTGTGTACCTACACTAGCACAACACCGTTCTCCACCCAAGCCCGCAGCCTGTCCTTTATAATCTGCATCGCCACCCTGTATGCCACAGACATCACCTTTATGGCACGGTTGTTAAATCAGCTTTGACCCCTTTTCCTTTATATTAAGTTCATTCTGCATAATCGCCATTCATCAGGGGCTTTGCCGTCGACTATCATTTTATTCACTACCTGTATTATTGTTTGCTTGGATTTTGGTCCTATCTTCTTTATTAACATAATCGTAATATCATCTGGTCCTGTCGACGTGCCACTAAGAACCTTCCTCTCCCCCTTCCCATCCGCTTTTCTCAAGTGAAGTAATTGGAGCAACCGGTCTATCCTCCGATAAATTATGTGCAACATTTCTTTCTTTGAATTTTTCTTTCAACCTTGGTGCTATGTTTTTCATTGGTTCATTGCCTTGTAGTTGAATACCCTGATCTGTAACAACCTTTGGTCTAGCGTAGTCTTATTACTCATTGTATTTAGATGTTTACAGAATTTCTGAGCTGGTTTTCTATCCTTTTTATCTAATTTTGACATCCACTGGGCACTCTTCTAATTTTCTCATTAATCTATTATGATACTTCCCTTCCACACTTTATGAAGGTATGCCATTTTCTGGCTACAGGTTATGGCTCCCCACTTCTTGGCATATCTGTGTTCCCTGGACGCTTCCTGACGTTTCTCTATTGCCTTCTTGACCTCCTCATCCAACAAACTCTCTGGTTTATGTCGTTTCTTTTTGGCTTGACTCTCCTCTTGGCTAGGTGTAGCTCAAGTAATCGAGTTAATTCGGTATAAGTGCATTCTGTTTCTCTGTGCTCAAAAATTACTTTCTCAATTTTTTTGGCTGCTGGTTCCAATTGCTTTTCTGAGTAAAAATTGCCCTCTGATTGTACATCTCGTTTCAGTCCTTCATTGGTTTCTCTTCTCAAACTCAACTTGATATGTTTGTGGTCACTATCTACACTTCTGGAACCATGTTCATCTATGCTCATTAACCCTAGTCTATTATACATACTGTTTGACATTAGTGCATAATCTATCTTCGAGTGCAGACTCCCCGCTTCCCAAGTTTTGAGACCTTCACACCTCTTGGTACTTTTGCATACAGCTAAATCATGCCTCTCACACATATCCAGCAGCATGCTTCCTGTCGAATCTTCGAATCTTTGTACCCGCCCAGACCTTCTATGTGTGCATTAAGGTCGCCTAACATAATTATCTCGCCCTGTCATCCTAGCTCATCAATGTCGCTTGCAATACATTCTAACAATTTCCTTTCTTCCTCTTTGGCATTAGCTTCTGTGCACAGGTATACAAAGCCAACGAGCGTTTGCTACCCTGTCACTTTTCCTTTTAGCCATGAATGTTCCTTTAATCGCGGTTTACCCTTTTGAAATTTCATACCTTTATGAATGAATGCCCAATTTTCCCCCCTTTCTGCTGCCCTGTGTTCTATTGCAATATTTTCAAGCGTAGCCTTGGTTACAGGGTGGTTGCTCCATGTCTCTAAGATGCGTTTCCACAAAACCATATATCATTAATCCTTCCTGCCTTAGCTGGTCTACTATTTCCTCCCATTTCAATGTTTTCTTGCCGCCTTGCATGCTAATGTAGTCTATATCTGAATTAACTTGACCCCGGCGCTTGTGTATATTTCTTCTCCTGTTGTTCCATAGCCTCTTTGACCTTGGTTCTTTCTTGTCTGCACTGGTTCCCTCAGAGGTCTGGTTCCCCCCCCCCCCCCCCAAAAAAAAAAAACCTGTTGCCCGGTGACCCATCCTACTCCCCACCCCCTTGCCAGTGGGACAACCGTAGTGAATGCCATCCTGTGCAGAAGGGTGGGAGCTCACTTCGTACACGTCCAAGTTCATTTCCATTACCCCGTATCCTAGGCGTCGACTCATTAACCACCCTGAGATCACAGCGCCATCTGTGGCACCAAATACTGATTGTTTAGAGATTTAGTGGAGTGTGCTAATACCCTGAGCTCACAGTGCCACCTGTGGGAGCAACTTGAGAGCAGCACATCTCGCGTTGAGTCTTGTTGCACCATCTACAATAGCATCGCAAAAACAACCACTTGCAGCGTGCCAATGATGACGTCATGATTCAAAATTGTAGACAGAAGTAGAACTATGCGAGTATGACGTCAGGAGACTAAATGGCGGCATAGTTTCTGTTTCTAAAATCTAAGATGGCGGCAATTAAAACTGGTTGGGCCCTCCCATCCCTTCCCTCACTTACCCCACCCCAAGTTTGATGTCAGGGGACGAAATGGTAACATAGTTTTGGTTTCTTGGCTGCCACTAAAATTGGTTGTGCCCTCCTATTCCTTTCCCTCCTGATGCCCCCACCCCACCCCAAAACAAATATCCTATAACTGGTCTTTAAGAGAAGATTATTGGGCGCAGATCTGATAAGGGACAGCCGTCTTTCGATCGTACAAATGATACAGTGCTGCGACTAATGTCGCTCGACACACACACGCACACAAGGAGCAAAAGTGTGCAAAAACAGAGTTCAAGGAGGTTCATAAGCGCGGGGGAGGCACGCGGGAAGGAACCGCACACAAACATCGCGCATAGGACTTGCACGCACCAATCAATACGGCAGGAGCCGCACCGTCATACGGCCCCGCTTTCGACGATGAAGCGAGTGCTCCACCGTCACAGGAACTCTTCTTCCTGCAGCCTCGACCTGTCTAAGCACGCCTCCTCAAACATGTGCGCTCGAACACGCTGCAGCATCTGAGACATGGCCCGTTGCTGTCGGCCCTGTAGAGAAGCCACGCCGGTCTGGTGCCACAAAACAAATGCAGCGACACAAAACAACAGCAGCACAAATGTGTCGCGCGGCCTGGTGCGCGAGTCAAGCGACAGATAGAACATACGAGAGATCAGTCGCCAAAAACAGCGCGTCACAACGCACTGAGATAGCGCGTGCTCAAAGGTTTCTGTTCTGTCGCACAGCGGATACCACGAAGAAGAAGCGATGCCGCAAGCTGCGATGCGGACTCTCGTGGGCAAGACGCTACAGCCTCGCAGGCAGCTGAAGTCAAGGACGGCTGGTGGAAGAGAGAGAGACATCAAGTCTCGCCACCACACCCGCCTGCTCCGCTCTTGCTGCTCTGGGGTAGCCTCCTGTTTTGCAAAGAGTTCGCAAACGCGGAGCGCCTGCGTCTGGGAAACGTCGACCTCGGGCACGGTAGCGGTGAGAGTCTCGGCCGTCCCACAAACATACCGAAAGAACGTTGGCTGCTTTTGAGACGTAGGACCTACTAAATGACCAAAAAAAGAGGCGCCGCGACGTCTAGAGAAGAACCCCTCTCCCCGGGTAGTCGGTGGCGCTGACTAGGTCGTGGATGCCTCGTACAGCGAGGACGCTGCACCTTTTGTTCAGGTTCGGCAGGCTGAACCCGCACATGCGCGTGGGAAGGCGGAGGAGCGCGCGTGCGACGGTCTCCGTCCTTCCTGCCCCCCTTAAAAAGCGCTACACATTGTGACCAAGCTACGCGTGAAAGTGCTCGGCGGACAAGCAACACGTGCCATGTAAAAGGGCGACGCGCACAGTGAAGATCTGATAATAAATGTGAGCTCCGACAGCGATAGGCGAAAACGCGCTGCCACTGCCAGGCGTTGGTCTGCAGTTGCTCTCAACTGCGCCCACAACTCGCGAGCTACCTTCCCTAGGAAAGGAAGCCCAGGTCTAGCACCCGTCACTGCCGTGACCCACTCCACATCACATAGCAGGTCTGACGCAAAAGTGCCGAAGCGCAGAGATTTGCACTTGCCCTGTTCAGCAAGGTGGTCGGCACCTCGCTGTAACTACTAGAAAAGCCGTAAAAACGCTACGTAGCTCTCCTCGTTCTTCAAAGACACTGACACGTCGTCAGCGTACACGAACACCTTCAGCTGACCTTGGCCCGGAAAAGGGAATCCGCGCACTGATGTACTCCCTGCTATGCGGTGAAGGAGCGGGTGTAAGCACAAAAGGGGGACAATCCTTGGCTAATGTCGCGCTCAATACCGAACGGGTCCCTCAACGCTCCGTTAAAAAGCAGCTGTGCTATTAGGCCGGAGTACACCCGCTGTACACGCGCCATGAACTCCGGCGGAAAGCCCCGAGAACGCCAAAGAGGTAGCAGTGCTCAACTCGGTCGAAGGCTTTCGCCTGACGGAGTGAGGCGAAACAGCCCGGTATTCCCGTTCTCGAGGTGAACGGGAACAAGACATGTGTTATATGGGTCCCAACCTAAAGTTTGCCGCGCAACGAGAGCGCCGTGCTCCTCCCGTAGCGTCGGAATTCTGAATAGTCGGTTGTGTTCGACCGCGCCCGCGGCGCTCTGATTGGCGGTGTTCGCGTGCTGCGCGCGCTTTCTTTCTCCGCGTGCTTCTCGCGCCCTTTTCCTCGAGGGCACGCAGGAGGCGCGCACAGCCTGGACGACTGCACAATGCGCCGCCTATGTCCATCGGTCGGCAGTTTTTACGTGGTTGTCGAAGTGGCACACGGCACAGTGGTTGCCTAAAGGCGGGGAAACGGCTTGCTTTATTTGTGGGCTTCCCTTAAATGACGCATTTGCCTACTTTCGCGTGTGCTCTCAACAGAAATTACCCAGGTGGCAGGAATCGTTCAATACGAAGCATCGGTGCAGTATTGGGCACTGCAGAATTGATTAAAAATAGTACTAATTACTCATCACCTGCGGACAGGAGAGAACGCTGGCGGGCCCTTAATATATGTGCACTTAATTGGCCGGCACCATGTAAACTGGCAGCGCATACAACTGCGAATGCGAAGGTGGCAGACACCAGTCCACATGTGACTTAGCCTTATTTCTCCGTCGTAAACACGCGGTAGTAGTATGGCTTTGCGCATTACAGACCTTAGACTGTAGACCTCGGGCAGCCGCGCAATAGTGCTACGTGCCCCGTCGATGCGCATCAGCACTGAGTCGTGCCAGTGGTTTGTGAATAACGTCCCAAGGCTTTACGTAGACTGTGCGCAAAGCCGTTTTGAAGGGCCCTGAATTAACAGATATTTTTAGATCTCTGTATGGTAAATGCGTCATGTGCTGTAAATACGACCATACGGCAGAAGCGGTTAAGCAAGCGAAACACCGGTAGGAACGTCAATGCGTTATCATATTGGTCGTAGCAGCCGCACGCCCATGCTAAAACTCGTAAAGCACAACAGAATGAGGTTCATTAATGTGCACCAACATCGCGAAATGCGCTTTAATATTTCACACAAATCTAAACGCGGCGCGATTCGACCTGTGACACTGGGGTGAGCAGCCTAGCGCAAAAGCCATTGGAACACTGAGGAAAGAGAAAAGAAAAAGGGAGCAGAAGCGTGTCATCAGCATGCACGGCGGAAGCAAACAGATCGAGCTGAGCTAGCACAATTTGAAGACACAAAGAAATCAAAAAGCGAAACGCATTCGTTCCGCAGTTTGTTCGAATGTTATCTTTAATTTCAGTTTTCACTTCTTACAACACCCAGTCGCGGTGGCTCAGTGGTTAGGGCGCTCGACTACTGATCCGGAGTTCCCGGGTTCGAACCCGACCGCGGCGGCTTCTTGTTTATGGAGGAAAAACGCTAAGGCGCCCGTGTGCTGTGCGATGTCAGTGCACGTTAAAGATCTCCAGGTGGTCGAAATTATTCCGGAGCCCACCTCCACTACGGCACCTATCTCTTCCTTTCTTCTTTCACTCCCTCCTTTATCCCTTCCCTTACGGCGCGGTTCAGGTGTCCATTGATATATGAGACAGATACTGCGCCATTTACTTTCCCCCCAAAACCAATTATTATTATTATTATTCTTACAACACGTGGTTATGCACTAAGGGCACAAAACTAGGGCGTGATGAAAACAGCGCACTTTTGGTTTATTTGCTTGACGCCGCACACACGAGCTGCTTCATCTCTAAATTACGAGAGCACGCACAATTTTCGCAGCATGTCAAAGCGCGAGGAAAGCCCTCATGCCGGCGCGCGCTTCTCTCGCAATGACGTCCATGCACGAGCGGAGAGAGCATAGCGTCCGCGAAGAAGCTCTTCTCACAACGGCGTCAAAGCGCGATCCAGAAAAAACGAGCGCGCACGCGCACAACTAGTTTCCTTCACGTGCCGGCGAGGAAGACGCACCCAAGTCAGTGGCGAAGCTCGCCCTGTCCGATCAATTATGAGGAGTCGCTCGGAGAGGACGCTGTTCACTGGCGTCCGCCGCGCCCCCTGGCCCAGGTTATTTCCCCTATTGCGAGAGACGAGAAAATTAATCGTCCGGGCACGCTGCAGGTCTGCGCAGGGCTTACGAGCACCGCTGAAACCTTGCTCAACGTTTTAGCCAGCAGTGAGGCCAAGATCTTGCATTCTGCGTTAAGCAGAGTGATAGGGCGCCATGCCTGCGGGTCAGATGGGCACCCGCCAAGCTCCAGGATGAGCAGAACGCGGCTCTCTCTAAACGACTCCGGCCTCTCGCCATCCGTTACAAAGGCGTTCACCATCTGGAGGAGGTGTCTTTCCAGGACGGTGTAGAACCTGGCATAGAAGCTGGTGGGAATGCCATCAGGGCCTAGAGCTGAAGCGGCGTTCATGCTCTTAACGATGAACAGTTCGTCGGAGCTAACCGGGGCGCTAAGCTATGCGCCTAGATCACTGGACACCTGCGACAACTGGCCGCAAAAACTACGTAGGGTGTCTGTGAAAGAGGCAGATCCCCATCGTCCGGCACCTGGAACAAACAGATGCGAAAAGCAACGCGTAAAAGCGTCAGAGATGACATCCGCGCAGCTGCTCCTGGTACAGTCCGGCAAAACCACCTCTTTCATGCGGGCCTGTCGCATCTCCTCGAGGCTGCCTGCCCGCACCTGTCGTAGTACAGTAGGGTCAGAATCTGGTCTCCCCTGTACTAGCGCCCGTCTTGCTCCACGCGAGGACTGGCGAAGTAGCGTGTGATAGCGCGCCTTTAGTAAATTTAAGCAATCGCCCATCGCGAAGGTGAGCAGCGCACCATGGTGTACGGCGCGTATGGTGGCGAGGGTGTGGTTGATTGCGCCCGTTATGCGCTTTCTGCGCCGGTTCTCTTCGCGAACTAAAAGCGATGGGTACATTTTTTTTTTTTGTCGTCCAGGAGTTGGGACTGTCGCGCCACCACCCGGGCTTCCCAGCGCTTGTTCAATAGCTACTAATCTCGACAAATATATCAGCAGACACGGATCAATACACCACACAAATAAACCTGGGGCACCCACGTCTATCTCCAGTACTGCTGACAGACTTCGATGATCGTTAATGCGTGGGTGCCCGGAGGAAATGTGAGCACATCGCATGAAACCCCACAGCACTCCAGTTCTCGCGGCAAGAGAAACTTATCGAGCCGGCTAGCTGACGTGCCTTGCTCCCAGGTACCAGCAAAACTGTCACCGCGCAGCTTAACCCAGGCGTCAGTCAAAACAAACTGAATACAAATATCTCATGAGACAGGGCCCCGGAGTAGGGTCGGCCCTGGCCTCAAACGCGAACATGTCCTAAGAGATCAAAAACAGGTAAAATCTCTGACAAGAAAATAAGGACGCAATCTAACAGGAAAGAATCCAACGAATAAAAAAAAACTAGAAGAATCGGAAGCGCGGGCTGGTGCGTACACTGCTACGGCTCTGACGCGCCTGCTATTCAAAGAAAATCGGCCGTAAGTGTGCGGCCGTCGATACCATAAATGCAATGCGCGCAACAGCGAAAAGAGCTGTTAACGAACCACCCCAACACCGCACGATCAGAAGAGGTTAACGAGGAGAAAACATCAACACCAAACTTAGACATAAAATCGGCGACCTCGTGTGGACAACGCAGGTTTGTTTCCTGCAGAAACAGGATGTCGATGCCCTGTGGTCGGGCGAACTGCATTACCGCTCTCTGTTTGCCCGGTGACCTAATTCTCTGAACATTCAGGGAGAGGAGGTGAACTAGCGCCGTGGTAGAAAGATAGGACATCGACTTAATAGCTATAGGTTTAAGTTTGCCCGCCATGATTGAATCTAGGGGCAGACGTTTTAGCCTGGGGCGGGGCAGTGCCTCCTGAGCTATCCTTCGACACTTGCTGCGGGTTTGTGTCCATTTTTTCACTGGACTGAGCACAAAATTCCAGCGGCTGGCTCACAGACTCGCGGTAATGCGGTGCACCAGTTGTCGTCTCCGTAGCGTCGTGTGCCGGTGAGGAGCTGACACGTTGCTCGTCGTCCTCATGAGGCAACTGGCGGCGGGGTGCACGGCGGTGCAGGCCCTGGTCGTTTGTTGAGGTGAGTGCCTGTCGCTGCTCGCTGGTCAGGTGCCCCGTCAGGCGCAGCACGGAGCCGCTCTCGGTGGGCCCACCCTCCTCCGTAAGTACGAAGTGGACTCCCAGTCCCGGCTTGCCTCGTCCGCCTATCCGAACGGTGTTAGCAGATCGGTGTAGAACGCTCCCGTCGGGTCAGAGACAGCGAGACCGCCGGGGACGTCTGGAAACCGTCGACGAAAAGTTCCGAGGAGCTCTCCTGCTGCGCGCCGGCGGCCGCGTTCACTGCCTGGTGCTCCTGGGGGGCGACGACTGGGGGGTTCTCGGTCTGGTACTCCCGGGGTGTATCGACCAGGGACTTCTCGGCCTGGTCCTCTTGGAGGATGTCGGTAGGACGGTGTTGGGCCGGGGGCTGCAGGTGGTCGCCGCCAGCTTCTTTGGGCGGCTCGGGTCGGGAGGTCGCAGGCTACCTGGCGGCAGCCGCGTACGCATAGAAATGCGGTCACAGGCAATATGCCCCTGCGTGTGGGCCCCCGGATCGCCTGCACGCCGCTTGACACCCGACCGTACGGGTTGTGGCCCAAAGCCTCACAGCGGGTACAGCGCGGCATGCGGCACGTTGCGCCGCCGTGGCCATCTTGCGCGCAGCGGGAGCATACCTTACGGACGCCGCGGTAATCACACAAAGCACCGCCTGGCGCATCTCCATGCGCACCGGCCGCAGTCCATTGTCGACGTACCGGCGGCCTTTCAGGAATAGGCGTGTTTCCTCGAGCACCTTTCGGTAAGGGCTCAGTGCCGATGCCAACGAAACGTCACCCACGTAGAGTGGCAGCCGAAACATGGTGATGGTCACGGCCGCAGCACCAACGCAGGTGACCGGAAGAGAGGCGCCATTCACCACGAAGGCGACCTCCGCTAACAGCTTCTGCGCCGCCGCAGCCGAGGCTACGGTGATGCACAACTTCAAACCGCCCTGGTGCTGGAGAGACTCCAGCCCCGTGGGACCGACAACAGCCGAGAACAGACAACAGGCCAAGGCCTCAGTTTTCAACACAAAGTTCGAACAGTGCGTCTTAGGGGGAGGAGCGCGGAACATCGTTCCTCCGGGGGGACCAATAAATGCCATGCTGGTGGCGGGCCGGGGACCGGCCCTGCCGAAAATTTCCATACAACGGAGAAAGCGGATTCATACGTACGGAATTATGGAACTACGGACTCCACAGTGTACGGGTATCCGCGTTCATCCGTACTTGACGGATACGTATGGACTCCTACCTATTATGGACTCCATACAGTTGAACTGAATGGACTCCACAGCAGTCTGTAAGCGATGGACTCCACATATTTGTGTGGACTCCGCACTACCATGCGGCTAGGGGGATCAGCAGGTGAGACGCTGGGAGGGGATGGGGGCCGGGGGCAGCGCCTCCACAATTCTTCGGGTACAGATTGGCGGCAGGAAATTGCGGGCAGCCGGCCAGAAGCCCGGGCGCGGCCTCCTGCGGGGGGGCGGGGTCCGGTACGCTCTAGGCTGGTGCATTGCCTCTACAAAGACCGGCAGCCTGTCCCGCTACTGGACTGCTATACTGTATACATTCGTTCTTCTATATATTGTCACCAAGTGGTGACTGCAGTCCGGAGAGCAGAAAGGCTGCGAAAATGGTGTCTCTTCATTTAGGCTGACTTGCTCCCAATTACTCGGCGGCGGCTTTGCAACAAGCGTGTTTAGCGGTCGTCGAACAGAATGCCCGCCGCTGTCGGCCATGCTCAATTTCAAGGTAATAGCGAACTTTATAGATATAGCGTGCAAAGTTACTACAACATTCTCGAAGAACGTAGGATCAGCTCTGCCTGCATGCGATCAATCGAGATAAATCTGGAAGGGTCTTGAATCGCAAACTAAGCGGTAAAGCGCCATGCCGCCAGCTTTAAAGAATGAGAAACAAACACTGCAAATATTCGAGGCGATATACTCCGACAACAGGGGCACCCATCCGGGGACTGTTGTGTACCGAATTGGGCAGGTAAGTTAAACCCTATGGGTTGTTGTATACCAATATAACCACAATTAAATAATAGGCCAACATTGTATACATGCAATTATTAATTGAACTGTTACCATATCGCACCGAAAGTCGAATACTAGCCCACCCTAAGCCTTGAAATGAAGCAAATCCCGTTTGGGACGTATCTTTAGGGGGTGAACTCGACAACGGGGAGACGTGCGCCGTAATTTCTGATAGATTGCGCTAGGCGTCGATCGCTTCGCTAGATGGAGTGCGTGCACGCATTGCCGTTATAGTGGCAATCCACCTCGTTTCAAAGGGTATCACATTCTGTTTCTCGAGACGTGCAGCGCGTTCTTCGCTTTCTTCATCCAGTAAAACAAACAGCTAACGCTCGTTACTTCGACGTATTACAGACGGTGGCGGCCTCTCTTTTTAATTTGTGGTGCTTAACGATGGAAGAATAATACTTCAGTTAATCTGTAGCGCAAAGGAAGTTGACTGTAAAGTAGCGGAAAAGACAACCATGCCGCCGGCGAGATCCGAACCCACGACCTTCTTTCTGCTACTTTATAACTAATTTCCTTTAAGCAACAGATTAATTTAAGTATTATTCTCTCATCGTTCAGCACCAAAAATAAAAAAAATATTAAAAATAAACATTCCCCTATGCACCTTAGTTTCGGTTACTGTTGGCTTCCTTCTGAAGCTTGTCAAATGAAGTCATCATTTCTTTTCCCTTGTTTGGGAATACTTAACGAGGGTCTCGTTTCTTGGCAGTCTTGATGCCGTAGGTAGCATTAGAGGGTACTCGCTCAGATCCCGCCCTTGCCGTTAGATGACTTTCCATGCCACATTCGCGGTAATACAGGATGTACTACGTTCGCCGCAATGGTCGACGGTGGCGCTGGTGGACATTCTCAAGGTTCGCTTACACGCAAAAGCATTCGTACCCAGCAAAGCAGCAGTCAGGACAGCCGTTGCCGTAGCTCAGTTGGTATAGCACCAGACGCGAAATTCTGAGGTCGTGGGTTTCAATCCCACTGGCGGCATGGTTGGCTTTACTGCGAGTTTATAAATAATTTCGTTTAAGCAAGATGAGCGAAAATTATAATCTAAAATATTCTCTTTCCTATCGCTTATATCATTCAGTCAAACATATTTAATATATGGTTCTGTGAGCTGCGGTAATCGGCGAACGGAGTGCTAAAGAATGCCGCGGGTGGTATCCAATATTGCCACCAGCTGTTTTCTCAAGTGCCATCCTGCTACATAATGTAGTTTACAGTCGGCTATATACCAGGCATCAATGATTCGGCTCTTAATTTCTCAAAGGACAGTGCAGAGAAATGAACTATTGTCCCCTGCTTTTTATCATATATGTATATGTGTGTGTGTTCGTGCGTGTGCGTGTGTGTGTGTTTTATAGGGTTTAACGTGTCAATGCAACTCCGGTAATAAGGTATGGAGGGCTCCGTACAAATTTTAACACCTAGAGTTATTTAACATGCAGTGGCACAGCACGGTACATGGGCCCTTAGCATTTCGCGTTAAGGCTCAATGCCACAGCTCAAGGAAAAAACATGAAACTATGCTGGGTAGTGATTCTTGTTGAAATTAAAGCCAACGAGAGAGTAAACCTCTGTGCTGCTCAAGCTCGTGGCAAGCAAATACAAAAAGTAAATATCCACTTTAGAGATTGAATGAACTTAGTACATCGTAAAGCAGTGAAGAAGTGGGAGCCCGCTTGGACAATGAAGCAAATAAGAAACTACCCTTTGTAAAGAGAGTTTTAGGTGAATGAAAATGCAGTTACTACCAGGAACATTTGAAGGAAATATGTGATGTCTACATTTAGGACACGCACCTACCTCACACACAATTTCATGCCCCGATATGAATAATGCGAAGATTAGCTTACAAAGCATTTTTCATTTTCATACACAAAAAAGAGACCGCGACGCCCCAGTGGTTACGGCCTTCGGCTGCTGACGCAAACGTCGCGGGTTCGGTCTCGGCTGCGCAGTCGAATTTCGATTGAGGTGAAATTTTACAGGGCCATGTACGTTAAAGAACCCCAGTTGTCGAAATTTCCGGAGCACCTCACTACGGCGCCCATCACAGCCTTAGTTGCTTTGGTACGTTAAACCCCAATAAGCCACAAACCATTCATGGACAAAACTCGAAACACTTTGTGAAAAACATTTTGCAGTCTTGAACGACGAATACATACTATTCCACCCAAGACCACTCTTAGGTGATTATGTACTTGTTGACATCTCACAGGTTTTTTACATCTTCAAATACCACAGGCATTTTATACAAAATGTAGATTTGATAATATATAGTCGATTTATAACAATAAATATTTCTTACCAAGACCTGAGCCACTTTCTTATTTCTGAGAAGGCATGTATTTCCTTGGTCGCGAGCCTCGAGATCGTTGATAAGCAAGGAGGGTCGCTGAGGCTACCTTACCTTCTTTAATGCACTTACCACTAGCCAGGTCTAAGAACTTTGCCTATTATCTTATCTGGGTAGTACGCAAAAGCTCTTTATGCCATTTAAACATCCTTTGTTTTACGGTATTTACAAAATCCTGCATGAAACAATTTTCTATACCTTGTGTTAGGCAGTGACACCCGTAGATGCTCATGCGCCACTAAACTCAACACAACGCAACAACATTTCGCCTACATCGAAAGTAGACAGTCGCCGCCGGTATCAACACCGCGTCTTGGCGGTCAGCAGCCGACTACCATAGCCACTCAGTCACCGGGTATGCAAAGACCATAGTTTCTAGGGTTATTCAGTTTACATAACTTGCCAGACTGCGATATATATTCAGATATTAATCAATCACTTTCGGTTTTTGACCCTATTAGCACAACTTTGCGCGCAGAGTTTGTCGGAACAGGCAATGGCTAGGGTAAAGGAGAGACGGACTATCCTAGTTTTGAACTTTCTGTGAAGTGAATTAGCTTCAAATCAATATAGCCTCAATGACTGGAAATTGCAGGTACGGGCGAACACTTAAAACGTAATTAGATCATTTCGGTTATTAGTGCCATAACAATGACTGCAGCCTCACTGTCATGCCTCCGGCGTGCCCAGAACACACTCAGTGAGGGCAGCATATACGTGAACACCAGTGTAATTTTTTTCATAAGCCTGTAAAAAAAATCAATGAATCACCCAGCACACGCAATCAACCGCAGAAAAGTTTTTCAAAAGATCCTGAGTTCTTTTGTTGCAGATTAGCCGACCGTGTAGAAAGGCGTTGTGATATTAAAATATAACTGCCTCCTTATGAAACCTCGAAAATCCTGTGTGGCATTTTTGTGTTCATAGCAGTGTATAACCTTTGGAATGCCCGCATGAAGGATCGATGAGCAAATCTGCGGCAGTTAATGAATCCAGTGTTCATCTAATAGAAGGGTTTGAAGAGGGCGGGGGGAGTAGTCTATGCGGCGCTAGATCGGTTTCCCTAAAAGCTGTCCTTTCTTCACACATGCATATGTCCGCCGAAATTTTCATGTGCGTTAAGAGTCGATGGCTCGTTAATATGGGACTGACTCACATAATTAGACGACGTTATGTTAGACATAACTAAGTGACTTGTTGTTCAACAAATCATTAGAGTGCAAGCTGTGGAGATGGCCTGCTGTTTAGGGCATAAAGGAAAATATTTCTCTTTCGGTAACCGCGGTGCTTTCAATTCCTCTTCGGTTGGAAATTTTCCTGAATTTGTTTCTTTAGTTGGCTCACAATTCTAACTAAAAAGATCGAATTTTCCAAAATCTTTTACTCTATACGTCTTTACGGTTGTCGCGCAATGCGAACGACCGTTTCTTTATTTTGGGGATATCGAATCTAAATGCGCACCTAGCATGAAAATTGTAGAAAAGTTGTATTGCGGACTTTTCGTTGAGAATTGACCAAGATTAGTGTGGAAAGAAATGTTTTGCTTGCACGCGTCTACGCTTTTATTGGTGAAACGTACACCTAAAGGTTTATTTGCTTATTTCCAGGTTTGTCTGTACGGAAAATGTTCTGCAATGAAAAAATCGATGCTTGGCTTTTCTACCGAAGTTAGAAAACATCTTTAATTAAGAAATAAACTCTGATCAATTATAGTTATGGGACACCATGAATAAAACAACTATCACAATCTTAATAACGTTTTATTCATCTTGTTCAACTCGCGGAAAGTTTATTTCAAGTGAAAGAGTGGAGAGATGCGTGCTCTATTCAACTGGTTTTTCTAGTTGATACATTTTCGTTCAGAATAAAATTTGGAAATACTGACGATGTAAGACAGCTAAGAAAAGCGGATTGAAAATACACTCTTGATTTTTTTTCTACTATCGAATAATTAGAGTGCCCGCTGCGGTCCGCATTCACTGAACTAAGGGAGGACACTAGAGGATGGCGTTTGCTTATTAATGCCGGCTAGTTGATAATGCTGTCATTCCACGTCTGCTTAGATTATCATTGAATGCAGCGACGCCAGTAAATAATAATAAGTAATGTTCACTAAACTTACAAGTGGTTCAGATTGAGCTGAAACTATTTGGTATCAACAAATGACCTGTAGGTGAAAGCGTACCAATGTATACGACAACAAAAACTGTTTCTCTCAAAAGCGACTGCATGGAGGAAGGATCATATAGTAACGTCCTCGACGCGTTCCTGAGAAAGCCAAGCTAAAATTCGCTGGTGAAAACCAGGCGATAAAGACTTTTAAGAGCACACTTGCTTACAGCGTTTGGCACAAACGCGTTTCGAGCAGATTTTGAATTCAACATGAAAATTTATATCAGATCACTGAAAGCGTTCAATAGATTAGCAGGGAAGGCAGATCACCAGCACAAAAGTTTGGGTGGGTTTTATTTCCACGCCTACGGCGCCTGTTGAGAGCTGGTTGGTGTAATCAAAACTTTCGATCAATTTGTGAGAACGTCCTTGTGGTCTTGTTGGATCACCATTCCGCCGTGATTCTGCGAACGTGCATTCTTTCCGTCTATTTAACGTTTTAATCCTCGCAGTGGCGGTCTTCGCTTCGACAGCTGCCCAATCGCAGCTCACTTCAAATGGCATTTAACATCACACACGATGAACGCCTTGTCTCGGGCTCCTTCAAAGGCATGGATCCAACACTTTTAAGCATTATTTCCAAAATTACGGCCGCTTAATGACAAAATAATGAGTCGCAGCTAAAGCACACGAACTCACATGAAGCGAAACTTTATCACGGTCCGGTAAACGCTCGACAGCAAGTAGTCGTAATGCGCTTTGCGAGATGAAAGCCCCAAAGGCGCAGCAAGCGGTTAGCGCTGAGCGTGCTCGTCTAAGCGCAAATTCTGCATAAAAAAAACATATTGCATTGCTTGCTATGTTTGATTAGTGCAAGATAAGTTGTCTTTTATAAACTGCTGCGACAACCGCGATTTAAACAGCTGGGGATCTTGATTTTACTTCCTCGAATGCTCTGTTTGAACACCTCACGCACTGTATTTCAGTAATTGTTGTGGTGCTGTTTAAGATTTTCAGGGCAACACAACTGGTGTCTCAGCAGAAATGCTAGCTGTGTAGAAGAAGCTTTTGTACGTCTTTTTTAAATGGGCTACAACAATAAAAGGTTCACTCCGGCAGAAGAAAGTCATAGCACATATGAACGTACGTGGTTAGTTCTGAGCACTTTTTCTGCCGTTGTTTATGTATTATATATCGTAAAAAAGCCAGCACACAAAGACTCTGAAATAATTCTTTTAGTGAATGTCGGACAGTTTTGGTTGAATAACATATCTTTGTTGCTTAAGCAAGAATAATTAATTACATGCGCGGAGGAATTTGCGTAATATAAAACCTCTTTTAGATAAATTATGGCTACCAGAGTTCATGAAAACAGTTCCATGTGTATAATTTTCTGCCAGACAATCCTAACATCTAATATCTGTGGGCTGGCTATGGTACGAGCATAACCCTTATGAACTCATAAAAAAGATTGCGTACTACTACACGATGACCGCTTGTGCAATGTGATGAAACATTTCCGCTAAAAAAAAGAATATTCTTACTCAGCCAAAATTTAGTAGTTTTTTCATGTTCCAGCATCATTCTCTGTTGAATTATTGAGAAAAAACCTTTTTTGGTGCATATTTTTCTACCACTCACGCAGCGTTCACAAGTTGACTGGTTTGATCTCTTCTCTTATTTCGATATTTAATACCCAATTCTTGAGCATCGTTGACCTCAAGTTCGGCCTTGTTTTGTGTGCGGCTGAATTAAAAAATAAAAGCAGAATGGTGTGCGCGCAAATTAATATGCATAAAAATAAAGTAGCATTCAATACTCCGGAAGGGCAACATCAGTTTATGGTTGGTAGCGCGGCACAGGAAGTGATAATACGTTTTTATACAAGTAGTCATCGCAGGTTCTGACCAGCAAGTTAATCACGAGAAAAATAAGATCGGGGTGGAGTGTGTTTGGCATCGTCTGTCAGATCAGAAAAGTATGTTTACCGTTATTCCTCAAGAAAAAATTCCTCTTCTCCTAGTTACCATCTCCGCTCCCACAGTTCGCTGTCTCCTTGCCGCCGTTCCCGTTCTGCGAAGCTCCGCCACCAACCCGCCGTCCACGCGGGAAACTAACGGCCGCAGTTCCGGAGGCAAGAGCAGCGTCACAAGCGACTCACTCAAGACCTGTTTCTGCGCCTGCCAATATTATTACCGTGTTCGTTGAGAGAGTCGCCGTCGAAGCACTTGTTGACACTGGCGCAGCCCTACGGTTCTCAGTCACCCCCTCTGTCGCAGACTCAAAAAAGTGACGACGCCCCTTTCTGCCGTTTCTCTCCGCACGGCCAGCGGTCAGGACATTCGACCGCTAGCCGCCTGCTCATCGAGAACGTTCCCTAGACATTCGAGTTCATCGTCCTCGCCCGCTCCTCTCACGACGTTATCCTTGATTGGGACTTCCTTTCCACACGTCCCGCCGTTATTGACAGCGCCGGTGCTCGACATGACTTATCCCCTACAGTGACGCTTCCTTGGACATACCCGGTGCTGCTGCCGCTACTATGGTCGTCTCAGAGGGCCCAGACGTTCTGCCTTTCTCTTCAGTGCTGGTGCCGCTTTCTTGTCCTGCTCTCTCAGACGCAACTGTTACTTATACGCCCTCTTTACGATGCGCTGATCAGAATTCTGTTTTACTGCCTCATGCCGTGCTGGCAATTGTACGTGGCTCCAGCCCTATTTATGAAGCCAACCCGTTCTCCTGCCCTACCACTTTACTTCATGGCCAATCGCTCGGTAGTGTCGCCTTTCTCGACTCTGCCCCAGCATACCCTCTCGTCAATAGCACGGCCGGCCTTGACGTCAGCGCAATTACGCCTGTTCCCGTCGCTATCCGTCTTCTGTCAATATTTTTCGCCGTTACGTCGACACCGCCCTGACGTCGACCCAACGACACGAGCTTGTCGCCGTTCTGCACCGTTTTCAAGCTTTGTTTGACTACCAGCAACCTTCCTGGGCCGCACCACCACCATTGCCCACTGTATTGAAACTGGCACCTATGCCCTTTTCTATAGCCTCTGCAGAGGCGAAGGACACGACCCAGGGTAGCCCCGTGCCATCCACGTCGGGTGGTCGGCGGAGCTCCCTGGATCGGGCAAAAAAATACAGGCCCCGAATCAAGGGGTCATAAATAACTTGATCTAGACTTTAACTACAAAGGGAAACAAAATTAGGACGGCTTTCATAATTCGTTGGCACTGTAGAGGACTTAAGAATAACTTCTGTGACATAAAAAATATCCTAGGAGCACAGGCATCTGTTGCGTCATGTCTACAAGAGACAAATTTAGGGCCTCAAAACAATAATTCTCTTAAAAATTATACTGTTTTCCGCCGTAACTAAAACAGGCGAGCAGGCTGTCAGCAGGTGTGGCAATTATAGTGAAAAACGGTGTCCCGGCAGTGGGCTTAAACTAAAACGAGAATTTAGGCTCTAGTAGCCACTCTGCTTGCACATAGAACCATTACAGTGTGCTCTGTATATACTGAGCAAACAGCTGAAAATAACACTCCTTGACTTAGAGGGTCTTTTAAAACAGTTACCGGAGCCATACCTTGTAGTTGGCGACCTTAATACGCATCCTCGTTTTTGGGGAAGCGAGAAAACTGACTCTAGAGGGCAGCTCATCGAGGATTTTATTCTATCCACTAATGTCTGTTTGCTTAATTCGTGTAAACCCACACACTGTTGCCCATCCTCGGGGAAAATGAGTGTTTTAATTTTGTCTTTTAGTTCACCGTCTGTTTTTAGCGATTTTAACTGCAGTGTTTTAGACACCCCATATGAAAGCGATCATCTCCCTGTTATAATAGGACTCTCATCCTCGCTAACAGTTATTCCAACAAAACCGCGGCTTTGGAAACTACTTTTAGCTGATTGGGCATTGTTTAAAAAAAGGCAGTTTAGAAGGTATAGTTTTAGAAAACCCTAGCACAGATGAGATAAATGAAATGTTCACAACATGCTTTCCTTCCTGTGCACATGTATCATAATAATAATAATAATTGGTATTTGGGGAAAGGAAATGGCGCAGTACCTGTTTCATATATCCTTGGACACCTGAACCGCGCCGTAATGAAAGGGATAAAGGAGGAAGTTAAAGAATAAAGGAAGAAAGAGGTGCCGTAGTGGAGAGCTCAACTGGAGGAGGAGGAGGAGGAGGAACAACTTTATTTACGTCATGGCCTAATGGCATCATGACCTAATGGCGCCGTGACGGGGGCCCAGGCGGCAACTCAGCGGAGGATCTGAGGCCTTTGTCGCTCAAGAGCCGCCGAGACCTGCTGGACGGCCCAAGTGGAGGAAAGTGGAGGAAAAAGTGGAGGAAATAATTTCGACCACCTGGGGTCTTTAACTTGCAATCACATCGCAGAGCACACGGGAGCCTTAGCGTTTTGCCTCCATAAAAACGCAGCCTCCGCGGTCTGGTTAGAACCCGGGAACTCCGGATCAGTAGCCGAGCGCCTTAACCACTGAGCCATCGTGGCAGGCATGTATCAGTTCCAAAAACCACAGGAGTGGTGCTCCAGAACAACAAAGATTGGTGCACACGACAAATAAAGGAGGCCAAAAAACTGCCGATCTTTTGCAGATACCGAACTGATGAGAACCTTATTTTTTTCCAAAAAGCGTGAGCACATGCGAGAGGTATCCGGCGCAAGGCCGAGAAAACATCGCGGCAAACTTATGTCTCTTCCGTAAATTGCTAAACCACGTCAAAAAGAATGTGGGAGCAAGTTCGAAAATTAAATGGCCGCTTCTCACCTTTCACAATTCCTCATTTCACAACACCTGGTACAAAAACGGGTTCAGGGGAACACTTCGCTGCAGTTTCCGGCTCATCACATTATATGCAGTCGTTTATAAAACACAGAAATATAGCCGGAAAACAAAAGTACGCAGCAAGTGGAGGTGCTAATGAAAAATACAATGGTCTTATTACACTTCAAGAAATCAACACTGTACTGTGTTCCGTTAAGAAAACTGCTCCAGGACCCGACCAAATACTCTACTACCTGCTTGCCCATCTTTCCAAGTATGCTGTACAGGGGCTTTTAAAATTATTTACCAGGCCTTTTAAAATTATTTACCAAAGTATTTTTTCCTGGAAAAAAAACTGAAGCCTGGAAAAAGCTAATATTGTACCGTTCCTTAAACCTGTAAAACACCCAACCTCTCCCAGCACCAGCAGGTATAGACGCATAGCCTTGACTAGTTGCCTCGAAAAATCCTTTGAAAGTGTCTTTAATACATGATTAACGTTTGTCCTTCAATCCTGTGAACTTTTTGGTGCCCATCAGTGTGGTTTTAAAAAAGAATGCTGCACGGCAGATCACCTAGTCCATCTTGAAAATACTGTTCGAGAAGCTTTCGTTCATAGGCAACACTGTCTCGCTGTATTTTTCGATTTAGAAATGGCATATGATACGGCCTGGCGGTTCGGGATTCTTCAAAACCTTGCAGAGCTTGGCATCTGAAAAAGAATGTTAAACTCTAAAAGACTTCTTATCGAACCATCCATTTCATGTCCGGCTTGGTACAACCCTTTCGAGGAATTTCATTCAGGAAAACAGAGTACCTCAGGGGTGTATTTTAAGCACAACTCTCTTTGATGTGAAAATGATCTCTCTTACAAAAGTAGTCCCAAGGTTCGTTATGTACACAGTCTATGTGGACGACCTTCAGATAGCTTGTACATCCTCCAATGTATCAACATGTGAAAGACAAATACAAATAACAATAAATAAACAGGCAACATGGGCGGATTGAAATGGTTTCCGGTTTTGCCCACATAAATCGGTGGAAATTTATTCTCACTCAGACGAAGCATACATACAGATCCCACCCTAAACTTGAACGAAATAGAGTTGCCAGTGAAAAATGAGCATCAATTTCTTAGTATAACACTTGACAGAAAGCTCACTTTGCTACCTTACATAAATGCGTTGAAAAATAAAGCTTCTCGATCCGTAAAAATGCTCAAAGTGCTGTCAAGAAAACCCTGGGGAGCCGATCAAACATGTCTCTTACAAATTTACCGCTCTGTAGTAGGCTCCACCCTGGACTACGGATGTATAGTGTATGGGTCAGCGAGGCCATCATACATTAAACGGCTAGATTAAGTACATAATTTACGCTTGCGTCTTTCCACTGGTGCATACAGGACGTCTCCCATAAACAGTCTCTATGTAGAAACGAACGAACCATCGCTTACTGACAGAAGAACGATGCTCACGTTTTCCTATTATCTAAAAATTTGTTCACTACCTAAACACATCTGTCACCAAATAGTCGCAATGTGCCCATCCAGAATATTGTTTAACAGCAAACCGCTGAGTACCAGACCACTGCTCTTGCATTTTGAAGAGATGTGCCAAAATCTCGGCGTACTGGACACATTGCCTGGCATTGCTGGCAAGAGAGATCCATTGGAGCCATGATATAATTTCCCAGAAATCTGTGATCTCATTCTTACACATTGCGGCAAAAAACAAACTCCACCACAACATATAATAAAAGAATTTTTTGCACTTCAGGAAAAATACCGTACTTGCACAGCTTTTTTTACAGATGGCTCAAAAACAAATTTTTACAATGGAAGTGCAGTCGTAAAAGCGAATTGCAGTCATATAGTGAGGCTATCACAGTGGGCATTCACTGCCGATGGTTACGCCGTGTCTGTAGCCATGAAACAAATAGTAAGAGAACCTCACAAACAGTAGTATTTACACAGACTGCCTAAGTTTTCTTAGAGCTCGCCACTCTAGCAAAGCAGTCATTGCTATACTTGGTGATATCATACACAGCATAGTAATAGCCACAGCTAAAGGACAAAACCTAAAACTCTGCTGGGTACCGAGACATATTGGAATTAGAGACAACGAGACAGCAGACTTCTGCGCTGCTCAAGCACGTGACAAGTAAATCAAGAAAGTAATTATTCCATTGAAATATTGCATTAACCTAATATATCGTAGCATAAGAGAGAAATGGCAGTCCGCGCGGCACATCGAAGTAGAAATTAACTACACATTGTAAAACTAGTTATAAGGGAATGGAAGTCCTGCACCCACCAGGAACGTTTTAAGGAAGTGATTATCTGCCGTCATCGTATAGGACACACGCAACTCACACACAAAAGTTTCAACTTGGAATGGGGACAACGCAGCGACCTTAGGAAAATCAAATGGCAGGCATAATATTAAGAGAGAAGAAAGGAGCAGAGCCGGTCAGGGAAGAAACATGGCATCCTAGTCAAAATCAAGAAGGAATGCGTTTGGCAGGGCGTGTAATGCGAAGGCAAAATAGCCGACGGGCGCGAATGGTGACCGACTGGATCCCAAGAAAAGGCGAGCGTAGCTTGGCGCACCGCAATGTTTGTTGTGTAGATACAACAAACAGTGTTCATTGGTGGGATGGGAGAGGCCGTTGCCCTTCTGTGGTTGATCTAAGAATGATAGAAGATGCTGCTGTAATGAGAATGGTGAGGATGTCGTCTATTGAAGTTTAAGCGCTGGTTTTTGTGGACTTTCTCTTTCAGATTTTTGTCCCCTCAGGTAAGCATGGAGCAAGGATTACGGGAGTCGGAGTGACACGAAGCTATGTCTTCAGCCGCCACCATAACAGGAACTCAGAGGAGCTGTAACCACTTTTCAGTACAGTTCACCTGTACAATAGAAAGATCGAGTACTGTTCTCGGGTTACATTAGGAAGATCGAATACTGTTCTAGGGTCTTTTTAAATCAAGCCTTAATAGCTTTGAGAACAGCTTAATTACTCTCCTCTCATTATAGTTCGGGCTCAAGGTGATATGCGATAACATGGACCACTGTCGAACACGAGCACCTCTGAAATACCCTGTCGGCGAGAATTGATTTACAGTTGCCTATCTCTGCACCAGAACTCAACTTCTCTAGACAAGCGAGTTCTGGGTATCTTTAGCGATAATTGGCAACGATCGTTCACCAGCAGACACCGAAGAAAAGGGTAATTGGAACGCGCTGCCACCATACATGCGCTACGTGCACCGCCTATAATGGTGGCACTGAAAGCCAATAAGCTCTAGCCAAAGGAAACAGGGGCAGCACACCTTCCCCGGCTTCCTCGTTGCTGCGCCAAACATGGCAAAAGTTCGCACAAGTGAGTTGCCATTTGCGCGGGTGAGTGATGATTAGTTTTGCGGTGACTGTATCAAAAGAAAAAAGAAAGTAAACTGTTTAATTTGGGCACGCCACTGAAATTCCAGCTCTGTGGGATGGCGAAACTTGCATTCGTGTGTGGTTGTCGCGGCCAGCAGGTGTCACTAATCCTAGCTACGATTTAGAGCTTATTCTGAGCACAATGCCTCTCTTGACAAAACGAATCACGTCAATTTTATTTTTTGGGCTAAACGTTGCTGACAACGGCTTGACAAGACCTCGGCCCCCTTGAAGGAACTGTCAGCATTGGCAGTAGAAAGAAAATCAGTTTAGAATGAGTACGACAACTTTATACATGTGCATTTTTGTTACCTTAGTTATGCATGTATAAAATATGATGCACAGTAGAGCATAGAAAAAAGCAAAATAGAAGCGGCTGAAATTCACAGTTTTCAAAACAAAATATATTAGGCTGAAAACGTTCCAAACATCAAGGAGCACAGCATCCATGACAGTTTTTCACAGCAAAAAAGGACAAAGTTGATCACAAGATTTTTAACTCAATCAAATCTGGTATCAAGCAACTGATTTAGTATTTCGGTGCAGTGTTGCATAATACCAGAGTGCATGAATATGTTCGATATATGGAATGAAGATTTTTTTATGTCGCATTGGACGGCTTCGCAGATTTCTTTTAATTCTGAAATACTTACAGTGGTACTGTAATTACATATTAAATATTTACGTGCTATGATGAACATATATATTCAAGCAACGTGACCATACAGAGCGCATTATAATTTGAAAATCTATTTCGTTGAATGGCAGCTGTATCGAAGGGTGATTCATATTTATGGCAACGCATTCATAATTATTAGCATCGTAGAAAGGCTTATACTCAGCCGTTGTGTTTGGAGATACGTCTGCCATACCGGTCCTCCTCAATTGTAATGAAAATAAGGCCAGAGAAAGGAAAAAGTTATCTATCGGTGACCAGCATTTTGTCGTGGCACACGGGCTTTCTCCACCTCGCGATCCATTTGGTAGTGTCAGTCGTTGGCCTGTGGAAAGATCGAAGCCTCATGTTTGCGAAAACGAAACCAGTCGGTTTTGATGGCACTTTTACGATACATAGAGCAGAGTCAAAATTTAAGAGTTCATAGCGTCAAGCGGCTGGATGGGCCTAGTCACCAGGGCCCAGAGCGCCCATTCGCCCTAAGCACACACCTTAAATCCCCTAATGTTCTTCCCCTCCATTAGGCGGCCGCCAATCCAACACGAGGCACATTTCTTCAAAACCTGAATCAATCAAAGTTGCACAGCACTGCAGCAGGCGGAGTCACTAATTGCAGAGTCGACCGGTGGGATCGGGAGCGGAGAAATCAGAAGTCCGCTTCTATTTCCTGTAGTGCAGCAACAGTGGTGCAAGCAGCTGGTGTTCCAGAAAACATATGTATTCCTTGAGACATCAAGGGGCTCAACTGCGGCTATCTCTCTGCGGTGTGGCCGGCTCCGGACGGAAACTGGATAGTTACTTCACGGCACCATCCCTTTATGCCCCCAAACCGTCGCCCTTGGTTCTCTCCGTCTTTGGAAGCTGTCCTCATGTGTCCTCCTGGAAGCAGTGAAAAGGAAGGTCATTTTCACCGACAGAAGCGTGAGAAAATTCCGCAGGTCTTTCTCAGCGGGCACCCTTCCTTGGGGTCGTCAGCCACTTCATGACGTCGATGTAGCTACTACTTTCGCCGCCACCATGGTCACCCAGGCCGAGGGAGTCTGCACCTTAACTGGGCCGCAGTGGATCCCGTTCAATAACACTATGCAAGCTTGAAATCGTTGGCAGAATATGAACTGCGTTTTTATGCATGGCATATGTATGGTGGTTTGCCCAATCTATTAAGTACTGGGGATTAGGTTTAAGTATGTGCCACCCAATTAACTGCAGTGCTTTTCTCCGTAGGGAGAGCGTACGTTTTACATCGCCAGTCTTTTGGAAGACACTATTGCACTTTACTTCTTAAAACTCCTGACTCTGACAACAAACTCTTCGTCTTGCATGAAAGAACTTTGACATGAGCGCACCATCAAAACAGTGGAAATCAACTCCCGTTCACCTTATTCCTACACTAGGACAACTCTATAATTTTGGAAACCTTCCGTCCAGATCACTTACCTCGTATGTGGGTAGAATAATTACGAGCACTAAGCACTGACCCACTTTCAGCAGTGTCTCACTCTCATATTTCTTTACTTGCGCGGTTATCAGGTTAGATTTTCACATCTGACCGCAAGATAAATTTCATCTCCTCGAACATACCTTTTCCCACCCTCCTATGACCAGGAACACGAGCTTAGTCACTTTTGACGTTCGAACGAACAATGAGCACTATTAAAATTGGACGAACTTGGCGGACATTGAGATTCTCCAGCTTGGTACGAGCCCTATTCGCACCCCGTCTGTTCCTATATTGAAAAAGTACTCTTATGTTTAACTTTTCCTGGGATGCATTTTCTCATTATATTTAACTTCGAACATACAACATTTTTCATTGTTGCACGCTTGTTGTTCTTATTTGTTTGTTGGTAATGCTTGAATTCCGGATAAATATATTAAGTTTCTCTCGCCATTCTGCTGGTCCGCTGTTTCACGCAGCGATTTCATAAAAGCGCGGTAGAATATCTGCGCTGTGATTCTCATTTTCACTAACTAGAACAAAAGGCTCTCCTTCAAGACAGCGTCTACATTATTGCAGCTTCTGCTTACCAGCAAAGAAAAAGCATCGTCGGCCTCCTCTTTTAACGTGGCCCACCTCCTCTGCAGGGGTGGGGCTTGGCGGGATCAAATTTGTGGCAAAGCGCCAAGATATCTTAACCACAGGCGATATAAATATCGTGCAAAGAATGAACAGACGACACAAATTACTTCTTTATAGGGAGCTTTCAATTGTCTGTACGTCCAAACAAAATGCGCAGTTCATTTCGTTAGTACGCGAGCTTCTTAGGAAGTGGTCGTGCGACATTGTTGCCGTGGCGTTAAGCTAAAGAATAATTTGCTATCAGAAAGGAGGAGTACCAGCTGTTAAAGATACTGAGTTGTTCTTATATGTTGTACGTGTCGTCGACATCGATGCCGTGGGTTCCAGGAAATGTTTCGGGTTTACTTCAAGTAGCCATCTGAATGTAGAGGTAGTCGTGTTCCATGTGTCGACGGGATAAAGCATGGTAGTTGTTCGGGCACGACGACTGCTCTAAAGTTCTGTGGTCTGAAAGCGTGCACCAAACACCGCCACCCACAAAGTTAATACCAGCCAGAAGAGGAGAATGAACAAAAAAGCAGCATGGTCACGGGACGGACAGCGTGCCAATAGAGCCGTTAACGAGGTCGCGATAGCCGTTAGAACAGGTCAACGTCGACGTTATAGGTCCATTGGATCCAACCTCAGGAAGGGGTTTCAAGTACGCATTGTGCGTCATCGATTAGTGCACACGATGGTCTGAGGTGGTTCGCTTGCGCTGCGCAAGTGCGAAAGCTACCAGTGACGCCCTCCTACCAGTGTTCAGCCCGACATGAATACCTGAAGTAGTCGCCTCTTATTGAGAGAAAAAACTTTGCAGCCGAACTCACACAAGATTATTTGAAGAGGCTAAGCTGCTCCCCTAGTTTTTTAATGCCCAGTCACCCAAGAGTAACGGGGCGCTAGAAATTTGGAACCGGACAATAAAGAATATGCTGTGCCACATATCCAGGAAGAAGGAGAAAGGGGACAAATTTGTGGCCTTCCTGTTATCAGCGTACCGCGTGGTACCACACGACACGACGGGCGTCACTCCGTTCCAGATGCTGTACGGGCGGGAACCAACCGGTCTGCTAGCTGTCAAAAACACAGCTGGGTGGGCAGATAACTCTACCAGTAGTGCTGGGGCTGTCCCCATGGCAATATAGGCGAGAGCTTAAAGGATGCAGGGGAAGTGGCATAATTAGTGAGCTAAAAGCAGTAGAACGCGTACGCGACCTAGTACAACAGGTGGGCAAAGGACAAAACCTTCCAGAAAAAAGTGTATGCTGGTGTTTAACGAGCAACGTCCAGGAAAGATATTTCCGTATTAGAAAGGGCCGGAGAGTGTTGAGGGAATGTTAAGCGAGCACTCGTACTTCGTGCAGCTGCCAGGAGGAGCTCGCAAACTGGTGCACGCCAGCAAACTACGTCTGCATCAGAAGCGTGTAAAAACAGTTGGTGTGATCTTTGATGACGACAGGCCGTTTGGGGAAGCGAAGTACGTGCCAAGATCGGTGTCGACGCGTGCTACGGTATCGATCCTCTCCAAGAATATGGCGGCCCACCTGAAGGCGGAAGGGAGCGATCTCATTCCCAAAGTGATCGCTAAACATCGAGGTATATTTGACGACAAGCGATTGTAGCTCAAATAGGAGACCACAAGATCCTCTTAGAGGAGGTCTTCACCTCAGGTTACCATTACAGATTGACCGCAAGCCAAAAAAACGAAGTGCGCAAGTAAAGAGACTAGCTAATCAATATGGGTCTGCTTTTTCCTGGGAAAGCCCCCACGCTCATCCCGTGGTCTGCGTCCCCAAAAAGTAGGGATCGATGAAAATGGGGGTGCACCCTAGGAGGCTCAAACACGGGGAAAGTGGCTGATGCTTATTCCATGGTGTTGCAGTAGCAGCTCATCGTGCTTTCGACCTTAGAATAGGGTAGTAGCAGGTGCCTCTGGCACAACCGGCTCAGCTAATCATTGCTTCTGTCTGCCAATGGGGGCAGTTTGCGTGGATGCTAATATCGTTTGGACGAAAAAACGCGGCCGAAACGTTTAAGGGAGCCATGAATGAACTTTTGCTCCCGTATTCTGCTTATGTGCGTGTGTACTTTGTAACGCATCTCTCCGGAGGACACTCGGGCCGAAAGAATAGACTAGGCGACAGGTGTATCCACACAAACGCGCATTTCATACGCCCTGCGTGACACACACGCTAGAACACAAAACTAACAAACACAAAGCACAAAGACTATAAATACACACGACCCGGGCACATTGCTACCAGCTACTACTGCTAGCATTCTACTATTAGCGGTCGGCGTTCGTGCTCATGTTTGGTTCGGTGCGGCTGCGGCGTTGTATGGATCCAGTAGGCGGCGTCGAGGCGGCGTTCGACGTGCTTGGGCTGGCGTCGCTGGCTGCATCGCACGAGCTCCCGGTCCAAGCGCCCGTGCAGGTGATGCCGGTGTTGGCGTTAGGGGCATCACCCAGATGGGTGGCAACAGCGCTGGAGACACCCGTGGCCGTAGCAGGTGGTCGCGTCCTCCGCTGACTCCCCGGAACGGGCTCAGGCACGGCAGGAAGTCCACGATGCGAAGTCGCAGAACGCGAGCTCACCAGAGCAGTAGCCGGCGTCGCTCTCTTCCAGCCAAAGTGTCCCTGACCCGCCGGAGCCTCTGCTTCCCTGCTGTTCCCCCCGTGCCTGGCTCTCACTCGCCCTTTTATAGCCTCGGTGTTATTCCATGTAAGCCTTGTCGTCGTCTTCTCTTCTCCACCAATCATCGCTCTCCACCTCACTGAATGCTTCTCCACCAATCATCTCTCTCCACATCACCGAATACTTCTTCCTCTTCTTTATTCTTCGTTAATCCACTTCATCTTCTTCATACCTCTTTCCTTTAAAATTTAATTTAGGCTCCTTTATATATGTGACATAATTATATGACATCGCGGTGTTCAGCGACGCGGTGCAGATCACGACACTTGCACGCAAATTTGGAAATATTGCTGGTGCACGATGAATGAATATGCCCTTTATTTTGAAAGGGAGGCGGAAGGCTGTTTCTTGGAGAATTTGGTTGTTAAGGAAGAAAAAAGTAGTGGTCAATTGATACACGAAGGGATGGCGTGGGTGGTCTAGCCCTGCTTTACACTGCTCTGTAGAGGCCACTTAGCATGTTTGCCAATATTTTCCCAGATGCGGTTCGCTCTGGCTCCCCTCAATGCACGAACTTCCTCGCCATGGGTGGGAAAACTATCCTTGGCGATGAGGTTGTCGTGTCCCTTGCAGAACGCTGAACAAGGCCAAATTAGGTGGTACAGGTCAGCATGACGCATACAGCCAGAGACCGGGCACTCCATAATGTCAGCATTGCCCCCTTCATGCAAACGAGGGCCGGTAAGCCACTTACGGATGCTGTTTGGCGTGAACTTAGCATCGGCGCTGACCTTATTAATATAGATCTACTCACGCCGTGCGAGAGTAGCTGAGGTATCAAGTTAACCAGGTGGCGTAACGGCCGTAAGTCGCGCACGGCTCCTCTGTTTGGTACCCGCCGCGGTGTTTGGCACGCTCTTGTCTGAACATTAGGACAGTCAAGTTATTGTACATATCAGCGGGGTCGTCGGTAGCGGCGGGGTATTAAAGCGGAGGAAGAAACGTGACCCACTGCCGAGCCGCGTTGTGCGCGGACTGGTTTCCGTCGTTGTTCCCAGTGTGTGCAGGGATTCATGCGAAGCAGATCCGCACGTTACGTGTTGAGACGATTCAAATAACAGAAGTAATCGGCTGTTGAAATAGGTGGGTCCAGAATGGTTTGTGGAGCTCGCGTACAGCTTTATGTGAATCAGAGAGTATTTGGATTTTGCGCGATCTGTATGTTTGTTGCAATTGATTGCCGACCAGAACGTTTTCTACCTGCAGTAAAGCGCCGTATATAGCAAGCCGCTCCCCTTCCTGCGTGCATCCATCGGTTGCGCGAATAGTACAAAAGCCGTTGAAACTGAAATTCTCACGGCTGCGTCAGGCCATTGGTATGGCGCCGTCTTTCATGGATGTATCTACATGTATGTCCTTATCTTGTTTCCTATCAGCGGCCGTGTGTCCAGCTAGGGAAGACGTGCCGTCGTATGTGCTCTGGGTGGAGCCGTACGTCTGTAGTGGCCGAGATGTGGACGAAGCCAGGGCAGAGCCTGCCGGCCTTTATAATCAACCGGCGCCGAGAGTTGTGGTCCTAGCGTTTCAAAGCGCGTCCCGGTTTCGAGCAAGTTGTGCATGTTTCGTGCCGAGTAACAGCTTCCTCATTGATTTTGTGTATAGGATCAAATGACACCGCTTACTCTAGAGCCGTGATGCGCGTACGTCGTGGTAGACCTCTTACAGCGCGCAACGTGGCCCTGGCAGACGAGCTAGGTCTTCGTGAATTTTCGTGGTCAGTTCTTACGACGGGGCGCCGTAGAGAATCTTGCCAACTGCTACAGCGCGAGCACGCGTCTGACAAGCCTCCAGTATTGCTCTACCTTACTTGTTTGACATACGAGCAATGAGATGTAGGGTACTCTTCCAGGTGATCTTGAGGCGTTTGATTCAAGTACGAGGATTATTACAGCTGCTGACGGGCACACCGAGAAGCTTGAGTGATCTGTTATGAGATGTGAGCACCTGGCCTGCCACGAGAAGATGCAACTTTTGGGACGGTTTATTACGAGTCCTACCTTCAACGTGGAGAAATTCAGTCTTGTGAGGTGCCATTTCAAGTCCCAGCTCTGTTAGAGAGATCTACAGGCTATGCATCGCCGCCTGCAGCTCGACTTGCATGCGATCAACAGACTCAAAATCATTGGCCTCGACGCACACTGTTCTTTCGTTAGCGTAAATCGCGAATCTTGCTGCACTGTCTTATTTTAGGCGTCTTGCTGCCTTCGTCATCGCCAATTCAAACAGTAAAGGGCCTAGGATTGAGCCCTGATTAACTCCTTTGTGGAGGTAGTATGTGCGAGGGGTCCACTCTCGGTTCACACAGTTGAGACGTACGGGTCAGCTCTCGAGAAAGTTACGTATCCATTTCAGCGCCTGTTTACTGGGGTAGGCCTTTGAAAGCTCCGCAAGGATGACGTGTTGATCGACGTTGTGAAAAGATTTTGTCATGTCGACTGTGAGGGCGTAATCAGGCACAAGGCATCGGGAAGTTCGATTGATGACACGTCAGAGCAACCGTAAGCAATCTTGTGTACTGTCACATATATTAAGCAGCCAAAATAATTTTTAAAGGAAAGAGGTGTGAAGAAGACAAAATGGATTAACCGAAGAATAAAGAAGATGAAGAAGCATTCGGTGAGGTAGAGAGAGATGATTGGTGGAAAAGCATTCAGTGAGGAGGAGAAAGATGATTGATGGAGAAGAGAAGTCGACGACAAGGCTTACGTGGACTAACACCGGGGCTATAAAAGGGCGAGTGAGAGCGAGGCACTGGGGGAACAGCAGAGAGGCGGAGGCTCCGGCGGGTCAGGGACACATCGGCTGGAAGAGAGCGACGGTCGGCTACTGCTCCGGTGAGCTCGCGTTCGTGGACTTTCTGCCGTGCCTGAGCCCGTTCCGGGGAGACAACGGAGGACGCTACCACTTGCTACGGCCAGGGGTTTCTCCAGCGCAGTTGCCACCTATCCTGGTGGTGCCCCCAACGCCAACAACACCGACATCACCTCCACGGGCGCTTGGACCGGGAACTTGTACGACGCAGCCAGCGACGCCGCCAGCACGCCAGCCCAAGCACGTCGAATGCCTACTCGACGCTGTATACTGGACCCCTACAACGCCGCATCCACACCGAACCAACTATTAGCACGAACGAAAAACACGAATAGTAGAACGCTAGTAGTAGAGGCTAGTAGCAGTGTGCCCGGGTTGTGTGTATTTATAGACTTTGTGTTGATGTGTTAGTTTTGTTAGTTCTTGTGCTAGTGTGGGTATCACGTAGGGTGTATTAAATGTGCGTTTGTGTGGGTACACCTGTCGCCTAGTCCATTCGTTCGGTCCGAGCGTTATTCGGGGAGATCTGTGACAAAGATAAGTGGCGAGCCGGCCAGGATTTATTATCCTTTTTTCTTTTTGCTTTGTCTCAGATTTTTCCGATCTGTCGACGACAGAAAGTATGGATTTAGCAAAAACGCTAGAACTGGCGCTCAAGCTGGGGTTAAGCAAGGAAGAGACGATGGATCTCTATGAGGAGGAGGGAAAGAGACAGAGAGAGGAAAGGGCGCAAGCACGTGCAGACGCTCGCGAGGGAGAAAAGGGAGAAGAGAAAAGTGGTCATGAAGCAGAAGAGCGCGAGGCGAAAAGAGCTCGCGAGGCAGAAGAACGAGAAGCTGGAAGAGCTCGCGAGGCGGAAGCACAGGAGAAAAGAAGGATAGAACGGGAGAAGGAGTTTCTTTTGTGGAAACAGGCGCATGTCGCGAGGAGGTTATGAGGAGATCACGGACAGTGATCAGCGTTCTTTAGCGGGTAGAGAATCTCCTAGATCGGCCAGAATTTGTCCAAGGAAGCTGATGGCTCCCTTCGATGACAAAAGAGATGATTTGGATGCGTATCTGCAACGATTCGAGAGGATAGCTTTGCGGCATGGCTGAGAGCGCAGTGAATGGGCCACGGCATTGAGCATGTGTTTAGTCGGAAAGGCGCGGAATGTGTTTAGAAGGATGCCTGCTGCTGATTCTATGGACCTACGAGAAGGTCA
Source organism: Amblyomma americanum (assembly GCA_030143305.2). NCBI lineage: Eukaryota > Metazoa > Arthropoda > Arachnida > Ixodida > Ixodidae > Amblyomma > Amblyomma americanum. Next base: position 100,382 of record JARKHS020033372.1, read on the forward strand.
AAAAGGCGCTCCTCCAAAGATTCAAGCTTACGGCAGAGGGTTTTCGTGAGAGATTTTGCACCGCGAAACCTGAAGAATCGCAAACCGCTAAGCAGTTTTCCTGCAGGCTAACCAACTATTTCGATAGGTGGCTTGATATGTCAAACAGAGAAAAGAGTTTCGAAGTGGTGCGTGACAAGCTGTTCATAGAGCAATTTTTAGCGTGTTGCAGCTCAAAGCTAGAGCTATTCCCGAGAGAATTGAATTTGGATTCGTTGGAAGAGTTTGCCGACACTGCCGACCAATTCCTCGAGGCTCAAGGGCTAAGAAATTTGAGTAACGCAAAGGAGGAAATCCAAAAGACCCTAGAGGCAGACGCAGCAAAACCAAGAGCATATAACGGTGCATCTAAGGCGCCATTAAGGTGTTTTCTCTGCGGCAAGGTGGGACACTGTGCAGCTGACTGTCGAACTAGTAGCGCTGCCCGAAATACTCAGGTTGTGTGTCAATGTTGTAAGAGGAGGGATCATACTCTGGATGAGTGCCGATACAGAATGCAGGACCGAACTGCATGCGTTGTCAACTCTAGGGTAGAACCTATCACGCCACCCGAAGTTCCACAGCTGAAAGGAGAGCAAACGCCGATGGAAAAAGAGGCAGTGAGTGGAACACCCAAGTCGAAAGCAGCAATTCCCGTGGTCGTTGGGCAAATAGGGGACCGTCCTATATTGGTGCTTACAGACAGCGGAGCCAACACAGTCTTTGTTCGGAGAAGCCTGGTGAAGGACGAGGATTGCAGGGGATGCGTCGGTCGTCACTCTTGTAGATATCACAGTAAGGTACCTTCCTGAAGCCAGGATTCTGGTGTCCACGCCATATTACACTGGGCAGGTAGTGGCAAAATGCGTATACCTACCCATCTACTATCTCATCTTGGGAAACGTTACGGGTGCAAGAAGTGTCGAAGACCCCGATCCCGAGTGGAGGATCCTCAGCGTTGAAGAACATCCAAAGGAAGAAAGGCCAGCGATAGCTCAGACGGGTGCAGTCAGTTTCTCGTCGGCAGTGGAGACAAGAGCTCAAGCGACAGCCCGAGCAACGCTGCGTCAGCACTCTACTTCTGTTACGATGTGCCTGAGCGTCACACCGAGCGAAAGTGCTATTAGGCAAAAAGAAGACCCGAGCCTGAAGACCTGCTTCGAAAGTGTCGGGGAAAAAGTGAAAAGAAAGAAGAGTCGCACATCCTTCGAATACCAATTGGGAAATGGTCTTCTGCAGAGGGAATGCATATTTAGTTCAGCAAGGCGGGTCCAACAGCTGGTGTTACCGAGAGAAATGCAGAGACCGTAATACGCTTAGGACATGACGCCATTATGGCCGGAAACCATGGTGTTCAAAAAACGGTGTCTAGGATCACCGAGGAGTTCTTTTGGCCGGGTGTTCAAAGTGACGTTAAGCGCTTTGTTAGCTAATGTGATGCGTGCCAGCGCACAGTGCCGAAGGGAAGAGTTGGTCCTGTAGCTTTGGGAAAGATCCCAGCCATCGACCTACCGTTTCAGCGAGTGGCGATTGACATTCTGGGGCCAATCTCTCCAGTATTCGCCAAAAAATAGATTTGTGCTTACTCTGGTTGACGTGGCCACTCGTTATCCTGACGCCATTACACTGAGAATTATTGACAGTACCCAAGTAGTGGATGGTCTTGTGGAAATATTTTCGCGTTATGGGTTCCCGAGGGAAGTTTTGAGTGACTAGGGCTCGACTTTCACATCGGAACTAATGAAGGAGGTTAACCGCCTTTTGTCAGTAAGGCAGTTACTGACGACGCCTTACCATCCCATGTGTAATGGGCTTGTAGAGCGGTTCAACGGCGCTCTGAAAAATACGATCAGGAAAATCTGCCAGAAGAGACCTACTGATTGGGATAGATATCTCCCGCTCTTTTGTTCGCTTACCGCGAAGTACCGCAAACGAGTCTGGGCTTCTCGCCCTTTGATATGTTGTATGGGAAAACTGTTAGAGGCCCACCTTCAATACTCAATGAGCTGTATGCTAATAAAGAGATTGCATTAGATCTCAAGAAAACATACACGTACGTTCTTGAGTTGCGGGACAGGTTAAAGGAAACATGCAGGCTTGCACATCAAGGTCTGGAAAAGGCGCGTCAACGCCATAAGGGATACTATGAAAAGAGTGCCATTCACAGGAATCTGAATCCGGGCGACAGGGTTCTCGTCCTGCTACCCACGGACAATGATAAGTTACTGATGCAATGGAAGGGCCCGTACCTTGTAACGCAGAAGAAAAAGGATATGGATTTTGAATTACTGGTAGATGACTCTAAGGAGGTTTTCTATGTAAATATGTTGAAGAAGTACGAAGAAAGGGGTCCAGTACGGTACGCCCAAGTAGCATGTGCGGTTGCGGCCAATGAGACAGGTGATATTTCCGAGGTGCACACGTGCAGTGGGAAGAAAAAATGCACGAGGGAATGCGGTACTAATGAAGCCCCAATGTAAATGAAGACAGACGATCACAGCTCTACTCCAAATCAACAGATACATGTTGTCGGATGGGCCATACCAAACGGAGGTCATATGTTATAAAATAGACTTGTAGACAGATAGAGCTAACTGAACAGCTCTAGGTATATCTGGTATGTATAGTGTTGATGTTTCTGTGTTAATGTGTCCCTGGGATTTGTCTTGTAGTTGCTGTGGTTGGTGTTATGTGGTTATACAAGGTAGTGTGTTGTGGACAGGAACATGCTTATTAAGGAATGTGTGGACAGCGGTAGTGGTGTGTAAGTGTTCTGAAAACGCAATTTGGTGTGCTGTGTTTGGTGTGCGTTTGGTGTGTGCTGGACCTCTGCGGTGTGTTGGGTGCTGGGTCCAGAATCGCCACAGGAGGTAGTCGGTTGGCTGGATGGCTTGAAGATGAGGATGACGTGAGCAGTTTATCATGGAGAAACTCTTGAGCGAGGGGATCCTTGTCACATATATTAAGGAGCCTAAATTAATTGATAAAGGGAAGAGGTGTGATGAAGACAACGTGGTTTAACCGATGAATAAAGATGAAGAAGAAGCATTCGGTGAGGTGGAGAGAGATATTTGGTGGAAAAGCATTCGGCGAGGTGGAGAGAGATTATTGGTGGACAAGAGAAGAAGACGACAAGACTTACGTGAACACCGAGGCTATAAAAGGGCGAGAGAGAGCGAGGCACTGGGGAAACAGCTGAGAAGCGGAGGCTCTGGCGGGTCCGGGACACATCGGCTGGAAGAGAGCGACGCCGGCTACTGCTCTGATGAGCTCGCGTTCTATGGCATGCATCGTGGACTTCCTGCCGTACCTGAGCTTGTTCCGGGGAGTCAGCGGAGGACGCTACCACCTGCTACGGCCAGGGGTGTCTCCAGCGCTGTTGCCACCTATCCGGGCGGTGCCCCCAACGCCAACAACACCGGCATCATCCACAGGGGCGCTTGGACCGGGAGCTTATACGACGCAGTCAGTGACGCTGCCAGCGACGCCAGCCCAACCACGTCGAACGCCGCGTCGACGCCGGCTGCTGGATTCATACAACGCCACAGCCGCACCTAACCAACCGTGAGCACGAACGCCGGCCACGAATAGTAGAACGCTAGTCGTAGCGCTGGTAGCAGTGTGCCCGGGTCGTGTGTATTTATAGCCTTTGTGTTGATGTGTTAGTTTTGTTAGTTTTGTGTTCTAGTGTGTGTGTCACGTAGAGTGTGTTAAATGTGCGTTTGTGTGGGTACACCTGTCGCATTGTCCATTCTTTCGGTCCGTGGAGATTCGGAGAGATCCGTGACATGTACACAAATTGGGGCAAAAGCCGGTTTGCGCAGGGTGGTGCCAAGGTTCGGCGTATTTCATGTAATAATGAATCCTATGTTGATTAGTCGCTCAATAAATTTGCAAATGGTGGAAGTGAGAGCAATTGATCAGCGGTTGAAAATAATTGAAGGATATTTTCCAGGCTTTCGTATGGGGTTAACCAGTGTAAGCTTCAGCAGCTACGGCACATCACCTGTCTTCCATGAGCTGTTTAGTGTTTCTAGGAGCTGCACCTTGGCGGCATCACTAAGATTTCTAAGCATCTGCTAGGTGACGCCGTCGTGCCCTGGGGCCGAGTGGCTCTTTTCTTGAGCTAGCGTCGCCGACAGTTCTATTGTGAACGGCCAGTCAAGTTCGGGATCTAGCGTAGACAGTGTAACTTGAAGAACGTTTGTCTGCAGGAGGTTGGTCTGAAGCTTGCGGAAAGCAAGTCAGGATTATTTGCTCCTCTACCGATGACATCGGATGTTGTAAGGAGAGTTCTGAGAAAATAAATGAAAATCCGCTTTTTACGTTTTCCAGCCATGCTTCTGTGAAGGGCCCATAGTATACGGGACCCTTTTTTTTGCCTCATCTCAGCGCAGACGTGGTGTCAGTTTTTCTCCGTGTAGGCTAAGTGTGCATTCCCCTTTAGTATTGTTGCACTGCTGCGGCGACAAAGCTTTAGAAGATCCTTGTGGCGCTTGCTGCGCGTATGGTAATGGTTCGTGAGGACAGAGGCACGTTTCCAGAGGTTGATTAATTGGTCGTCGAAATGAGTGGTTGTGTCGCTACATTCTATTTCTTCTGTTGCCATCGCTTTAGCAGTGGTTACCTAATTGACAAATAGTTGGAAGCTATAGCATTTAAAATGTTGCGACAGTTCACGAAAGCGCTGCCAGTCAAGTAAGGGCAACGTCTTCTTCGCTCGAAGCTGTTTGTTGTTGAGACGGATGGCAATGGGGAAGTGATCAATGTTCATGTAATATCTAAAATTTCTCTGTGTTTAACGCGCCAGAGGTTGCAAGAGTAAGGCCCGCTGTAGCGTCGGTTTGTCTGGCGTGGAGGCCGACACGCGTGTGCACATGTGGCTCGTTAAAAAACTCCATGACTTCTTCGAGACGACGACCCCTGCAGTCAGTCGTGGAGTAACCCCAAAGAACGTTTTTGGCATTCAAGTCACCGCCGACAGTGACTGGACTGTGGGGATCGGTTGCAATCAGTTGTTGATGCCACTCATACTTGTCCACTCTGAGCTGTGTGGTAAGAGGCCTGTGGTAAAGAAACACCAAAATTATGGGTTTACAGCCCGGCGAGAGTGATGACCTCTCGATATTCATTACTGGCTCCGGAAAGGCGGATCTACATCGCCTCAAAATCTGTGCGTATGAGGACTGCAGCTTGACTAGTTACTCTCACTTCACTCGTGTTCTTTGCCTTACGTTCTGTAGTAGGATCTGTGAACACCCTGTACCCTGGGATTTGCAAACATTTAGCGGCATCGCTAAAGGTTTGCACATTTCAATCCGAGATTTTTAGGCTACGGCTGTTCTTTCGAAAGCTCCGGCAATTCCACTGTAGAACGGCATTCTCCCCGAGCCCCGGTATAAAGAGGATTGCTGAGCTTGGGCTGGTCGTTGAGATTCAGCCTTCTTTTTGCGTAGAGTCTCACACTGCTGTCTATTGAGGAGAATTTTAACGTGCGGTGCCAAAAACTATCTGGTCTGCTTGAGTGTGGAAAACTGAGTCCTGCTAGAGGACCTTGATCTCTTTTTGAATCTCACCTGTGGCCTCGTATTTGAGTTGCGCTGCTGTTTGTGAGAGCTGAGTCGCAGTATCCAAAGGTGCTTTGCTTGCCGCGTTCTTTTTGGTTGACGTTTCTGCGCGCGCTTCTAGATCGGCTCGGTCTGTGACGGAGCTGCGCAGCGATGAGAGCGATCGCTCACTTTTCCTGGTTGACTGAGATTTTAGAGACTTAACTTGAACGTGCCGCTGCGCCATCTCCTGCCTAAGAGCGTAGACAAGGTTACTCTCTTGTACAACATAAACTTGACTATTACGAGCCAATTTTGAATGTTTCCCATCTACGTCAGCCCACGGAGCGTCTGCTTTTTGCAATGCCGCTCCGGACGCAGGCATCTCTGGCACTGTTGCCGGCATCTCAAAAGGAGTTGCCGGCACTCTGGTGGCGGCTCACCGCAATGTGCCCCGATGTTTTGCTCGAGACGCAAAATGGCTCACCATCGCACTCCTGCTCGGGTTTGGGACTGCGGCCGTAGTCTTTGCACACACTATTCCCGGGGCAGTAATTTGCCATATGATCAATGTTATTGCAGTTATAAGAAACCACAAGTTTCTGCCGATATTCCTCTACCCTTGTAATAATGTCCTTGAAGTACTTGACTACTTTTTGCAGTGCAACTTCATTAAATGTGAGGATAGTTTCGTCAGTTTTGCCCAACTTGTGTACTTTGATAACTTATGCTTGTTCGCAGCGAAGCCATTGAAATATCGTTTCAATGTCGCCTTGCAGGTCGATGCGGATGACACCGCTCGCGGCGTTCTTCTTAGAAGTTACGCGTTCTACCTCAATTGGAACGACGATCGTATCGTTTTCACCTTTGTAAGCGAGACGAGTTAGACCCATCATCTTATCTGCATGCTCCTAATCATAAACTGTGACAACGATGCAGTACTGTGACAACGATGCAGTTGGCGATGTCCCCACAGCACGCCGTTGCCAGCTCAACTAGCTCATATTTCGTTGTCATCATTCCTATAGCTTGGGCTATTCACAGCGAGAAATATTTCTTGCCTTAATTTTGTGCGGGCCTCATTATCAGTGCAAAGCTTGGCCGATTCTCCCTGTTTGCACGGGTAATCTTGTGGCGCTTGCTGGGTCGTCGACGCTCCTAAGCTGTAAATATGCCGTCCTCGTCAGCCAGTCTCTGGCCGTATACGGCCGGTTGATCAAACTGGTTCCCCGGGACTCTGGATTGAGGCACAACTGGCGCATGTAGCATGGCGTTCGCCGGTCTCAAGTAGCTGTATCCAGACTGGGAGCTGGCGGAAGCATCCGATTTATTTATTTATTTATTTCAGTACCCTCAGGGCCCGAGGGCATTACAGAGGGGAGTGGGGTACAATAGACAAAATAACAAAAGAACAGCAGTCACAAGTAACACAAAAATGAGAACAAAAATATGGCTCGCGCAAATCAGTAGGTTACAGCAAATACAATCAAACAAATTAACAGTCATTTAACACGAAATTATGAGCAAAGAATAAAAGTAAGCATAAAAGTAAGCATACCACGCAAACAAGCATACCACGCAGACCCGGTCTGTTTGAACTACCACATAAGCTGAAAAGAATAAACGGCAGGGCGCAAGAATTACATGTACTATGTTACCATCAAGTTAGTTAAAGCCGATTTAAACACAAAATGGTCTCTTAGTTCGACGACCGATTAAGGAAGGTGATTTCATTGTGCCGATGTGCTGGGGATGAATGAGTTGTAAATGTGGTTTGTTTGGCATGAAAGAATACCAACTTTATGACGATGATCGATCCGAGCTGAAACGTAGCAAGGTGGCGTTATAAATTTTCTCTTAAGGATGGGGTTATCGTAGTAAATCTTATGGAATAGACAAAGGCGGGATATATTTCTACGTTGCGACAGTAGTGGGAGTGATAAGCTTGATTTCATGGCACTGACACTAGAGTTACGGTGATAATTCGAGAGAATGAAACGGACCGCACGGTTCTGTATAGATTCGAGTTGGTATATTAGTGTCTCGTGATAGGGGTCCCAGATAGATGCAGCGTACTCTAGTTTACTACGAACCAACGACTTGTACAGAAGCAGTTTTACGGAGCTAGAAAGATTAATGTTACGGCGTATGTAGCCCAGCATGCGGTTAGCGTTATTGCTTACATATTCTATGTGTACTTTCCAAGAAAGATTATGGGAAACGAAGACACCTAAATATTTGTAAAAAGGCACAGACTCAAGGCTGCAATTATTAAGACGATATGAAGGCAATGTGGTGTTACGACGAGAAACCCGCGTGTACTTGCACTTTTTTATGTTTAGTTCCATGTTCCATTTGTTAGTCCATTCAAGAGCATGATCAATATCCGATTGAAGAGCTATATCAGAGTCACTGTTAATTTCGCGCGTTAATGACGCAGTCATCAGCAAAAAGATTTATTGTTGAACATACATTGTCAGGTAAGTCATTGATATATATAAGAAAAAGCAGAGGCCCTAGAACAGAGCATTGTGGTGCTCCAGATCTAACTGGAGAAGTGAAGGAAGAAGCATTATTAGCGGTGACAAATTGTGAACGATTAGTGAGAAACGAATGCAGCCACCTAAGAACGTTAGGGTCGAGGTTAAGTTTACTAAGTTTAAAAAAAAGCAGTTGATGAGAGACCTTGTCAAACACCTTTGAGAAATCGAGGAATATGCAGTCGACAACGGAACCCCTGTGGAGGAATGAGTTTAGATCATGTGTGAATGTTAAAAGCTGTGTTTTGCAAGAAACCACTTCCGAAATCCATGTTGACTGTCCGTAAAAAGGCATTAGAATCAAGGAACGATGCAAGGTGAGAGTAAATAACATGCTCCATGATTTTACACGGAATGCTGGTAAGTGAGATGGGTCGATAATTATGTGGGGAATGTTGATCACCAGATTTATGCAAGGGAATCACCTTCCTAACCTTCCAATCATCAGGTATAGATGCTGTTTCAAGAGATTGCTGAAATAGGTTAGAGAGTATTATTGCGCTGTATACTTTGGTTTTGATCAAGAACTTAGAACTAATGTTATCAACCCCACATTATGAAAAAACCTTTTGTTTTTCGACTATTTTTTCCACTCCAGCAGGATCAAAGACAATAGAATCCATCGGTAAAATCTCAGCACTGTTATATGCAGGGGTTACCGAACACTGATTTTTGGAAAAAGTTGAAACGAATACACTGTTTAGAACATTTCCACATTCATTAGGATGAATTAGTTGGTCACTGGAGTCTTTAGGGCTGATGGATGAATTGTGTTTTTTGTTAATTACGCTCCAAAATTGCATGAGGTGATTTATCAAAAGGGAAGGTAATGTGTCATTGAAAAACAAATCTTTGGCATCCTTCAGTGCACTTTTATAATCAAGGGCCGCGGCCTGATAAGCAGTCCAACGTTCTTGGGAACCGGTTTGTTTTGCAGAGCGGAACATGCGTTTTTTCTTATTACAGAGCCGTTTTAACGATTTAGTGAACCATGGTGATTGACGGTTAGAGGTGATGACTAAGCGTGGAACATATTTTTCAGTGAGCGCAGCAACTTTTTATTTAAACAGGCTCCAGTTGGTTTCACGCAGCGATCATGAAATCTTAGCAAGTAATGGTCTAGAAAAACAGACAGTTCAAGGTTAATAGCATCAAAATCAGCATTTTTGTAATGGTGGATATATTTACTGTGGTTACGTTGATGAGGAACTGTGCAGGTCAAAGCAAAATGAAGGAGTAGGCGATCACTGAACCCTGGCAAGTATGATGGGCTGGAAAAAATCAGGCGATGTGGTGAGTACCAGATCGAGGATATTAGACGCAGTAGGTGAAATTCGAGTTGCCTGCGTTACAAGCTGGGATAAGTTAAAATCACTGCACAAATTCAAGAACATGTCGCATTCACTTGAAAAAGGTTCACAATAAGAACTCATTTTAGACCACACTATGCTGGGGAAATTAAAATCCCCCAGTAAGATAAAGGGACTGCTCGGATAACGGACTGTAATCGTATGAATGACATCATGAAGATCGCTTACAAAGGTGGGGGAGGTAGACGGCGGACGATAGCAAACGCCCACTATCAATTTCCTAGAGCATGTGCGAATTTCAACCAGTAAAAGTTCCAACGCGCTTACAAAATGGATCGGAAAAGACATAACAGTATCAGCAACAGCTACAAGCCATGCTAAACGCCGAGCACTGGCGTTCCAGGCACTGGCGCGTAGACTGCAGTCCAGAGTTAGGCCTACGGCACCGCCAGCGCGAATTCCGGTAAAAGTCCACTAAAAACGAAGAAGAGGCTCCAAGAAACCACTCAGCACACACAAAAACCACTAAGGAGAGCATCGAGTCATCCTCAGTATCTAGACCAACGCTTAACCGTTGAGAAAAGCAACAGTTCTCGGAGTGCATGCAAAGCGTCTTCCTTCCCCCGCGTCCGGAAAGCTGCAGCCCTGGTCCACAATAAAGTGCCCTGGCGTCCGCTAGCATCATGCCCGTACCGTAGATGGCAATTTTTATTAGGATGGGTGTGAAAAAAGATTGAAGGCAATAGCATGTTCCATTTATTTTGTTCGCACCTCTACAAAGCTCTATCAATTTCATGGTTAGCATCAACGCGCAAATAAAAGGCTACGCACTGTCAGGAAAAAAAGGAGATATTTAAGCTCGGTTTAACTGGTATGAAGTGGAGACATTGTTTTATGTCCTTATATGCGGAATTGGTCATTCTCACGTTTTCACTCAAATATCCCTGTGAGTCATTATACCAATTCTGGTGCCGTGCTGCAGAGGTTAAGCGATGCAGCACTTCCCGGCACGTTGCTGTTAGAACAGCCCTTTGTCTAATGTTTGAGTCTCTCGAGACAAGCTATCACTTATTTGCCACCTGCCATGGTGGGCGGTTTCCTCACAGTTCGGCAGGTAGGTTGCCGTCTGCCATGATGGGCAGGTTGTCAGGACATCCGACGGATATCTTTGGGGTTTTAGTGGCATTACTCCCTTCCACCTCAACCGACGATGGCAGGTTTCATGATGAACAGGGCCGTTAACAGCCTTGCTTTAAAAGAATGACATAACCATGAAAAAAAGCGCCAAATAGAGCAAGGAAAAAAAATGTGGGCAATAGACGAATCACTAGATGAAGTGGTGACGTGTGACGTTGATGCGTTTATCAGAAGGTACAGATTGCAGTGCAAAGAAAAAAAGCTTCAGGTTAGAGGCACATTCTTTTCCAAAGTGCCAGTTATAATGCATTTACTTATCTCAAGGCTCGGTACACACCATCCCTATATTATAAACATCTTACATTCACAATGCTGGCTACTGTGCTCTAAATAAAAAATATTGCATGCCCTGCCTTCAGACGCGACTTGAAGGGCTGGTCACTAGCAGTTATCATCAAGCAGAGGTGGTATGATTCTTGTAGAAGTCGGCCTGAATAAGAGTTCCAAAACAATGCCGCATAAGAACTGCCGATATTTTATCCACCTTTCCTTTAAAATCAACCCTTTCCGGTGATTGCACTGACCCCAGAAAGCTTAACTTCTATGCTTTTTATTAGGCCATACTGTGCTTTCGGTTCATTGGTATATGTTTCAAAATAAAAAAGAATTTTTTGGGTACTTTGCGGTATTAAGTGTCAATGTTCTGAGGCTACACGTCCGTGTGCGACAAGGGTCGCACTGCTGTAGGGCGTGAACTCAAGTTGAGCTCATGGGGGGGCTTGAAGTGCACTGACATAGCATAAGACACACATATTTTCGCATCTTGCCTCCATCGAAATGCCTGCGGATAAAAACAAGGAATGTGATACTAAGACATTTTAATATAAATGTCAGATAAAAAGTGCAGAAAGTCAACGTACACGCTCAGGAGATATAATATATGACATGCCTTTATTGTGTAAAAAGATAAATAAAAAGTGCAAACTCCACTTCTTTCAGCTGTTCGTCAACATGCGAATCGCCAATGCGGCTTGGTCGTCTTTACCGCTGTCGCAATAAAGTTCAAAGAACGCATTTGTAACGCATATTTATAAGCTTCTGTCCAATTTCGAAATTAAACACTTTTCTTACATTTGAGGAAAAAGCATCTTTGCTTACGCGGACTCTGGAATCGATCCAAGTTTAGGATTTTTCACCTCGCGATGGCCAAGATATGGGATTAACAATCATTACGCAGCCCTGCCGATATACTTTTTGGAAAAAAGATATTAGCAAAGAGCAAACTTTGCATACAGCAAACCTCCTTGGACGGAAAAACTCTCAATGTGTCCTACGCTACGACGCGGTACAGTGGTGCTGGAGGAACTGTTCGGTCAGAAAAATTTCCTATGCGTACCCGAAACACTAAGAAGCTTTGCCGTCCGCCTACGGAGCTCCGGCTATCAGATGATAAACACGTATGAAAATTTCTCCTTGGAATATGCAACGTTTTTCTTGCAAAAGCCCAAGAAATTTGTCCTTCACGTCTCCCTCCCGCATGGTTAATGCGCAGCGTCTTCTTAAAAAAATAAGCAAATGCAGTTTCCCACGCAGAAACGATATCCATGTGACAGTTTTTGTTAATTATGTGCATAGTGATGTGTAGAAAATAGGTGTAAAGAAAAAACCCCCAATTAGGCTTAGACACCGTTGTCGTTACTGTACTAACTACGACGAGCAGTGACCAAGGTCCTACAGAAAAAACACTTTATTTTCCAGAGCATCGTGTTCTTATAGCCAGTGCTGGTGTGTCGTGGGCAGCTTATCAGGAGTGCGGGATCATCGCCCTACACCGGCTCGCTAGTCGCTAGCGCTATCACAGTCACCACCTAGTGGGGGTTTGCGTGTGGCCGGGCGAAATGATACGGACGGTACAATGCTCATTTAAACGGGGTTTCGCATGCTTGACGTGCAACTGAGTTGTGAAATTTGGCGGCATGGTTCATTATCAATAGTTTTTTTGCTGCAGTCATCTTTTCTGAGTTTGCAAATTTTCACGCACAACACCCCGTTCAGTTGCTTCTTGTAGTTGTGGAGAAGGCGCCCGCAGTCGATGCAGATCCTATGCTACAATTTATCGAATAAATGCGTGCAAATCGACAATGTCTGTGCAAATCCTAAAAAGTGGTTGCATGTCCGAGTAAATTCTGTAGCCTTGCGCTATGCTTCTATAGTAGCACGTCAGGCGTAGAAGGTCTAATGTATGGCAAAATTTTCTCAGATCAATTCTGTGAAGGTATTTCTTGTGTTTTGCACGAGCCCAGCAAAAGGTGACTCCTTCACGCGTCGCTATAGTAAGGAGACCGGCAATTCTTAATTAAAGTTTAGCTGTGCTGACCGGTAGAGGTGCGTCGTTCTTTTATCATACAGGTTCTCAATTTTGTTGGGCTGCTGTATTCACCACTCTAGCATTTTCTGAACGCTTTCTATGAGCGCAGTACTCATAGATGGTCGTCGCCGGCAACCTTTTCAGTACTAACATCATAAAATCCTTTAGTGCTTTTCACGCGACGTAGCAGCGGAGACGGCAAGAGCAGAAAAATGTTTCCAAGCTACATGCTATCTCTCTATCTGTTAAATGTTGCAGCCAGCTCGATTTGCTGAAGAATTATTGCTGGCACTCACCAAACGAGCCGTTTGAGTCTTGAAGGAACACACGGTTGTTCCAGGATGAACGAGCTGCCATTGATTTAAAGCTCATAATAGACGTTTGAAGACTCCGCAGTCGGGAGCATGAAGTGTACGGTTCCGAACTAAGGCGGCAGCGTTTCCAAACCAAGGCTGTTCTCAGTATCTTCGCTGTTCTTCGTTATCTTGGTGTGATTTGTGGTTTGGTTTTCCGGAGCAGCGGTGAAAGGAGCAGTCCAGTGCATGCCTGACACGTCCATCAGATGTCACGTGTATGTTGTGAAAACAAGGAGGAAAACTAATTCCAAGTAAATAGTGTGATACTCAGGCTGTTTGCTGAACTCACATGTGCCGAAAAGCTGAAAAACACGGCCTCCAAAGCAGCAAGTGAACCCTACAGTCGTCGAAGATTATAATCGCCGTCCTACTCGACTGCGTTGAATTCGAAAGCGGTCAAGAGCTTTAGAAACAAGGCGCGGAATGTACCTCCAAAAGCTGCAACACTGTAGAAGGAGAATAACATGGTTGAAAATACTTTCAGATATATCTAGTTGCGTCTTGCGTCATAAACAAAGCGATGATCATGAGCCGACGATATCGAGGAAGGAAAACTGAAGAACGTAAATCTTTGTGGCAATATTCTGGTAACAAGTGTCAATGCTCAGCATTCCACGCTTTGCTCGCTTTTGAAGAAAGTAAAAACACAAATCTTGATAAATATCATTTTCAATCTTCTTGGAAGATGTGTCGCGTTGTTTTTTTAAAGGTTTTATTTAGAATTCTTGAGTTAGGCTGGCATTTCGGCAGACGTTACTCACCGCTATAGAAACATCTAACTCATTTGGAGGCGTATATTGCACCGTCTTCTCATTTCTGTATGTTTTTATATATAAAAGGATCTTCGTGCACCGTTTGCCGCGCTGGTATGTAGCTACACTTTCATTTGCTTCGCGGTAAAGTTCGAGATTGATGAATGTCAGGCTATTTTTCTCTGCGTCATTAGTGACGTCAAATATACAGTTCTTGTGAAGGCTATAAGAAATTTTCAGGGAGAAATAATTTCACAGTACCATGGAACAAGGACTGGTGTGCCGTTTTGCTTTGACATCGCTTCTTTGTTTACAATGCCGAGAAAATACTTTCGCGAGCGGCTTAGCTATGCTCAGTTCCGACTTAAAAGCGGTGAGTAATTTTTTTTATTCTCTTTACCTGCATGATAGAAAGCTCATTGCTAGTATAATGAAAGTTGAAAGCATTCAAGGAGCAGAACAACTGGTTAGTTTCGCGCGTTCCTATTTGTTGCGATAGCTACATTACGGTAGCATTTCGAGGCTTCAGCGTGGCTACACCGCCACCCTGTTGCTGCGCCGCCACGCTGTCACGTGGTTGGTGACGTGGTGCGGAGCAGCTGCCGGTGGCGCAGCGCCATGGCTGATCACGTGGTTTGTTACGCGACCAAGCTCAACTCGGCCAGCTGTAGCTATCGCTTCACTCCAGGTTTAACTAGAGCTATACCATCGCCAATTTTTGTAGAAAGAGTGTTTATTACACGTTTGACTTTTTGGAGTAGACATTCGCGCCCCATAAACAGATACCACTAGGTATTCTTTGGTTGATCGAGTGTATGCAAAGAAATAAGATAGAAAATAATTGATTAAGGTGTGATGTGATGATGATGATGGATTTTTATGGCGCAAGGGCATCTATGGCCAAAGAGCGCCATGGCACGAGGTATTTTTTCAAATTCTCAAGGTGGGGTCGAAGACCCATTTCCCAAGCATTTCACCCTAAATAAGGCGAGCACCAGACCAGGGGAAAGCTTGTACCCGTTGTATCACCGGGGGGTACCCAGCGGCACTGGGGATCGAACCCCGCACCTCCCGCTTGCGAGGCGGATGCTCAACCACTTGGCCACCGCTGCGGTGCCAAGGTGTGATGTGGCTCCCATAGAACGATGAACACGGCCGCCATGCTCAGCGAGGAACGTACGCTCTCAGACATCCGGAAGGCAAAGGAAAGAAACTTATTTTGTATAGGTTTTTGCAATCGGTCAGAACAGAGTATAGAGGTCCGTATTTGCAAGAGAGAGAGAGAGAGCTGCATATCGCGACTACGCACAAGTAACGTCCCAGTGAACGATTCAATGTCTTTTGGAGTCCCAATGTCGCGGCAAGGCACATGCGCTTCAAGAGTGCGGGAAGTTCCATCACGTCCCCAGTTGCACCCTTGTGCTCATTTCTGACTAAACATGGCAGGGTGGCGAGCCCTCGGATGACGCAGATTTCGCCTTCTTGGGGCTCGTTCATTAACCTGTCACGGGTGCCACACTGACGCCCTTTTCGTCAAGATGGTTATTCCATGTAACCTCTGTACGTCCTATGATTGGGCAAACTTAGGCTCATTCTTTACGATAAGACGTTATAGCGTTAAAGCATCCCTCAGCAGCCTGGGATTTTCATTCTATACCAATTCGTATAGAAGGACACTGTTTTTTTTTTCGTCAACATATAAGGCATAAGAGCACAATGAATCCCTTTTGCGTTCTTTTTGCGCAGGTATTCATATCTCATTATGTCGTATCAACTAGTCCCTCACCGTAATCTTCTAGATATAACGCTTTATCACTCACAAACACAACCACGCTCGTTCTGCTTCGTCACCAAAGCGCACCCCTTAGGCGTCATCTCTTGCGCTCTGCTCGTAGTACTGGCGGCCACCGTATACTACCGCCACAAGGACATTCCAAGGGATGCGCGTAAGCTTTCTAAAGTGGCGGCCTTAATTAGTGAGTCTAATTGGAAATCATGATTAAATAGGCGTTGCTGCGTGTTCTGGAGCCTACACTGTGGCGCAACGCGTAATTCACCAAACCTCCTCCGTAATCGAGGCGTCACATAAACTGGTCACGACCCAAGGGGGGTGGTTCATGTCACAGCTTATGTATTACGCGATACCGCATACAGCTTGTTCGGTCAAAAGGCGTTGGCGTAGTCGGCACGACGTGCCAGAAATATGCAAGGGTTGCGTAAAAAAATCGCATCAGGCCGCAGAATGTTACCGATGATGTCATACGATTCAGCGTTTTGTTCAGCATAAACGCACTTGTTAAATAAGGGCCTAGCCCACGGCAGAAATTTTAAATAGCCACCTGTACTCGGGGGCTGCGAAAAAAAACGTATCACTCTAATTTGTGCTTTGATGAAAAGTAAGGCACATAGCTGGATCCCTGAGTTCATTGGAGAATTCAATCCCACTTTGAGGCTGCGTGCTGTGGCGTTGACAGTGTTGTGGCAGAAACGCCGCATTGGAGCAATTGGCGGCCGGCTTTCCTTGGTCTCACTGACGTTGGCGTTGACAGCCTGGTAGATTCAGAATGGAAAGCCTAGCCCATTGCGCTATTGCGTGATACCTTTAAGGTGGAGCCTAAGTGCCCTCTCCAATTTTTTTCTTTTCAGCGCAATAACTTTTCGTTCTTCACAGGCGCTACACATCAGCAGTGTAATGACGTCACGACCTTGTAGACTTGTGAGACACGGATCGACGCCATCATTAGAATGGCTAGAAAGCGAGCACTCTACATCCAATTGGCCACGTCTAATGCTATATTGTCGGCGTTTAAGGTGCTGAATTCCTATCAGGAGTTACGGTAGGCCCACCTCGTGAACCAGTATACGCGAATCTCGCAGAAGGCATCTGGGCGCCGCCTGCTAGGACGCCTGCGCATCCAACACGAGGGCACTCTAGAGGATACGTGATGGATTCCGGAGATATGGCGTCACAAGCTCTCGGTCCTTCCACTCCCGCGCTTTATGGAAACGCAGACGCACGAAGGCAGACGAAAGGCGCGTGTTCGGGCCATGTAAAATCAACACGGATCCAACCAGTGTCTATACTACGTTGACGTAGTAGGGCTGTCACCCGTTGGATTCTATACAGCCACCGTAATTCACCAAGACCAACCCGTTAACGGCCTCTCATATCGAGCTCCAAATTCTAACGCAAGACGAGGACCTAGCAATTTCTCTTGCCACTTTGGACCCGACTTCGAAGGTAATCATTGCAGATTCGCGTCGTGCCGTCGAACACTATCTGGCTGGCGAGGTTTCACCTTGTGCCTACCATAATCTAATGCTGGCAGTAAGGGAGTCGTACCATTCCCCCAAACGCATAGTTTGGACTCCGGGTCATTAGGGCCACAAAGGAAACGAGACTGCGGACGCGGCCGCCTGAGCGCATACCCACAGCACACCTCATTCAGGCTCCTCCGACTCAGGGATTAGGCAACCGCTTCTGCGGTTCAGGGAAATTCTGGAATTCTATTGCGAATGGTATCGGCTTTTTCCGGTCCTTGCTAAGGGCCTGACAAAAGCTGATGAGCGAACTCTCAGGCACCTGCAGACCAACACATTGTTGTGTCCTGCAGTAGCAATATATTTTGACCGCAAATTAGTGGGCGCTGCCCTCACTGTGGTTGAATGTCCGATAGCTTCCACATGGTTTGGGCCTCTCAGAAGAATCCTTACCTTCCCTCAAACTCTTCCTCTTCCCGAGAGGCATGGGAGGCAGCCCTACTCAATTACTCGATTACTCGAGAAGGAGTCTCAAAAGCTCTAGTCCAATGGGCGCGAGTAGCCACCTCGTCTAGTAAGGTCCCGGGTTAAGGACTCTACCTATGTAAAGGGCCATTTCGGCCTGCGAACTCTCTCCACTAATTAAAGTTTTCACCACAGCCACTCGCGCTTGTTCCTTTCTCGGCACTCCTTAAAGGTTGTCTGCGGGGAAATGAGCTCATGCGGAGACAAGGGCTCTTCCTTGGTGCTGCCAAAAGCCCGTTGTAGGCAGTGAGGGCGAATGGACTATGGACTCCGCCGCCTGAATAACGCTGTCGGCGAATAGTTCTGAGGGCGAGACAACACCTAGCCTTAGTACGAGGTTCAGTCTCCAGAACGTGCTGCGTCGTTTCTGCATACCATGTCATACTCGTCTCTACTCTCGACTACGAGAAAATCATTTTTTTTTCTTGTTTCTCTTCTTGTCCTATTCAGTATATAATCGGAGATAGTCGTGCTCATTCAAACAGTTATTGATATCTTCGTGCAGAGGTCAGTGTTGCCGCATTGGCCAGTTGTTTTTTCCTAGCTGTCGGCTAAAAATTTTCATTTTTTTCCCAGAAATATATATTTTTTCAAAAGATATCACTTTAGAGTGAATAGAGCCTATGTAATAACTATAAGAATGAGTGAAATAAAATAAAAACAATAATTAAAATAAAAAAGCCCATTAATATTGAACATCAAGGCTGGATTGTTCTTGATCACATCACTGTCAATCACCACTTTGTTTTTATTAGTTTTTGCGTTGGGACGGGGCCAGCTCGGCTACTTCTATTTCCTTTAGAGTCTGTCCTGTATAGACCGAAGAAATTTTCTGGAATTCCTTTACAAAAATATGCGTACATAAGTGATTGTGTGACTAAATAGTTAGCAGTGGTAGGAGGCAATTATTGGAAGGGTCACTGCCACTATAGCTGGAAGAAATTCAAGGACGCAGCACACAAAGCGTGAGTGAATATCAATGGGCCAGGGCTCTGTATC
The DNA here is from genome assembly GCA_030143305.2 of Amblyomma americanum. Classification (NCBI taxonomy): domain Eukaryota; kingdom Metazoa; phylum Arthropoda; class Arachnida; order Ixodida; family Ixodidae; genus Amblyomma; species Amblyomma americanum. The sequence continues at coordinate 119,194 of JARKHS020033372.1, forward strand.
CAGGGCTAGGCAGCATATTCAAGGGAATCATCAAGGCAGATTTCTTTTCGCGACACCTGTCAGCCCGCCATGATAACCGCATTTTCTTTCATCTCTTCATATTTTCCCGAGAAAGCACACTTGAAACACTGGTCTTTAGCGAAACCAAGATTTGACGCGTCTTCAATGGGTTATTAAACAAAATTCTATTTTTTCCTCAGTGGCTTGATTTTCCCACGATATGGGAAATTTCCCATGATTCGGCAACACTGGCAGGGGTGTGCATATTGTCTTTCTGCCATTTATGGCTCCTGCGCCATTTTCCAAGGCATAAATACGTTTTATGGCAAAAAGTTCTATTTTGCGATACTATAATACTCCTTCAGCTGAAGGGCGAAACCTTCATGAAATATTTGATGGACCTTTGTCCCTCACCACTGACAGTGACACAAAAATAACGCAAAAGAAAAAAATATCGCAGTAACAAAGCAGCAAAAAACTAACAACGAACAAATGTTACTAGGCGATACTGGGTTGCAAGAATGAGGTTAACGCTGTAGGTGCAAAAAAAATATGGAAACCACATAAGACTCTTGATGTGCTTTGAAAGTGAAAAAATTCTTTGAATGTAAGCTCTTTTATCAGGTGCACTAAATATTATTTCCAGTCTCCAGAGACTTACTCGTTAGCCACCATTCAAAGAAAGCACCCACACTAGGTTCACCTTTGCTCGCTGAGAAGAAAAACTGTTCATGGCCTATGAGGTGCGCGCTCTGCTCGCAATCTGATGGATTTTTCGTTTGATTCCTGGCACCTTGACAAGAAATATTAATTTTTCTTTGCTGTAGACGGCAATATACCTTATGATCCACTGCAAACGTTATGCGCGACCATGATGACGTCACTGCCAGGTTTTCGGACCAATGCTACTGGTCACCTCCACCTGGTTTTGCTGCGGATGAGCCATATTATGCATTCGATTATTAAAACCATGCAAAAAAAAGACACTAGAGATTTTTTCTGGCTCTCGTGCTTCTTCAGTGCTCTTATTTACAGCTTTCACTTTGCGCTTCTTTTAAGAGGATAATTTTTGAACAGTTACCTTATGTTCCTTGAAGAATACTCAACACTAAAGACTTTGGGGCAGGAACTATTTACAATTCACTTCTGCTGGGTAATCAGTGTTAAGGTTTCTGAATTGAAAGTATCAAAAAAGACGTAGAGTAATTTTCTGTGCTTATACAGTGAACTCAAACATTTTGTTGCTCTCCTGCTGTGATTTGATCTTAAGCACCAGTTGAAAGTAATTTTTTGTGCATATAATGCATAGGTTCTGGTACACGAGGCAAATCAAAATTCCAAGTTCTTCAATATAACCTTATTTCCACAGTAATTTCCTTGGCCGCTCCGCAAGTCCTCATGAGAATTGTTTTCTACCGAAAAGAGCCTGATGTGCAACGTTTTTTTTTTTACTTGTCGTATTGTGGTGTAATGCATTAAAGTATTACTTTTGAAAATTGATATTTCTACCCAATTTTTATTTTAATATGACTTACAATAATGGCTGTAGATGTGAGGAAAAAGCCATAAAATTTCAATGCTCTCAGAGAACTTTTCGAGCCATGAATTAAAAAATTGCACTTTGGTGATTCTTGTGCTAACTTTTCGCGGCATGCAAAGAAAGCTATTCTTATGATACTGAACGTTTGCAAATTGTAAAACACGTTGAGTATGTACCCTGCTTCCCGCTGAGCCTTTGAGTGCAACCTATATTTAGGAGTTTGCTTAGAGACAGAGCATGATTTCAATCAAACAAGGAGGTAATCGAGTATAGATTGTGCATTAAACGTGAATACATAAATTCTTGTTCCAGTTTATCAAACCTCCAAGCACTATCTGGACCTACTACAGCATCACCAACAATACGAATATAACATGTTTGGTGATGTCTAAATTCGGGTTAAAAGAAGACAACATTTCTTTCAAAAAAATTTTTACGGACCATGAAACGTGGTAAGAGATTTCAATTCTTTGCACAGGGACTTAATAGTGTACATGTAAGAAGTGTACGATCTGATACCTTCCTTTATTTTCTGATGCCCGAAGGGAAACAGAAAACTGGAAGGGGGTAATTTACAGAGGCCTTGGTTATCCAGATGCAATGATAGTACGGCAGGCAAGAAATAAGACCGAGAAGAAAAACGACAGATCTAGTAAGTGCGTCTTTTATATTTTTTATTTTTGCACATCAGCAGTATTAGCGCCACTTGCGAAGCCTTAGTGTTGTGCCTAACCTTGTGCCTTCTGCTTCTGATTCCTTGCCGGCACATATCTTCTGTCAGCCTTCTGTGTTCACGGTTTGGGGCTTGGCTCTAGGTTCTTGCTTCCCGCTGTTCTGCAGTGACCCAAGTGGAATGATGTGGCTCTGAGAGTAAAGCACGTCTCCAGCAAGAGCGCTCTCAGAGTATATTCTCGTACCTGGTGCCAAACGGTGGAACGACTGTTTGTGCACACCAGCCAACGTCATTATGCAGGCGTGGTTTCTCACAAATGTTGTGCTTGCCAAATATAGGGGAGTCTGAGTGCAACACAGCGACTAACAATCCATGAAAGTTGTTGGTTGAGAAAAAAAAAGGATTGTTCACCTTACTTGTTTGCCCGTGCCTTAAGAAAGCCGAGTTTCTAACTTAGCAGTGCAAAACTACAGTGCATATTTTTTGCATTCCTGTGAAAACATCTCTTCGAAACTCTCAATGCGTTGAAAACTGAAATGATAAAATACAATAATTGATCAAACAAACACCCTGGCATCATGTTTTTACCTACTAATTCGAGGATGCTCATGACACGTGATTTAAAAAAAGCATATTGGTGTGAAGATATGGAGTGAAGTCTTATGGATAATGACAGAGTGTGATAACAGATTCATTCTTTTGTGAATATTCAATCGAAAGACAACTTAGTGTAGAAAAGCGCTTTTTTGACTATTTTGCCTACAAAGAAGAAATAATTGCGAGATAGAGTGTAGTGAGAGAAAAGACCGCCGGGTAGCAACACACAAAGCGAATTAAATATTAAGATTCTTCAGTAGCTACTCTCACGAGCAGGTTCATTCCATTTGCTCCGAAAGTGTTAGTAGTCCCTTGATACGAATATTTTGCTGAAAGATGCTAAAAAAGATGTTCTTCCGTGTATGCACCGCAGTTAACCATAACTTATTACGCGCTTTGGCGAATACCCTTAAGCTTGCAGATCGCCCCTTTATATGAAACCTCTGTGTCGAGACGCGCTAGCAACATAACCTTATATCTGCGTCTTTGTTTCGGTCTGGTATGGGTGGAACAAGATGCTTCTTACTTTGCCGAGGGTCACAATACCTAACACGTGGGCTTATGGGTAGAGCTGGTATCGATAGGAGGCTTAAGATCGTGTTATAAGCTGAAATGTGAGTTGACCAGGAAACCTCAGGCTATTCTAGAAACACAAAGTCGTCTAGCAAGGTCAAACACACGAGTACCAATCGGTGCATTTAAATGGAACCATAACACGCCATTTACAATACCACAACTTTTACAAGTCCTTTAAAAAGTTTTCTTATGGTATCCATGTCGCTTCTCCTTTTATTAAGACGGCAACGATTCTAATAATTTCGTGTTATTTTGAGTACCGTTTGTTTAGTCTTTATTTTGAAATTTCTCATAAACTGACAGTCATCACTGCAGAACAAAGAAATTTTCTTTGAAAATAGACGCCGGGTTGAAATCGGGTTTAGTGAGAGGAAAGAAAGACACACTTTTTTCCAAAAACAAAGAATCAGGTATTGAAGTTTTTAATTGTGCAATCCTCCCGAGTAGCAACAAATTACAGTTCACTAAAAAATATTCATTTCTAAATCCCGAGATGCAGTTAGTATTGATTCTAAGCAATGCTAAAGAGTGCGTGAGAATTGTAATTTTTAAAGCAGTCTATATTCTGAACTTATATCCAACCGACGGCGGAAATTATTTGACAGTGCATCTGTGTTATTTACTTGTTTTGAAGGCTAAACTCGCCTCAGTTTGCATTGGAACGAAGTACCTACCGCGTCAATGTGAGGGAAGTTTTGTCTTTATTGTTACAGTAAACTTTATAAAAAAACATTCAGTGCAGAGCTTATAGTTAATTTACAAGTTATATCGGCACATATATTGTTTAGGTCTTTGCTTTAACTGGACTCCTCATAAATAATCTCACTCTTATATGCGCAGCAGCGATGTAAATCTCAAATATAGGACGAACCGGCCTATTGCTAGCAGGCGGCCACACGAAAAAGTTCTGTGTAAGAGCCTTTTGTTCCATCACCTTAGAAACTATGCTATATAACCACGCGGTAGTCAGCATGTTTCTGGTAAGCGGCAGTGTTCCGACCGATGGGTACTGAATATCCGGTGCTTGATCTAGGGACACTCGTTGTAGTCTCAAGAAACCTGCCAAGTTACGAATAATAGTTCCTTGAAAAACAGCTGTTCCTTTTATTTGTTCAATGGCGGTGCAACAGTGTATTTATGGACGGCTATTTTCAAATACGAAAGTATATATTCATCTTTCATTAGTACGTGTCAGATGTAAATTAGCGTTGCTTCCGAATTGCTCAATGCGGTTTGAGTTTCTGGAATACTGCGTCTGCACTTTATAACAACCGAAATCTTCTTCAGGAAGTATAAACGTCATGAGATCTCAAGACGAGATTAGCACTGTTTCTTAAGCATTTAGTCGTGCTCAGTACAATGGCGAAACATTTTTGCATTGCAGGAACCATTCACCTTGAAATTCTGGAATATCAAGACTCCGGTAACACATGCGGTGTATTTTCATCATGGATATTGCAAAGCACGCAAAGTAAGCGGGCCGGGTTATAGGGAACTAAATATTTTTAAGAAAACGTTTTCAAAGTATGTTTTCACTCATTCAGCACTGGAGCCAGCAGTACAGGCACTGACGTTTGAGTAGTTTATTTTATAATTAGCGATAAATTGCCACCCTGAATTCACTTATTTATGATGCAGTGGGTCTAAGAAAGATATAATAAAATTCTCAAGATGAGCAGAATGCAGAAAAACTCGCGATTAAAGACAGACAAGAAAAACTAAAGCGCAAGGAAGGCTATAAACGAACCTAGCTTCATAAGTGTGTTCTAACCATCAAACGCTTCAATTATACGGTTGCAACTCAAGAAACCAAACAGAACACGTGAACACTCTTAAAAAGAAAAAGTTATGCACGAAGACAACTTACTTTGTAGGAGGAACGAATGAACGATACGGTTATTTGTTAAAAGAGAGGGCATTATATTGTAGCCTTTATGATGGAGCTGTACATAACGAGGAAAGCTTGCCACATGGAAGTTGTTTGATCCTCGAAAGCAGGAGAGTCAGGCTGTACATTACATACAGAAGCGCTAATTAGTCGCTGCTCTCTGGTTTTCAATTACAGCGCTAATTATGGTTGCAAAAGTTTGTAATCTCTGATTGCAATTGCTCAAATTATTCAAAGAAAACAAGAATGCGGCTTTGTCTTATAACTAAGAAGTCTGTATACAGGATATTCTTACGGAAACGTTCTTGAACCTTACTTGTAAAATGTGAAGATAGTGTGTACAATAAATTGTGCAATGTAAATGTTCAAAGGCGATAGCCTTTATTGGCTCATACTATCTCCGCCCGTTACATTTTAGGTCACGGGACCTTCACGTCCTTCCGTTACAATCTAGGTTGCGTCACCTTGTTCATTCGTTACATCCTAGGTCACGTGACCGCGCCAGTCCGTTACATCCTAGGTCACGACCATGTCAGTTCGTTACATCATAGGTCACGCAACCATGTCCATCCGTTACATCGCCACCTAGGTCGCATGAACTTGTCACGTGATCACAGCCGAACCTGTAACCTTGGGACCTCGACACGTGCCGGAAGCCTTAACTCGGGAACTAAAAAGGTTAGGAGAAAAAGCGCTGAAGAATGGTTGGTTCAGATAAAGGAGGACCGCGCCCAACCAGGAACCTGGCGAGGGAGCCAGTGTCCAGTTACGGTCACAGTCTTTCGGTAGAGTGGAATGCCAACCTGGAGAGCATCGCATGTGGCACTGCCCATAAATCAAAACCACCTGCTACCTTCAAAGCGTATGCCGAGCTATCGTAGCCACTACATTGCTCTGGTGCTGGTACAGGTTTAGTTAAGATATACATACAGCAAAGAAATTGAAGGATAATAGATTCTAGCGAGGCAAGTTCAAATTCAAATCAGTGGAATGAGTCGCAAACGGCTTTCGTCTTACTGCAGTTAAGAGGTATCTAAGTGCCTCCAACGAACTTTAATTATGTGAACTCTTTTGCAGTAAACCAAGCTAAAAGTTTAATACTCTCTCGGTAATGACTTTGGCAAACGTTTTCCCTAGGATACCATCAATTAACACGTCACATGAAGTTATATATGGGTCAGTTGTATGCGTTGTATGCGTAATGAGTGAAACGCAATAGATTTGCTAAGTAACTTTTCTGCTTTCTTGATATTTTTCAATTAGTAAGGGCCCTATGTACTGCAGCGAACTGTGTGAAATGTCTAGATTATTCCATCATATTACAATGGAGTAAAGTCCAGGGTCTCTGCTGCATGGCAGGATATATTGATATCAGTAGAGAGTAATTTTAAGCGAAACTGTGATGCAAACTCTAAAGTCAATGAAGCTGAGGAAAAAGCGGATTCCAGTTTTCTAGCAAAGAATGATTTAATTCTTCTTCAAATAGAGGGCAGCGTTATCTGCCAAGCTGAGGTTGTTTAAGCTAATTTTTTTGTTGAAAAAACGGTTAAAACAATTAATATCTTTGATCTTGATTTTTATCGCGCATTTGTGTGAATGATTCCGGTTCCATTTATAGAACGAAGTGACAGAGTGGACGTTGCGTCCTTACGTAGTTACTACAGAAGGCGCATTAAAATTGATTTTGCATTATGGTTCAGTTTTATTACGATTATCAAAGTAGAAGAGACAAGAACTATTTATTTTATTTATTTATTTATTTATTTATTTTTACCCTAAAGACCCAGAAGAGGGCATTACATAGGGGGGTAATGATGAAAAGAAAGCACACATAACAAATCAACTCATAACAAACGATGGTAAATATACAGAGGGCAGAGTTTGGGTAACATTTGGTTAAGTGCAGTATAACATACTGAAACCACAAAATTCAACACGTTCAAACAAGTGAGTAATAATTAGGGCAAAATAAGTAACTAAAGATACAATGGCACATAAAAGAGGCTCCGGAGCTGTTCAGCACAAAAGAAATGGCAAAGCAAAAAAGGACCGCCAAAAAGTCACAGACACGGTAAATCATTCAGCACTCTATGACGCATTTTCCGTGTTCAGAAATGTTAGTAAAGGTGTTTGAAAAGATGATAATTCAGTATGGCCGAGCCCCGCCGCGGTGGCTCAGCGGTTAGGGCGCTCGACTACTGATCCGGAGTTCCCGGGTTCGAACCCAACCGCGGCGGCTGTGTTTCTATGGAGGAAAAACGCTAAGGCGCCCGTGTGCTGTGCGATGTCAGTGCACGTTAAAGATCCCCAGGTGGTCGAAATTATTCCGGAGCCCTCCACTACGGCATTTCTTCCTTCCTTTCTTCTTTCACTCCCTCCTTTATCCCTTTCCTTACGGCGCGGTTCAGGTGTCCAACGATATATGAGACAGATACTGCGCCATTTCCTTTCCGCCAAAAACCAATTATTATTATTATTATTATTATTATTATTATTATTATTATTATTATTATGGCCGACAAGGCTGGGTGGCAATGAGTTCCATTCATTTATTGACAAAACCAGCGGTGACTTCTGGTATTTTATTGTGCAAGCGAAAATCGGACGTACCTTATGCGCATGATCCAGGCGAGCTGAACAATGAGGTGCAGGAAAGATATGATTTCGGGAGAATGGCGTTTCGCTATAGTATAAGGTGTGAAATAATGACAACCGGGCGACCTTTCTACGTGTAGCAAGGGGTTGAAGATTCTTGGCTTGCTTCATTGCTGATACGCTTTGATGACGTGAGTAGGATGACAGTATGAATCTGACGGCTTTATTTTGTACTGCTTCTAGAGCATTTGTAAGAATCGCGTGGGAGGGGTTCCATATAACAGAAGCGTATTCAACAGATGATCTGATAAGCGTTGTATAAGCGCTGTGCCGTGTCTCAGCGTTCGCAAGGGGTAAACGGCGTTTCAAGAGACCAATTTTTTTAATGGCTTTATTAGTTATGTATTCAATGTGAGCATCCCAGGTTATGTTCTGACTGAAAAGCACTCCCAGATATTTTATACACGACACGGAGTCAATTCCACTATTATTTAACCGGTAATTATTCTGTGATGTTTCTGCTACGCTAGAGAATCGTACATGCTTAGTTTTACTGACATTAATATCCATATGCCACGTTGAACACCATTCAGTTAGTTCTGTTAGATCTGATTGGAGAGCTAGTGCATCAGTCGGGGTGGTTATCTGCCTGTATATTACGCAGTCGTCTGCGAAAAGCCGTATTGATGAAGTAATATGAGAGGCTATGTCGTTTATATAAATTAGAAAAAGTAATGGCCCTAATACTGAGCCCTGTGGGACACCGGATAATACCCGATTGGGTTTAGAAATGAGGTTCTCAATTTTGACCGACTGGTAACGATCGGTTAGGAATTGCTCGATCCATGTAGTTGTTTTGTCGTCGAGCTGTAAATTTCGGGTCTTTAGCAGTAAGCGTTTGTGGGCAACAGGGTCAAAAGCTTTTGCAAAGTCAATGAAAATGGCGTCTGTGAGATGAGACATGTGTAGGGATTGATGAAGGTCAGTCACAAGCTCAAAGAGTTGCGACTGGCATGATAGGTTTTGCCGGAATCCGTGCTGGTTCTCGAGAAGTAAGTTATTTAGGTTCAGATGGTGCATGATGTGGGAAAAGAAGATATGCTCTAGTAGTTTGGAGCAGATACAAGTAAGTGAGATAGGCCTGAAGTTGTTTGGATCGGTGTTACTTCTTGATTTGTGTACGGGAATGATGTGTGCTTGTTTCCAGTCGTCCGGGAGCTGTCCTGTATCCAGAGATTGTTGAAATATCAGCGCGAGCAAACCAGATGATTCGTGACAAGTTAGTTTCAGAATCTTTGTACTGATCCCATCGGGACCTGGGGCCTTTTTTAGTTCTAGCTTGTCGATTGCGCGGGCGACGCCATTTGTTGTGATAGTAATAGGTGCCATTTGAAACCGTATGTATGTTGGAGAAATTGGCGGTAAATTATCAGTGGGGAGTTCATTTGTCAGCATGTCACTAAAAGATTTGTTGAAGATTTCGGCGCACTCGTCTAACGGTAAGGGCGAGCCCTCTCCTGTAGTTAGTGCTGGTAAAATGTTGCTGCTTTTAGGATTTACAGTGCGCCAAAACTTTTTGGGATCACTTTTTAATAGTTTCGGAAGTGTGTCGTTATAGTATAAGGAACCTAACACTCCATTCAGAAATATCAACTGGACTAAATACAAAAAACTGGAGGACGTTTAACCTTCGCCTTTAAGAGTAAGACCTGTCAACGTGTTGCAGCCATGTCATGGTATCAATAATGTAGGCATCTACACAAAGACACTTCACGAAGTCAAAGACCAGAACAGATTCACCAGGTCTACTTTTATTCAGTTCGAACCAAAGAGCCTACCTAGCGTGTTCTGCGCATGCTCGCCTAGCCATCTGAAAGACATGATGTCGGTTCCTAGTAACTCCGCAATTTTCTTTTACTTTGAGGTTATCGTGTTACAACACCGAAATTTCCTCAACGCCGACACCAGCTTTTCTGCGACACCATCTCCTTAACGCTGCCGCGCTAAAACAAAATTCCAGTAACTTTCTATACAGAATGAAGTGTTCAAATATATTGCGCCGAGAGAATATTGCCACAGTCACAATCAATCCAGTGGTGCCATGCAGCGGCCGAACTGTTTTAGATGGGACTTGCCATGCCTTGCGCTCTCGAGGGGCTAGAGGTTTTCGTCTTCCTCGCACGAGCTCCCTGCTGTCATGGACGCGTAGCACGTCTAATTAAACCTGGCTTTGAGTGCTTTGACCGTTTATCGGTGACATTTGGTGGAGGTGCTGGGTGACTATCCATGTACGCTGACCTCGAGGACACTCCTGATGTCAGTTCTCAACGCGTGGCTACAACACCAGACCACAAGGCCAGCCGCCGCCTGCGAGGCCTACAACCAGAGTTCGGCCAACTCGCAAGACCAGCCAGGGCCACGACGTCCGCTACGGCTAGCCAGACAAGTCAGCATTCCGGGAATGTCCCGCCGTTTGTCCTTCACACACCACGGTCGCCCCCACCATTCCACGGTGAGAGGTTTGAGGACGTCGAAGACTGGTTGGCCAGCTTTGACCGTGTGGCGGGCTTCAACGAGTGGGACGGCGAGCGCAAATTGCGGAACGTGTACTTCGCACTACAGGACTCGGCCAAGACTTGGTATGAGAATCACGAAGCTTCATTCACTAACTGGAAGATCTTTCGCCGAGAGCTCTTAGCCACGTTCAACACCAGCGAACGAAAGGAGAAGGCTGAAACCGCCTTGCAGTCGAGGTCGCAGCAGCCGAACGAGAGCGTCGCCATGTTCGTCGAGGGCATGACGCGACTCTTCAATCGCGCCGACCCTGCTATGCCCGAGGACACGAAGGTACGCCACCTAATGCGCGGCGTCAAAGAGCAATTGTTTGCCGGACTGGTACGTGACCCGCCAAGAACGGTGGCCGACTTTGGCGCCAAGGAGGCAAAAAGCATGGAGCGTTCTCTGCATGAACGGGGCGCGCACTACGGCTGTCAGGCTAGTGTAGCAGCCGCTCACAACTGCACGCCCACGTCGTTAGCCACTGAGGAGCTTCGAGAGCTTGTGAGGAGCCTGGTGCACGAAGAACTCGAGAAACTTCGCTTCGAAGCTACACAGGCAAGCGTCGCTGCCATACCGGACGTGGTCCGAGATGAAGTCCGGCGAGCTGTTCAGTCGCCACCAGCTCCGCAGCCAGCGCCCTATGTGATGACGTACAGCCAAGCACTACAAAGTCGTCCTGGGCCAGTGAGTCAAGCATTTTCTCCCGTCACTCCTGTGCCTTGACTGCGGTACCCAACTGCAGCTGTACCCGTGGTACCACAGGAGCCCCTGTCCACCATGAGCAAAGCGCGCGTTTGGCGTACGCCAAACAATAGGCCGCTCTGCTACCACTGTGGGGAGCCCGGCCACATCCTCCGCCACTGCCCCTACCGCAGAATGGGCTTGAGTGGTTTTTCCCCTCACGCACCTCGACCACGCTACGGAGAACGGCCGCGGGACATCGAGCAGTATCTGTCGGATAACGTGCAGCCAACGACCTCGCGGCGATGCCAGTCCCGTTCGCCATCCCCAAGGCGGTTTTCTTCGCCAAGCCACCCGTCTTTTTCTAGCCAGTTCAGAGGCGCGTCCCCACATCGGGAAAACTGAAGACGGCGTCCCCCGGGGGTAGGGCCGCCGCTATTGGATCAGGTCTAGAGCCTCCACCCGACGATTCGCGGCTACGATCCGACCGACGACGACCTGACCCGACGACCTCAACGACAACGACGTGCTGCGACCGACTGGGGTCTGCCGAAATCCCAGTAATCGCTGATAATCGTGATGTGACCGCACTTGTGGACACAGGCGCTGACTTTTCTGTAATGAGCGATCGGCTAGCTACGGCCCTCAGAAAGGTGCTGACCCCTTGGTCTGGACGCCAGATCCGCACCGCCGGCGGTCATGTGGTTACGCCAATTGGCGTCTGCACGTCACGAATCCAGATCCGCGGTGCTACTTTCCCTGGTTGCTTTGCCGTGCTACTGGAGTGCTCCAAAGACCTGATACTTGGTTTGGATTTCCTTTGGGTGTACGATGCTCTCATCAACCTTCAGGAGCTGGTCGTGTCATTTTCCACTCAACCCCCTGTTAACGGCGATCCTGAGCCACGCGGGACTAAGTTACGCGTCTTTGACGACCACGTATTAATCCCGTCAAGAGCTAGCATGTTTCTTACCGTAGATTGCGACAACATCACTGGTACTCGTGGCATCGCTGAAACCAACATGTCGCTGCTCCTTGGTCGGCAAGTCGGTGTTGCTCGCGGAATTGTCGAGCTGAACAATGGGCGAATTGAGCTCTTGGTAAACAATTTTGGCTGTGAACCTCAGTGTTTGCCTGGCAGAACAGTTATTGTGTATTTCGAAGAACTCGGCGAATTCGCGGGACAGCACGCTTTGTCCGAAGCCTCGGCATCAGTGGAGGCACCGACTACTCCCATAAAAACTGACGTGAACCCGCACCACCCGTATAATCAGAAACGCTGCCTCGAAAGCGTTATCCAGTCTTTCTGGACTGCTTCGCCTCGACCTCTAAGGTTAGGCAGACACCACTCACTAAGCACCGAATTATAGTCGACGCCAACCAGCGGCCGTTATGTCAGCCGCCTTACCGGATCTCTTCAAAGGAGCGTGATGCCATTCGCCGCCAAGTTCAAGAAATGCTCCAGGACGACGTAATACAGCCGTCGACGTGCCCGTGGGCGTCGCCTGTTGTTCTAGTAGCAAAGAAAGATGGAACCCTACGGTTCTACGTTGATTACCGACGTTTAATCAAAGTCACAATAAAAGATGTTTATCCTCTGCCGCGCATTGATGACTCCCTGGATCGGCTGCGCCCCGCCAAGTACTTCTCATCGCTAGATTTACGCAGCGGCTATTGGAAAATCGAGGTGGACGAACGCGACCGGGAGAAGACTGCCTTTATTACACCGGACGGTCTGTACGAATTCCGGGTGCTCCATATCGGCCTGTGCTCGGCTCCTGCAACCTTCCAGCGGATGATGGATACCGTTCTTGCCGATCTGAAATGGCAGTCCTGTCTCGTGTTCTTGGATGACGTTGTCATCTTCTCTGATACGTTTGAAGAGCACCTGAGACGCCTGCGCGCTGTGTTCGAAGCAATTCGGTAGGCCGGAGTTTCCCTGAAGCCCGACAAGTGCCACTTCGCTTTCGAAGAGTTGAAGTTTTTGGGCCACATCGTGAGTGATAAAGGGGTTAGCCCTGACTCCGATAAGACAACCGCCGTGGCTGCTTTTCCTGCGCCCACCGATAAGCGAAGCGTGCGCCGCTTTCTGGGTCTCTGCGCCTATTATAGGCGTTTTGTGTAGAATTTCTCCCAGACCGCTGAGCCCTTCACCCGCCTTACGAATGATTCTGAACCGTTCTTCTGGGGCCTGAAACAACAGAAGGCTTTTGAAGAACTCCGAACTCGTCTCCAAAGTACGCCCATCCTTGGACACTTCGACGAGTCAGCCGCCACTGAACTGCACACAGACGCCAGCAACATCGGCCTCGGTGCGGTCCTTGTGCAGTGGCAGGATGGTCTCGAACGCGTAATCGCATACGCGAGTCGCACCTTGTCATGATCTGAGGCAAATTATTCCACTACCGAAAACGAATGCCTGGCCGTTGTGTTGGCGGTGACCAAATTTCGCCCGTACTTATATGGGCGCCTGTTCAGGGTCGTCAGTGACCACCACTCACTTTGTTGGCTGGCGAACTTCAAAGAACCCTCGGGACGGCTTGCACGCTGGAGCCTTCGCCTTCAAGAGTTCGGTGTCACCATCGTTTATAAGTCCGGTAGGAAGCACAGTGATGCCGACTGTCTGTCTTGTGCTCCTATCGAGGACTACCGAGCTGATACCGACGACGATTCTATTTTTCTCGGTGCCATCTCCACGTCCGTCCTCACTCAGCACGAAAGGGACGACAGTGTACTAAGGCCTTTCATTGAGTATCTTGAAGAAAGCGCTGCGTCACCCCCGCGAGTCTTCTCACGTGGACTGTCGTCATTCTGTTTGCGCGATGGCATTCTGTATAACAAAACTACAACCCGAAGGAAGCTGCCTATCTGCTCGTTGTACCTGCGGCCTTGCGCGACGAAGTTCTGCAGACGTGCATGATGACCCATTTTCTGGTCACATAGGTTTTTCTTGCACTTTGGCGCGGATACGCCAAAAGTAGTACTGGCACAGGGTTGCTTCAATTGTCCAGCGTTACGCCAGAACTTGCCGTGAGTGCCAACGTCGCAAGACGCCGCCGACTAAGCCATCCGGGCTACTGCAGCCTATTAATCCGCCACAAGTCCCCTTCCACCAAGTCGGCATGGACTTACTGGGCCCATTTCCGGAGTCCTCGCTGGGTAACCGCTACATTGTGGTTGCCACCGACTGCCTCAGCCGGTACTGTGAAACTAAAGCTCTCCCTCGTGGTACCGCTGACGAAATTGCGAACTTTTTCGTTCAAAATATTGTGCTTCGTCACGGTGCACCCGCCATCGTTTTAACTGACTGAGGAACGGCCTTCACCTCGGCCCTTATGCAGGAGGTTATGCGCCTGAGCGGCACCAGTCACCGCAAGACAACCGCTTACCATCCTCAAACGAACGGCCTCACCGAACGACTCAACAAGACGATCGCCGACATGATTTCCATGTATGTTGATGCAGACCACCGCAACTGGGACGCCTTACTCCCTTACGTCACATTTGCCTATAACTCTGTTCTGCAAGAAACGACACGCTTCACTCCATTTCGTTTGGTGCGTGGTCGCGAAGCCACAACCATGCTGGACGCCATGTTTCTCCAGACTAGTAGTACCTCATCTGTTATGGGTGCTGCGCAATTCGTTCGTCACGCCGAGGCCGCCCGCCAACTCGCCCGACAGCGCATCCGGAACCAGCAAACCCTCGACGCTCGCCGCTATAACCTCCGCCACCGAGCTGTTAGTTACCAGCCCGGCGAACAAGTCTGGGTTTGGAGCCCAATACGCATGCGTGGGCGCTCCGAAAAGCTTCTACGCCGATAATTTGGCCCCTACGAGGTACTCCGCCAAGTCAGTGAGGTGAACTATAAAGTTGTTCCCCAGGGTACAGTTCGCTCCTCTCGACGGCCGACCCTCGAAGTCGTCCATGTCGCACGGATGAAGCCGTACCACGCCCGCTAGCACTTCAGGCCTGTCCACACCAGCCGCCGGACATATGCGCCGTCCCTTGTCTTCGTGCTCCTCATTGTTGCGGCACCGAGTCGTTGCCCTTCAGAGAGGGGGAGTAATGCCACAGTCCCAATCAATCCAGTGGCGCTATGCCGCGGCCGAACTGTATTAGAAGGGACTTGCCATGCCTTGCGCTCTCGAGGGGCTAGAGGTTTTCGTCTTCCTCGCACGGGCTCCCTGCTGTCTTGGACGCGTAGCACGTCTAACTAAACATGTCTTTGAGTGCTTTGACCGTTTATCGGTGACAATATATATTGCGCCATGAGAAATACACTGTGCCATGAGGATGAGAACTTTGAGGCTTCAAAAGAGTCTCGCTTGTCAATACTGTTAGCGATGTAACCTATTGAATGACAAAATTGAGGCGTACGCTACACCAGGGGGTAGGAGGCACTGTTTAACTTCAAAGAGAATGCATTCGAGTTTTGCTTAACCATTAATCACCGTGAAGGCTCCTAATATAATGTAGTTCGGTGCCCATGCGAGCACGTGCGCCTGGTTGAAAGCGGAAAAGATTTCCCTAAGCTGCGAGCGCAAGCCGTTGCGCGTTACACCTTTGCAGTGGGGTGAAGAGTGTTATTACTTAAGAATCATGAATTACTGCCTAATAACTATACTGTGCTTGACAACCAAGATTAGTCTCTTTGTGAGTGAAATTGTGCGGCCTTTATGAAGTCAATCGGTACATATAAAAGGCAAATTGCGCTTCAGCCTTGGTTTAAAAAAAACGCTTCCCAATCGAGGTGACAAAAGCGATACTATCTGCGAATGTGATTACAGACAGCAATGTAATTTCACAAAATCTTCAATCGGGATTCAAGCTTGCACGTGCGGCCACCCGGAAGATTGTCATCGCGTACTAACCATCTTTTTGCAGTTATGCCGTACATTCCGAGAGTTGATGTGCATAAGTTTTCGTTTCTAACTAAAACATGTATGGAATGGAATAACCTTGACCGCCGCGTATTTGACAAAACATATTCACTTGAAAGCTTTGTAAAACAGCTGGAACTGTGTTGTATTGACTGATTATCCTATTCCCACCTTGTAACAGCCCGCAACGGCTAACAATAATTGTAAATAATAAAATACCATAACCAATATTTTTATATAAAATAAATCATATGCATTTTCGACATTGAAACTAACCCCACACGATACTGACTTGTTATTCGTGGCACCGTCAGGAGTCATATTTTAAGGCTTTTTCTAAATTTCAGATATATTTATTCGAATAATGCAAACGGGTACAGGTTTACCATCCTTCTTGGGCGCGAACTCATTTATGATGCATAATTAAATATGAAAATAGGCCTGTTACTCTCCCCAAGCGACCCTGGAATGTTTAAAATAGTGCCTTAAGGTATCTTTGAATGATTCATAGAATACCTAAATGAACTGGGTAAAATTAAAGCGAACTAAGAGGAACGTGGCCGACTAAAGAAAACAAAGAAAGTTGCCAGTGGCATTCAACAGCGAAAGTAAGCTAAAATAACGTCACCAAGATAGGTATGGGATATTAGCGTGCACCCTCTTACGTCATGTTCGCCTTCCATATCAAGCACGAAAAAAATTCTTGCGTTTCTCGGAAATAACTGGCACTCGAAACGAAAGTAGAGGTAAACAAAGCCCTGCAACGAATACAAAAAAACAAGCGAACCCGAAGTAAGAGCAACTATAGATCTTTTGAAGGACATCGGAGAGATTTACCTAGAAAAAGTTGTCACCCTGTATACAATATGTCAGAACCTCACCGCAAAATTAGAATTAGGCTAACATTATGATACTTAACAGAAGAACGGAAGCCGAGGATTTGCAAAACTACTGACTAAACACCTGCTGTCCATTGTGGTCCAACTACCTAATATTGTGATCTATAAAAGTGTTAGAAGATGCCTCAGCTAGCAGAGGTATGAAAACTGGTTAATACTGCCAAGGTAATCGACATCATGCCCAGTAATGTACAGCCTCATCCAGGCTCTACAGAACGGAGGTAACCCAAAAGCAGATAATAAAAACAGGTCAGTGGCCAAAATCAAATATATGCGCTAAAAGGAAAGGAGTGCAATCTTATTATCAATACGGGCAATGCGGTTCAACACGAATCTGTACAGAAGCCATTGTTGGTTGGACGGTAATGAGAAAGACTGCAGTTCGCAGCAAGTCGACTTCTTTCAAGTAAGGAGAGGATAAATAATGAAAGGGTCAGGAGCAATGAAAATTGGGAAAGCAGGTGGCAAGAATCATATTACAGCAGGTCTTTTGAGTGATGGTACGGAGATTGTCCTTGAGTTACTATCGACCATGCATACGGAATGCCTTATGACCTTTGGCGTAACGGTATCCTGGACGCTCGCTAAAATCATCCTAATCTGTAAATAGGGAACGCAAAGAATTTTGAAAATAACGTGCTGATAGCTTTACTCTCCGCCGCCTACAAAGAATGTAGTAAAGTTTTCGCCAATATAATCAAGAAAGCCTTAGATTTCAATCAACCAAACTACGAGGGAGACTTTCGTTTAGGCTACAAGACACAGCTTATTTAAAATATGAATCACGTGGTAAAGAAAGAGCGGAGTATAAGCAACCTTTTCATATTATCGTCATACGTACATAATTACGGAGCTTTTGACTTAGTGGAAACCTCAGCAGTTATAGTGAAATTATGGAATCAGGGTATGGAAGAGCGTCTTAGAAAAGTGCAGAGAGATATCTATAAAGGCTCTAAGGCCACCATTGTCCTCGAGAAATGGAGCGAAAAAAATCCAAATAACGAAAACTGTCGACAGGCAGACACCGTCTCCCCAATGCTGTTCAACGCCAAGTTATAATCATTGAAAACATTCTTTGATAAGTCACTCAGGATATAAATTGCGAGTATTTATAATGATTTAGGCTGACAAAGTAGAGTGATGGGTGTAAAATTTACTAAACAGAAAAGTAACGTACAGCACAGCAGTTTCACAAGGGAAGAGTAGTTTGCGAGTGAGGGGCTCGAGGCAGTCAGGAAGTATGTTTGCTTAGGGGAAGTAGTGCCACTGCCAGGAGACCCATTACACGAGTAGGGAATGAATTGAATCAGAATGCGGTAGTGCGCATACGGCAAGTTCTGAGATATTGAATGGAAGTTTGACAAAATTCTGCAGACAAAAGTGAACAACAGTTGCATTTTAACAGAACTCACCTATTGGGCAGAAATGGACACATTAACGAAAAGGGTACTACTTAAATTAAAGGCAACGCAGCCAGTCATGGCATAGAAAATGATTGATGTAGCTTGAAGCGACAGTAACAGAAACGCGGGTTAATGACACCACAGACAAAACTAAAAAGGTGAAACAGGTTTTGCAGCGCACGTAATGCGAAAGCAGAATAACCGATGACCGAATTTGTGGGAGTTAACTTGCCCAGATGTTCAAAGTATTTTACTGTGGTTTTTCAATGCACAAACTAACAGAAATCAAAGGGAAAGCTTTAAAATGCTATTCAGCGTGTTTTGATCTCAGCATCACTGAGAAGTGCAAAAATATTCAATAGAATTTAATAGTACTGTTGTCCTTGGCGTCGGCGTTGGCGCACACATGAGAGCTTCGCTGAATGGGACTGTCTTCAGAAGAGAAGTAAATATAGAGCGCGATAATTCTATGCAATCTTCAGTAATTAGCAAACCAGGTACAGCATCGAAAATAATGAAAATGAACTCTCGCCGTTGTATGCAAGCAAGTGGTAATGAAGATAAAAATCAACTTCGGCTAGGTGCCTTTCAGTACATGCAAAGAAACAGAAACTACAAAAACCGCAACCTCGCTAATCGCACGAAACATCGAGTTGAAAGCAGTTAAGCTTTTCTCAGAGAAGGAAGCTTGCATCGTCAGTGTGGTGCAGAATCATTTAACCAAACGCATGTCTACCATATAAGGAAGCGACGCAGATAATCGATTCTGATTTTATTAAGGCTGTTGGAAGTGAACTGCCAAGAATCGCTGAAAAATGAAGCAACGGGCTTTTGGTGCAGATATGACACGCTGTAATAATGGTAACGCATTGCATTCTAAGAGAAGGCTAGTGTAGTAGGTTATATGGGCGGATGTATTAAAAAGTTCGTGGGGGTACTGCGGCCGCAGCTGGTGCAGCGCAAGGTTTTTTGGAGAGATAAGAAAGCGGTCTTTGCCCTGCAGCGGACGTAGTCAAGCTGAAATTTGGGTGAGTTGGTAAGCATTCATGGTAGGTGAACAGCGCAACTCAGGCGAGAAAAAGGCAAGACAGAGCTTGTCTTGCCTTTGTCTCGCCTTTGTTGCGCTGTTCACCCACCATGAATGCGGACGTAGTCAGTCTGATAATGACAAAACCGCAATGAACGAAACGACCAGACTGAACTTCAGACACCATGCTCAATAGTAGACCACTTAGAAAAGAGTACACAAGTGAAAGATAAATGACCACAATATATGCAATCACTGTCCTTATGTGTCAAGGATTACGAAAAAACGTTTTATTCAAGCAGGATATAAGGAGTCAGACAGAGTTAATAGAGACAAAGGTACAAGTTCTGAGGAGAATAATGACCAGATGTACAGAGAGCATACAGTCATTCGAACACAAAATTATAAAATTACACTGAAGAAGTTATCAGGCAGTGCGACGTGATCTATGTACTACTCTTTTCGAATGTTTAGAAGGGATTTTTATAATTCGACTAGTGGTGCCGGCAAACAAATGTACCTGAAAATACCTCAGTGATCTCTAGTTTGTGATCACGTTGCACTGATTGGAGCAAAAAAGAGAGCGCATGATCCAGACACTGATTACATGGAGCCCAATGTCGTGCCAAAGAATTATTAAGAAAGCAACGAAAGATGCACTGTTGGGGAAATATTCATGGTTTCTCGCTTTTGTGAAAAGGTTTAGAGGGTTATATACCTGAGAAGCAAGCAAAAACTGCTTTTAATTTCAGAGAGAATCGTTCTCTGCATATGCATATAGGCTTCTCAATGACTTGAATTGAGTAACAATGCAGAAATAAATTTTTCATTCGAATTTATAACCTGCAAGCCTTGTTCGAAAATTTTTATATAGCCAGGAAGAAGCGTACAGCTTAATATACCCTAAGAGGAATTCGGCAATGCATGCGAATACACCTACTAACGAAAAAAAGTCACATTAAATGCGGACTATGAGATTGAAAATGCCTAAAGTTAGAATGCAGTCGAGTCCGTCTGGGAAGTACTCTGCGAGCACAAACAGCAATTATTACTATCCGCTCAACTGACGCAGCAATGGCGTAGGGGTAGAGCATCATCCTCGCGTGCTAGAGGACCGGGGCTCGAATCCCAGGTACCGCGCAATTTTATTCCGGATTTCAAAAAAAAATTGCCGGTGGTTAACTCTGGTTAAACCTGGAGCGACGCGATAGCTAAAGCTGGTTGAGTGGAGCTTGGTCATGTGGTTGGCCACGTGACCAACCACATGACAAACTACGTGATCAGCCATGGCGCCACGCCACTGGCAGCTGCTCCGCACCACGTGCCCAACCACGTAACAGCTTGGCGGCGCAGCCTGATATCGGTGACGAGAACTGACAACGCCCTCCCTCACCAGAACAGGATTTGGCCACCCTGGTGTAGCCCTTGGCCACAACCTTCTATGATAAAACAAATTAACCCTCGGCCCCGAGCACCCAGCGGCTGCGGAGCAACCGACCAAAGCGGCGGTCAGACCTGTGAAGCTGCGGAATGTGCTAAGGATCTCTCGCTACGGACAGGCCGCCATTGGAATATGAACCTGTCAACGTTTAAAAATAGAACTCCAACTAGTGAGGCTGACCTAACAGGGCTGTTTGAATAACTAGCGGGCAATAAATGGGAAGTAATAGGGCTTAGTGAAGCTAAAAGGACAGGTGAGCCGTATACAGGACTAAAAGATGGACACATACTGTGCTATCGAAGACTAGCGGATAGCTGAGGACGAAATGTGGGATTCCTGATCAATCAGGATATAGCTGGCAATGTAGAGGAGCGCTATAGCATTAACGAAAAGGAGGCAGCTATCCGAATTTGCCCTAATAAGAGGTACAAGTTGAAGGTGGTGCCTACATCCAGCCATGATGATCAGACCATTTAACGCTGCTATGAAGGCGTTAAATCGGCAGTGATGGGAGTCTGCTGATGGACGGCTTATATGCGAAGGAGGGCCAGAAGCAGGCTGGTGACCCTGCGGGATGCGATTATGGGATATACTGTAGGATTGGAAGGGAGAGCTATTAGTAAAGCTCGCAGATAGAAATAATTTACGGATAATGCATACCTTGTTCCGCAAACAAGAAAATGCGAATTGGAACTGGAAGAGCCCCAATTATGCGATTAAAAATGAACTCGACCTCATACTATGCGCTCAAACCGGCATCGTTGAGGATGTGAACGTAGTCGGAAAAGTTCGTTGTATCGACCACAGAATGGTAAGGTCTCCAATTTAGCATAGACTTGAAGATCGGAAGAAGCTAGTGAAGAGAAAATCTATGAACGAGGTAGCGGCAAGAAGGAAACAAGAGGAATTGAAGATATCGCTGCAGAACAAATATTAAGCTTTAAAGCGGCCATGACATGGTCGTTCTTCATATTCCAGTTTTGTGCTTCAGTAACTAATACAAGAGCATATGATTCAGTTTCCGAAATTTGACGACGCTGGAGGCGCTTTATATTCCAAAAAATAAGATCGAATTTAAAAACGGGAAACTCTTCCCACCGGCAGTGTCCGCCATATTGAAGGCTCTCGTGACGTCACTAGGCCACACACGGAGCAACGTCGCCTGCTGTCGTTACTGCAATGTGCGCAGCAAGGTATCTTGTCCCCTGCACATCCGCGGGCGATCGAATTAGCAGTCGTCCACCTTATAGGAGCGACTGGTGCCACAAGAAACGTTAATAACAGTAACGCAGTTATTCTTCGGTATAGGTAGGGTCCGGTTACACTAGGCCGATGCCACGGCGGTCGACGGTCAGTTGGCTGGTCGATATACAAATGCCATCGTTGACGCACGGGTCTGTCAAGCTAGACCGAAGACGACGCCAGCACGCCAATGACCAAGTATCGCAGTAGTGTAAAGAGTGAACTTCGTGGGACATGTCAGTGTGGTGGAGGAATAGTTGGTATGATATTCTAATAATTTGAGATTTTAAAATTTATCGTACGTGATGCTAGCCATGGCTACAAACACAATGTACGTGCACCAGCGAAGATGTGCATTCAGTCGGTGCCTGCGCATAAAACCGATTGTGGAGGCAAGCGACACGGGCAGAAACCGGCGCACGGCGGTGCCGCTCGTCGTTCGCAGCCGTCGTCTGGGCTTGTGCGGCCGAGCGAAAGCTTCACCCCCGGTGAATAGAAGGCCCGACAAACTGCGCTTGTGTACATTATTATTATCGAAAAAAACGAAACGACTGGCTGCATTTCCTATCTTCACACTGTTTTACTGACCAGCGGGGAACTCTTGCCGGATTCTTGAATTTCGGTAGACGATGGACCGCTGGCCTCTTTCGTGGCGAGACATAGCGAGTACGCAGGATTCATGTGTGCTATTTCAGCGATTCCGTAGAGCGTATTTGCAAGTTTTAGCGCCTGAAAAAAGCTGTCTAGTGCAGTTTTGGCTAAAGTCCTCTTGATGTGACGACTGCATACGTCGCAGGGCGCGAATACAATACGGAGGAAGTGTCGGTATGTGACCCGAACTTCACAGCATGTGTTGAAGGCAGCCGGCAGCAGCTGTAGGCGCGGGCTGTGGACAACAAGCCTTGTTTTCATCATTTCAAGTAATGTGGCAACATATGTTTAGCTAAAGAGATTTAAAATCAAATATTCATGACATAATTGGAAGCAGATACAATTAAGCGGGAAGTGCCGGTCCCACGTACGCGGAGCGTTTCCCAAACAGGCGATATAGCATCAGCGGCGCTTATTGCAGTGTTATCATAGCGTGTAAATGAGTAAAACTACAATTTGTGATCAATACTGGTAATATTTAGGATAAGGAGAGCCAACTTTTGTTTTATGTCAAGCAAACGAGCAGTAGGGTTTGCGCAACGCTATGTAAATAACCCCAACGCGGGGCTGCAGTATTGATCGTCGCATTCATGGGCCACAATTCGCACGCACCGTAAACAATAAATGGTGTACTATTATTTTCGGGCACTCATTTAGACGCCGGCGACTATTCGTCGGTGCGGGCAGTGAAAACATTCGAGTCGCATAGGGTTTTGCAAGCGGCTTGGTTCCTGCACAAGGGTTCTACGAGCCGGAGGGAATGTATATTTGGCTTACAAATGCACACATGCAGCGAGGAAGTCGTCTCATTCGGCACTTTTCTTTGTTCCTTTCGTGCCTCAAGGTTCCTCTAGTGCCACCTCGTGATTATTCGAGTTAAATTTTCGAGCCGATGAATAGCGGACAAGAAAATGGTAGCCAGCAACAAAACTCCGCGGCTTTCACGGCGCACATCAGCGAACGCATGCACGGCGCGTGCCGCTATTCACGTAAGGCAGCATTGGACTGCTGAAAAGAGACCACACTCATCAGATAAAAATAAATTGTTTCTTAGCGTAAACAATAAAGCAGGGGTCCATGCACTTCTGTTTCCTCAACAATCAGAAAAAGAGTACCACAAGCAAGTCCGATTTCCTAATAATCACTCAGCTCGCGTACTGAGCTGAAGACTTCCGAAAAGAACACATTGAAAAGGCATTATATTTCAATAAGCTAAAAAAGAAACCTTTTCGAGAGATCGTCGTCTACGGTGTGCACGCAAGCACCTCAACAGCGCGCAGCAGACAACGCGGGGCATGAAGAAAACATGCCCTTGTGACGTCAGCGATCAGAGGTTGCCAGACCAGCAAGCAGTTCGCAGAACAAACAGAAAAAAATTCGCTTTAAAAATATTTACCGCACAGGATCAACTTGACTTAAGGGAATTTTAATTTAACGTGTTGAGAATTAAATGCGATAAGCCGGATATGCATGAAAAAAGGCTGTCATGGCCCCTTTAACTGTGGATGACGATCTTAATGTTCACACAGTGAATGACAATCGGACAGCCATAATTACGAAGTGTGCTGTAGATATGGCGCTACGACAGTTCGACAGGATACCGGCAAGCTATATGAGGAGACGAAAGCGCTGATATAGAAACATGAAAGCATGATTGCGTCTAAACCTACAGACTGTTGGAATTCAGGTAGCGTGACGGGACCGGAAAAGAGATGAGTCCGATCAGAGGAAGATAACTTTGGAAACTTTATACAAAGACTATTTACATAATGTACAAGTAGGGCAACTGAGAGTGCTTCTCAGTAAAAAGCTTCTTAGCAGTCGGGAGTCTCTCCCAGCAAAGAGTCTCTCTCAAGAGATGGGCTCTCCTCTGGAACCAAGCCAGCAGCTCCTTAAATACTCTTCGCAATCCCCAGATCCCTAGCTAGGGAATACAGTTGGAAGAAGGATGTCCAATCAGACGATGGCACTCATGGTACCACCCACGGCAGGGCGGTCCTGATGTTCTCTCGCAGCGCGGTCGAGAGAAAGAGAACAGGACCCGGTCACGTTGTCGTCCACGCAGCCTCCAGGT
The DNA here is from genome assembly GCA_030143305.2 of Amblyomma americanum. Classification (NCBI taxonomy): domain Eukaryota; kingdom Metazoa; phylum Arthropoda; class Arachnida; order Ixodida; family Ixodidae; genus Amblyomma; species Amblyomma americanum. Next base: position 143,923 of record JARKHS020033372.1, read on the forward strand.
GGGCGCGCACGTGGGTCCGGACCGCGCCCATGTGGAACCGGAAGGGGCATGCGTGGCACAGGAATGCCGATGTGTCTCCCAGCAGGGGTTCAAAGATCTTGTACTTATGACCGGAACGCGGAACCTCTGTCGAAGGCGCAGCTATCGGGCAATGGTTCAACCCCAGAGTGACTGAAGAGGACAACACTGATTTTGTACTTCGTCGACCCGATGGCATGTTCGAACTCGTGGGGATGCTATTATCGTCGCTGCATCCTACGTTCCTACAGCCACGTTTCTTCCAGAAGGATCATTCACCTTCGCGGTGGTATTCCGGGAATCCTCCCCATGTCCAAATTCGCCGCAAGCATCAGCAGGAAGGGAGCGCGAGCACAACAGCACCCGTGCCTCCAGATATTGCGCCCGGAAGATGAACTGCTCGCATGTAGCTCGGCTGACTCGGCGTGCCAGGAACCAGATGCTCACTGGGAGACTTCGGATGAACTTCAGTGCCGAAGCTCGGCATCGCTTCCCCTCGTCAGATGGCCGTTTTGGGAAATTCTCTGCAATGCTAGCCAAAAGGGATCACAGACGCCAAACCGCACCTGACAAAAGCAAGTGCCCTCAGAACCCACTCATCCCACCAGACCAAAACTGAGGGCCAAAACAGCGCTTAGCTTAAAAACTTTAACTAAAACTTCAAGAGATGAAATGTTTAGCCTGAATTAACACATGATATTTAACGACGAGGAGTTTAGATATGGCACCTGTCCAAGGCTTGTGCTTCCGCTCGAGGTGCACTTTGAAGGCATAAAATTCGCTAAATGAAATCAGGTTGGTGTTTAGAGGGCATGCGGTACGGGAATAGGTGACTGGTTTAGGCCGACGTGGCATTCAAGTTTGCCCGCCCCAATACCCCTGAGCCAAGGTACGTTACACCACTCGCTCTTACTTAACCTTGGCCGAAAGAAGGAAAACTTACTTCTAGGTATCGCCAAAACTAAAAATTTAGCAGTTGGTCCATTAACTTTGAAAAAGAGAACAGAGCAGTTTTCAAGCCCAAGCTCAACATTACAGGGCGAAACACTCCCGCGAGGGACACGAATGCTGCGTACCTGCTGGCGCGCTCAGTGAGTGGCACCTGCCAGTAACCATGAACTAAATCCAGTGCGAATATATATTCTGATTTAGCGACTGTTTCAACTCTCTCCTCGGAATGGGGTAGGTCTGGTCCAGTGATTGAATTGAGTCTCTGGTAGTCCACGCAAAGTCTCGGATCCTTGCCTGGAACCTCTACAGTAATAATTGGTGACGTATAATCACTTTCGCTGGGCACTGACGCCAAGTTCGCACCTACAGCGGATCTCCGTCTGAATGATTTCCTTTTGTCTTGGAGAGACACAGTACGGTTTGCTCCTGATCAGCTGTTCGCTGGACAGCTGAATGTCGTGCTCGATGAGGGTTGTTTTTCCTGGCTTGTCTGAAAACACCGCCTCAAAGTCGCGGGCGACGTTTTTCATGTCTCCTCTTTGACTTTCCGTCAAACGTGCCTCTCTGTCGATTGAATTTAGGAGCTCATCCGCTGGTTGCTGGTCTTCATGTGGGACAGAATGTATGTCTGAGATCTCTTCCTCTGGCATGTTCAGCGCCATGTTAACCATGACCTGACGCTGCACATAAGGCTTCATCAAATTACTGTGGATTATCCGATTGTGTTTGTTCTTGAACTTTACCTCATAGTTGGTGTCCGAAAGCATGGACACCGCCACAGCTGGCCCTTTCCTTTGCACCACAAGCTTGTTCATTTTTGACGGACGCAGCCACATCACCTCGCCGCCAGATTGAATGGTGCGCTTGAGTGCAGATTTGTCGTAGCACACTTTAGGCAGTGATTGCGCTGCTCTGACATTTGCTTCCACGAGGTCTCTGGTTTTCGCAAGTCTTTCCAGTAGCTTTATAACGTATTCCACTACACAGGATTCCCCTCCATAGCCCTCTCATGACTCCCTCAGCATTCCCAACGGGGTCAAGTCACACCCGTACACTAGTTCAGCGTGGCTAAAACCTGCGCTTTCTTGGAGACGGATATCATTGCAAAGAGCGCTGCTGGAATGCAGCCTTCCCAATCAATCTTATGCTCAAAACACAGAGACCTAAGTATCCGCATTATAACTTAGTGCATACGCTCAACTGGATTTGACTGAGGGCGGTAAATGGAACTGCGGATTATTTGAATCCCACACCGTTTAAAGAACGTTTAAAATTACTTGCCTACAAATCACTTGCCCGTTCTAAGTTAGAATACGCCTATGCTATTTGGAGCCCTAACCAAAATAATCTAACAAATTCTCTAGAATCAGTACAAAGCCGAGCCACATAACATTTTGAATTTTATTATAAAGAGTGCAATTGATAGTATCATAAGGGATGGTAAACTTATTAAGGGCGAAGAGCTTTCAAATGAACTAAACATTTTTTTTTGTTAATTTCACAAAGGACCTTTGCGGTCCTTTTACTGGTGCCACAGGGCATGATTATCAAACGCCAAGTGTTCCTGAGTCGATGTTTTTTGAGCCTGTAACACAGCACGAAATAATAACGGTATTCAGAAACCTAAAAACTAGTAAAGCCGAGGACAAAGACGGCTTTCAAATCAGGCCTTTTAAGTATGTGATTAACTTACTCGCACCGGTACTGGTAGGCATTTACAGTCTTGCTCTTTCCACCGGAACTTTTCCAGACCAAATGAAAATCGCCAAGGTTGTGGCTATATATAAGGGTGGTGCGAAAACAGAACTGTCCAATTATAGACCCATTTCAGTTCTTCCTGTACTATCCAAGGGCCTAGAAAAAACTATTTATACCAGAATAACCAAATTTTAAGGAAAACACTCCGTGCTTTCTGACTGTCAATACGGATTCAGGCAAGGGAGGTCAACACAGATCTCGCTTAATAAACAAAAGGAACTGATAATAGATTCTTTTGAGGACCGAGAAATCGTTCTTGGAATTTATATTGATTTTACAAAGGCGTTTGACTTAGTCCACCATCGTCTACTACTGCATAATCTACTCCATTATGGAATCAGAGGAATATGTTTATCCTTAATGGAATCCTACCTAGAAAACCGCATGCAAATGGTTGTCAATGACCGCAAATCGTCAATATTAAAACCTATTTTTTCTGGAGTCCCACAGGGCAGCATTTTAATCCCCTTACTCTTCAACATCTATATTAATGATATATTTTGTCAAGCAGCTTGTGAACACGCTCCCGTTATCGCTTTGTACCTCTGCAGGGAACCCCACGCGAGAGAAAATTGACAAAAGGGCGTCTACAACACATGCGGAACTTATCTTCTACAAGGGAATGTCCTCGGGAAATTTGGTTGCCACGCACAGTGAGGTTAGAATGTAGTGACAACCAGAGTTGGACGCTGGCAGCGGGCCGACAGTATCTATTACAAGATACCGAAATGGCTCAGTAATGACGGGAACTAGTGTCATGGGCGCTTTCCATTTATCCATCGACTTGCCGGCCAGATGGCTGGTGTCGCAAGATCTGGCAATCTGCTTCACATTTTTCCAGAAGCCAGGCCAGAAATATTCGAGGGCTAATCAAGCTTTTGTTTTCTTCATGCCCAGGTGGCCCACCCATGCATTTCCCTGTGAGAGGTCTAGAAGCTGCCACCGGTAGTTCTCAGGCACCAGGAGTTGCTCAAATGCGGGTCCCTTTGAGTCGCGCGTATTTACGGTTTGGAAGGCCTGAATTTTCATGAAAGCTGATGTTCTTTCTGGCGACTCTCTCTCTCACCTTATTGCTTCGAGCTCTTAACGATGGGTCGCTTTTCTGCTCTGTAATGAGTGCTTTCCTATCAATCTTAGTCAACAACTCCCAACAAGTCGAACACGTCGAACCGTTCGCGTTGGTTCTTTTTGCCCCATTTTCTGCGGAATCGGCAGTTCCTTGGATTTGATGAGTGTCTGCTGGTTCGGGAATACCTTCATGGTCATGCTCATGCGGTTAATAATAATAATAATTCGTTCTGGGTGAAAGGAAATGGCGCAGTATCTGTCTCATATATCGTTGGACACCTGAACCGCGCCGTAAGGGAAGGGATAAAGGAGAGAGTGAAAGAAGAAAGGAAGAAGAGGTGCCGTAGTGGAGGGCTCCGGAATAATTTCGACCACCTGGGGATCTTTAACGTGCACTGACATCGACGGGTCAGTTTTCCTGCAAGAATGCCCCGGCTGGTCGGGAGAATGGTTTGGTACCGACTCATTTATCGGAGCGCAGTCGAGTTTCTTAGCGAGCTCTCGCGCTCGAGATCATGTTAGCGCCATGACAGCCAAGCCCGAAGTGAAAGATAGACCTTTCTCTTTCAGCAGCTGCTCAGATTTGTTCGAAAACAGGTAGGACAAGTGTGTCGGCAAGTTTGCGCTAGCTGCCGCTTCTGTGTCTAGCCTGCCGAAAGTCCCCTCTAGAGTCACCTTCGCTATAAGAAAGCATGCACTCTGTTCTTCGGCGGCCTGCTTAATTCAGGCGCATTGGACGGTGTAGTCCATGGAGGAAACACAGGACGGGTGAGCAACATCCATGGTACAGGCTAAATCCCGCCCTGTTCTGAATTTCTAGCCATTTATCACAACGTCCGACATGTATGGCTCCAGCAATTTAAGGTTTTTCTCCGAGTCTCGCATGCACGCGAAAGCCATCTTTTGCTTTTTGCAGTTCAATGAGATGTGACCCTCCTTTTTGCAATTATAGCAGACAATGGGCTTTCGCACTTCAAACGTGCGAGCTGCTGTTGCCTGCTGTTTCGGCCAACGGGTTGATTTGGGTGACTCAATCTTTTTTTCACTACCACCTCCTTTTGATCCCGCATCCTCTGTTCTGTAATCCCGGCGTGATGGTGACACCCTTTGGTCGAGGATTCTCTTTAAATAGGTTTCTCTCGTTCCTAACCTGTTATCGTACCCTGCCTTGCTTTGGAGGTTTCGGCGAACGTAATACTCGTCAGCGAGCTGTGCCGCTTTTCTTAGGTCTATATCTGTTAGCCTATCTTGCAGCCATATCCTCAGGTCTTCTGGAATCGCGCTATAGTACTGCTCTAGTGCAATGCACTCCAGTACCTTGTCATGACTTCCATTCACCTCTGCGGTCCTAAGCTACTCGTTTAAGTTGACTTTAAGCCGGTAGGCGAAGTCAGTATGTGACTATCCGCCTTTCTTTGCCTGCCTTATTCGCTGCCTAAAGGTTTCAGCAGAAAGCCGATGCTTTCTAAGCAGTGCGCTTTTACCATCTTGTAGTTATCACACTCTTCCTGCGAGAGGTGAGCCACCACTTCGGCCGCCTCGCGCGGAAGGAGAGGAAGTAACTTCTCTTACCAAGCGCTCTTGTCGATGTGCACCTTTCCGCATGCGCGCTTGCAATTTACCAAAATGAGTGCAATATCGCCTTCCACGCGGTATGGTGAGACGAGATCCTGCAATTTCGTCCTCCCTTGCTCCTCCACCAAAGTTACAGGGTTAAGACGCGCCATATTCCTTCCGTTAGACGCAATTTTGAGCTCCTTCATTTTTCGAGCATGTTCTCTCAATATTTGCGCTGCCTCACGGACCTCCCGTCTCTCTTGAGCCAAGCGAAGTTCTTTTTTTTTCTGCTCGCACAACTCCCATGTTTCTGCTCTTCTTTACGTTCAACAATTGTTTCCCAAGCCTCGTCGACCTCCTCAGTAGTCACCTCCTTCTGGCGCATATCCTCGAGAACTTAATTTTTCTTTTCGCAGAACGTAGCGAAATCCCCAGCTCTTGGCAAATTTCGAGCAGCTCCTGCACTTTTAACTTCTCCATCGTGAGTTTCATTATGAGTTAGCAAGCCCACTAAAACAAAAGCCCTAGCATGAAGTGGACAAAGGAGTTTCCGTAAATCAATTTTCCAGACAACAAGAATCCGCACCTAGCATCTGCCTGTGCTAGTACGGTCTGGCGAAATGAATGGAAAACATTAGACACTGACCCTGCAAAGGTATAACTGACGCCCGTCAGTCCCGTAGCTGCCGAGGTCTTTTGGAGCCGGTAACTTCACGTGCACGTGCCACCGCTGCCACAAGTTGTTGGGATTCAGGTAGCGTGACTGGGCCCCTGAAAAGACGAGGACGATCGGAGGAAGAAAACTTGGAAAACTTTATACAAAGACTATTTACATACTGTTCAAGTAGAGCAACTGAGATTGCTTCTCAGTAAAGAGAGCTTCTTAGCAGTCGGGAGTCTCTCCCAGTAAAAGGGTATCTCTCAAGAGTGGGCGCTGTCCTCTGCTACCAAACCAGCAGCTCCTTAAATACTCTTCGTATTCCCCACATCCCTAGCTAGGGAATAAAGTTTGAAGAATGATGTCCAATCACGCTATGGCACTGATGGTACCACCCACGGCAGGGCGGTCCTGATGCTCTCTCGCAGCTTGGTCGAGAGAAAGAGAACAGGACCCGGTCGCATTGTCCTCCACGCGGCCTCTAGTTGGGCGCGCACGTGAGTCGGGACTGTGCCATGTAGAACAGGAAGGCGACTGCGTGACACAGGAATACGGGCTGTCTCCCAGCAGGGAATAAAAGATCTTGTACTTATGACCAGAACGCGGAACCTCAGTCGAAGGCGCAGCCCTCGGGCAATTGTTCAACCCCAGCGTGACTGAAGAGGACAACACTGATTTTGTACTGGATGGCAGCTGTGGGATATCCACGTCAAGTTACCGGCTCCAACGGACCTCGGCAGCTACGGGACTGAGGGGCGTCAGCTATACCTTGGCAGGGTGTGTGCCCAAAGTTTTCCGTTCATTTCGCCAGACCGTACTAGCACAGGCAGAAGCTAGGTGCGGATTCCTGTTGTCTGGGAAATTGATTTAGGGAAACTGTTTTGTACAATTCAAGCTAGGGCCTTTTTTAGTGGGCTTGCTAACGCATGGTGTACCTCACGATGGAGAAGTTAAAATTGCAGGAGATGCTAGAAATTTGCCAGGAGCTGGAGAACGCGGAACCTCTGTCGAAGGCGCAGCCCTCGGGCAATTGTTCAACCCCAGCGTGACTGAAGAGGACAACACTGATTTTGTACTGGATGGCAGCTGTGGGATATCCACGTGAAGTTACCGGCTCCAACAGACCTCGGCAGCTACGGGACTGACGGGCGTCAGCTATAGTTTGGCAGGGTGTGTGCCCAATGTTTTCCGTTCATTTCGCCAGACCGTACTAGCTCAGGCAGAAGCTAGGTGCGGATTCTTCTTGTCTGAGAAATTGATTTTGGGAAACTGTTTTGTACAATTCAAGCTAGGGCCTTTTTTAGTGGGCTTGCTAACGCATGGTGTACCTCACGATGGAGAAGTTAAAATTGCAGGAGCTGCTAGAAATTTGCCAGGAGCTTGAGATTTCGCTACGTTCTGCGAAAATAAAAAGAAATTCTCGAGGTTATGTGGCATGAGGCGGTGACTGTTGAAGTCGACGAGGCTTTGGAAACGATTATTGGATGCAAAGAAGAGCAGAAAACACGGGAGTTCTGTGAGAAGAAAGAAAAAGAACTTCGGTTGGCTCAAGAGAGACGGAGGTCCGTGAGGCAGAGGAAAAAGCGAGAGAGCATGCTGGAAAAATGAAGGAGCAGGAAATCGCGACAAACAGAGGGAATATGTCGCGTCTTGGCTCTGTAGCTTCGGTAGAGAAGCAAGGGAGGCAGAGATTGCAGGATCTCGCCTCACCATACCGCGTGGGAGGCGATATTGCACTTTTTTTGTGAAATTTCGAATGTGCAAGCGGGAAGGTGCACATCGACAGGAGCGCTTGGTCGCAGAATTTACTTCCTCTCGTTCTGTGCGAAGCGGCCGAAGTGGCGGCTCGCATCTCACGGGAAGAGTGTAATGACTACGAGAAGGTAAAGAGCGCACTGCTTTGAAGTACCGGCTTTCTGCTGAAGGCTTTAGGCAGCGATTCAAGTTGGCAAAGAAAGGCGGAGAGTCGCATACTGACTTCGCGTACCGGATTAAAGTCAACTTAAACGAGTGTCTTAAGACCGCTGAGGTGCACGGAAGTCATGACAAGGTACTAGAATGCATCGCACTAGAGCAGTACTATAGCGCGATTCCAGAAAATCTGAGGATATGGCTGCAAGATAGGCTAACAGATATAGACCTAGGAAAAGCGGCACAGCTCGCAGACGAGTATTACGTTCGCCGAAACCTCCAAAGCAAGGCAGGGTACGATAACAGGTTAGGAACGAGAGAAACCTATTTAAAGAGAATCCCCGACCAAAGGGTGCCACCAGCACGCCGGTATCAGCGAGCAGAGGATGAGGGATCAAAAGGAGGATGTAGCGAAAAAAAGATTGAGTCACTCAACTCTGCCGATTCGCCGAAATAGCGGGAACCCGCAGCTCGTACATTTGATGCGCGAAAGCCCATTGTCTGCTATAATTGAAAAACAAGGAGGGTCACATCTTACTGAAATGCAAGCAGCAAAAGATGGCGTTGGCGTGCATGCGAGAGTCGGAGGAAAACCTTAAATTGCTGGATCCACACATGAAGGACGTGGTGATAAATGGCAAGAAATTCAGAGCACTACGAGATTCAGCGCCTACCATGGATGTCGCTCACCCGTCCTGTGTTTCCTCGACGGACTATATCGGCGAATGCGCCAGGGTTAAGCAGGTCGCCGGAACAGAGTGCATGCTTTCTTATAGCGAAGGTGACTCTAGAGGGGACTTTTGGCAGGCTAGACACAGAAGCGGCAGTTAGCGCAAACTTGCCGACACACTTGCCCTACCTGTTTTCGAGCAAATCCGAGCAGCTGCTGAAAGAGAAAGGTCTGTCTTTCACCTCGGGCTTGGCTTGCATGGCGCAAACACGATCTCGAGCGCGAGAGCTCGCTAAGAAATTCGACTGCCCTCCGATAAATGAGCAGGTACCGAACTATTCTCCTGAAAAGCCGGGTTATTCTTGCAGGAAAACTGACCCACCTAAACCGCATGAGCATGACCGTTAAGGTGTTCCCGAACCAGCGGTAGCTCATGAAATCCAAGGAACTGCCGATTCCATGGAGAATGGAGAAACAAGAACCAACGCGAAAGGTTCGACATTAACACCTGCTTCGACTTGTTGGGAGGAGTTAACTAAGGTTGATAGGAAAGCACTCATTGCAGAGCAGAAAAGCGACCCATCGTTAAGAGCTCAGAGCAACAAGGTGAGAGAGGGAGTCGCCAGTAAGAACATCAGCTTTCATAAAAAATCAGGCCTTCAGTACCGGATATACTGCGACTCAAAGGGACGCGCATATGAGCAACTCCTAGTGCCTGAGAAGTACCGGCGGCAGCTTCTAGAGCTCGCACACGGAAATGCATGGGCGGGCGATCTGGGCTTAAAGAAAACAAAAGCTAGATTAGCCCTCGAATATTACTGGCCTGGCTGCTGGAAAGATGTGGAACTGCTTGCTAGATCTTGCTATGCATGCCAGCGGGTCGGCAATTCGACGGATAAATGGAAAGCGCCCATGACACTAATTTGCATCATTAAAAAGCACTTTCGGCGTCTTGTAATAGATACTCTAAGCCCGCTGCCAGCACCCTACTCTGGTTGTCGCTAAATTCTCACCTCACTGTGCGTGGCAACCAAATTTCCGGGGCCAATCCCTTGAAGAAGCTAAGTTTCGCATGTGTTGTAGACGCCCTTTTGTCAATTTTCTCTCGCGTCGGGTTCTCTGTATAGATATAAAGTGAAGACGGGAGCGTGTTCACAAGCTGCTTTACAACAATGTTATTTGCACGGTGTGGGATTAAATTATCCGCAGTTCCATTCACTACCCTCAGTCAAACCCAGTCGAGCGTATGCACTCAGTGCTAAAGCGGATACTTAGGTGTCTGTGTTTTGAGCAGAAGGTAGATTGGGAAGGCTGCATTCCAGCATCACTCTTTGCAGAGAGATCAGTCCCCCACGAAAGCACAGGATTTATTCCCGCTGAACTAGTCTACGGGCTTGACTTGAGGACCCCGTTGCGCATGCTGAGAGAGTCATGAGAGGGTTTCGGAGATGATTCCTGTGTAGTGTAATACGTCCTAAAGCTAGTGGAAAGGCTTGCGGAAACCAGAGACCTCGTGGAAGCAAATGGCAGAGCAGCGCAGTCACTGTCTAAAGTGTACTACGACAAATCAGCACGCAAGCGCACCTTTCAACCTGGCGACCAGGTGATGTTGCTACGTCCGTCAAAAAAGAACAAGCTTGAGATGCAATGGGAAGGGTCAGCTAATGTGGCGTCCAAGCTATCTGACACAAACTATGAGGTAAAATTTAAGAACAAACAGAATCGGATAATCCACAGTAATTTGATGAAGCCTTATGTGCATCTTCAGGCCTTGTTTAACATGGCGCTGAACCTGTCAGAGGAAGAGATCTTAGACACACCTTATGTCCCACATGAGGACCAGCAAGCAGCGAATGAGCTGCTAAATTCAATCGACAGTGAGCCACGTTTGACGAAAAGTCAACAAGGAAAGTCAACGAGGAGACATGAAAAATGTCGTCCGCGACTTTGAGCCGGTGTTTTCAAACAAGCCAGGAAAAACAACGCTCATCGAACACGAAATTCAGCTGTCCAGCGAACAGCCGATCAGGAGCAAACCGTTCCGTGTCTCTCCAAGACAAAAGGAAATCATTGAGACGGAGATCCGCCGTATGTGCGAACTTGTCGTCATAGTACCCTGCAAAAGTGACTATACGTCACCAATCATTATTGTAGAGCTTCCAGGCCAGGATCAGTAACCTTGCGTGGACTACCGGAGACTGAATTCAATTACAGTGGACAAGACATTCCCTGTTGCGAACATCGAGGAGAGGGTTGAAACAGTCGCTTAATCAGAATATATATCCACACAGGATGTAATTCGTGGTTACTGACAGGTTCCACTCACTGAGCGCGCCAGCAGGTACGCAGCATTCCTGTCCCCCGCGGGAACGTTTCGCCCTGTAATGTTGAACTTCGGCTTGAAAAATGCCCCGTACTGTTTTTCAAAGTTAATACACCAAGTGCTGCGGGGACTTGCAGATTTCGCTCTCACCTACCTTGACGACGTGGCCGTTTTCTCACAAAACTGGGACAGCACATTGAGCCCCTGCGTATTGTGTTCAACTGACTACTTGAGGCTTGTTTAACGGTAAGGGCGGGAAAACGCCAACTGGGATGGGCCAAAGTGAACTATCTTGGGCATGTGGTTGGACGAGGCCAACACAGACCTGCAGAACGTAAAGTGGCTGCCGTGGTGGAGTACCGTCGCCCAACCACAAAATCGGAACTCAGGGCTTTTCATTGCCTAGCAGGCTATTATCAGCATTATGTAAAGGGCTACTCTGATTTAGTCAGCCCCCTGACCGACGCGCTGAGAAAAAGTGAGCCTACCAATTTTGCTTGGGACCTAAAGAAAGAGAAGGCATTTCAGAGTCAGAAAACGGCCCTAAGCGAGCGCCCAATACTGGCAGCGCCAGATTTCTCGAAACCTTTTAACATACAATGTGATGCCAGCGACCGCGAATTAGGCGCTATTCTTTGCCAGTAAATCCATGGCAGGCACACACGGCCTGTCCTTTACTTGAGCCGCAAACTCAGCACGGGGGAAGAAGCCTACAGCACGTGTGAAAAAGAATGCGCATGCCTCGTTTAGGCTATTGACAAACTGGCATGCTACGTCTCTAGGTCCCGTTTCACAGTAGAAAGGGACCATTGCCCTTTGAATTGGCTGCACAATATGTCGCCCAAATATGTTTGTCTACTGAGGCAGAGCCTGGCACTCCAGCACCACAGCTTCGAGGTTCGCTATAAGAAAGGCAACCTCCACACAAATGCCGATGGGCTAAGCCAAGCCTTTTAGCTGGTAAAGATTTTGCCAAATGGGATATCCCCCGAAATTTTTAGTGTAGAGATTTACATCATATTCTCTTCCTACTGGAGAGCGTATATCTCGCACTTTCTTTGCAGTAATGTTGTTCATAATCAGGTAACATACCTAGGAGTACGTTTTCCTTATTTCGGCCAAGGATAAGTAGGAGCGTGTGGTGTAACGAATCTTGACTCTTGGTACTGGGTTGGGAAAAAAATGAACATGTCGGCCAAATCCAGTCACCTATTCCCGGACCGCGCGCCCTCTAAGCACCAACTTGATTTCATTTAGCGAAATTTTTTCCCGTCCAAGTGCGCCTCGAGCGGGACCACGCACCTTGCCAGGTGCCCTGGCTAAGCTCCATGTGTTCATTCAGGCACCATATGTTCATTCAGGCAAAACATTTGGTCTCTTCAAGTTTTAGTTGAAGTTTTTTTGCTCAGTGCAGTTCTGGCCCTGAGGTTTGGTCTGGCGGGATGAGTGGGTTCTGAGGGCACTTGCTTTTGTCAGGTGTGGTTTTGCGTCTGTCATTCCTTATGGCTAGCATTGCAGAGAATTTCTCGAAACGGCCATCTGACGAGGAGAAGCGATGCCGAGCTTGAGCTCTGAAGGTCATCCGAAGACACCCAGAGAGCATCTGGTTCCTGGCAAGCCCAGTCAGCCGAGCTACGTGCGAGCAGTTCATCTTCCGGGCGCAATATTTTGCGGCGGGGGTGCTGTTGTGCTCGCGCTCCCTTCCTGCTGATGCTTGCGGCGAATTTGGACATGGGGAGGATTCCCTGAGGACCACCGCGAGGTTGGCTGAGCCCTCTGGGGGAGGCTTGGCTGCAGGAATGCCGGAATCAGCGACTATAACAGCGTCCCCACGTGTTCGTTCCGGTCATCAGGCGACGAAGTACAGAATCAGCGTTGTCCTCTTCAGTCACGCTGGGATTGAACAATTGCCCGAGTGCCGCGCCTTCGACAGGGGTTCCGCGTTCCGGTAATCAGTACAAGATCTTTCAACCCCTGCTGGGAGACAGTCGGCATTCCTGTGCCACGCACGTCCCTTCCGGTTCCACATGGGCGCGGTCCGGACGCACGTGCGCGCCCGCCTGGCGGCCACGGAGACCCTAACGTGACCGGGTCGTGTTCTCTTTCTCTCGACTGAGCGGCAAAAGAACATAAGTACCACCCTGCCGTGGGTGGTAGCATCAGTGCCATCGTGTGATTCGACATCATTCTTCGAAATATATTCCCTTGCTAGGGATCTTTGGAATACGAAGATATTTAAGGAGCTGCTGCTTTGGTACCAGAGGAGAGGCACCCCTCTTGGGAGATACCAGAGACTCCCGACTGCTATGAAGCTCTCTTTACTGAGAAGCACTCTCAATTGCCCTACTTGTACATTATGTAAATAGTCCTTGTGTAAAGTTCTTCAAAGTTTTCTTCCTCCGATCGTCCTCGTCTCTCCTCCGGCCCAGTCACGCTACGTGAGGCCCAACACCGCCCAGGAAGATTGCTAAAAGGCAGGTCTGACAACTTATCTCCGACTTCCTATTTTGTATCGCCTTCAGCTTCAAAGGAAGAGGAAACCAAGAAAAATCGCGCTAATTTTTACATAATTATCGGCGCAACGCGCCGTGCGCTGTGATCCAGCAGAAAACGAGATTAATCTGCGTATCCTACATAGTTGGGGTCTATAAACGTCACAGGCGTCGGATAAATTATTTACGACAATGCGCAATAAACTTAACATCCATGGTTGCATTTGAATAAATGCCGAGAAGTAATTCACATACTCGGCCTCAGGGAACATAATAGCTAAAGCTGATTCGCATTCCACATGCGCGCAAAACAATTATATTTTATGAAAATAGCGGTTAATGCATGGTCACAAGGCATCTATAAAATTCATAATAACCCCATGCAGCTCAAAGTCGTGGAACCTAGTGGATCCCAAATGAGCAAGGGGGGCTGGGGCAACGGCTACAGCAGCTACGTCGGCCCCTTGTGTGCAATAAGTGGGTAAGCGCAAGTTGGGCTTAACCTTTTTGATTCTACATGATTCCCATATCGGTGTTCTTATGGCTACCACATGTCACATTGTTTTATCTAGCTTACATCGGCCACTTGTGGAATACTTGAGGGCAGATCGGACATCAGAGTAGGCTCTATGCTCGAAAAACCTGTGCTAGCCCACAAGAGGCTGCCAACACGGAACAGGTCTAGGTCCCATATTGGCCGTGGCGGGACTGGAAATTGGGAGCGGCCAGCTGTTACCCACCTTGTTTTCTCGAACATACATGAGGGCTGATGGAACACACATGGGGGCTCAACACTGAAAAAACTTCTTCTTGGCGAAATGAAGCTGCCTACACGAAACCGCTGTAGCTCTCACATTTGCTGCGGCGCGGATGGAAAACGGGAGCGGCCAACTGCTACTCGCATTGGTATCTCGAAGGGTACATGAGGACTGAAGGAACCTAAATGTGGGCGCAATGCCGAAAAAACTCTTCTAAGCGAAATGGAGATGCCTGTACTAAAGCACTGTAGATCCCCCATTAAGCATGGTGACTCTGGAAAACGAGAGCGGCCAACTGCTGCCCGCTTTGGTCTCTCGTAGGGTACATGAGGACTGATAGAACTTAAAAGTGGGCTCTGTGCTAAAAACGTCTTCTAGGCGAAATGAAGCTGCCAGCAGGAAACAGGTGTAGATCCTGCATTGGCCGTGGGGAAGCTGGAAAACGGGAGCGGAGAACTACTACCCACCTTGGTGTCTCGTAGGGTACATGAGGACTGATGGAACTTAAATGTGGGCGCAGTGGTGAAAAAACCTCTTCTAGGCTTAATGGAGCTGCCTGTACTAAAGCACTGTAGATCCCCTATTGAATGTCGCGGTTTGGAAAACTAGAGCGGCTAACTGGTGCCCACATTGGTCTTTGGTAGGGTACATGATGACTCATAGGACTTAAATGTGGGCTTAATGCTGAAAAACCTGTTCGATGCGAAATGAAGCTACCTGCACGAAAGCGCTGTAGATCCCGATTTGGCCGTGGCAGGGCTGGAAAACGAGACCGGCCAACTGCTGCTCACATGGATCAAGTGTAGGACCCATGAGGACGGATGGAAGGATGGAACTTAAATGTTGGCGCAATGCGGAGAAAACCTCTCCTAGGCGAAATGAAGCTGCCTACACGAAACCGCTGTAGATCCTGCATTGGCACTGGTGGGGCTGGAAAACGGGAGCGGCCACCTCCTTCCCACCTTGGTGTCACGTAGGGTACATGAAGACTGATGGAACTTAAATTTGGGCACAATGCTGAAAAAACCTCTTCTAGGCGAATTGGAGGTACCTGTACTAAAGCACTGTAGATACCCCATTGAGCGCCGCGGGGCTAGAAAACGAAAGCGGCCAACTGCTGCCAACATTGGTCTCTCGTTGGGTGCATGAGGATTGATAGAACTTAAATGTGGGCTCCTTGCTGAACCTTTTCTAGACAAAATGGACCTGCCTACACGAAACCGCTGTAGATCCCTCATTGGCAGTTGCGGGATTGGAAAATAGGAACGGCCAACTGCTACCCATATTGGTCTCACGTAGGGTACAGTATGGTACGCTGTTAAAGGGAACATGCGGTCGCGTGAAGTTGACTTTCCGCGAGGCGCTGCTGTCAAAAGCCGGAAAGAATGCTGAGCTGATTATGGTCCGGAATTTTTTTTCAGCATTTTGTCACCGTGCATGGATCACATTTTTCACACCCACAACGCATCGGTTACCTCTTCTCGCTGCTCAATGGGTTTTCTCCATTCTGTGGTCGCGTTTCGTGCGAAATAAGAAACATTTTCTTTGGACAACATTATCCACGTGGCAGTGCCTTGGTTCATAGGCCACTCAACGTGTACTGTACGCGTTGAGTGGCATCTGAACCAAGTCACTCACGCGTGAATAATCTAATCCGGTGAAAATGTTGCTAATTTCGCGCGAAATGCGCCCACAGAATGGAAAAAACCAATTCAGCAGCGAGAAGAGGTAATCGAGGCGTTGTGAGTGTGAAAAATGAGATCCATGCACGGGGACAGAATGCCGAAAAAAACTCCGGACCATAATAAGCTCGGCATTATTTCCGGCTTTCCGCAGCAGGACTTCGCGCAAAGTCAACTTCATGCGTCCGCATGTTCAATTTCCCAGTGTACCATACTTTACACTAGGATTGATAGAAATTAATTGTGGGCTCAATGCTGAAAAAACCTCTTCTAGGCGACATGGAGCCGCCTATACTAAAGAACTGTAGATTTCGCATTGGCAGTGGCGGCGATGGAAAATTGGAGCGGCCAAATGATACCCTCATTAGTCTCTCGTAGGGCACTAGAGGACTGATGGAAGTTAAATGTGGGCTCAATGCTGAAAAAAAACTTTTATAGACCAAATGGACCTGCCTACAAAAACCGCTGCAGATCCCTCATTGGCAGTAGCGGGGACGGAAAATGGGAGCGGCCAAATGCTACCCACATTGGTGTCTCGTAGGATACATTAGGTCTGATAGAACTTAATTGGGGCTCAATGCTGAAAAAACCTCTTCAAGACAAAATGGAGCTGCCTACACGAAGCCGCTGTAGATCCCACATTGGCCGTGGCGGGGCTGAAAAACGAGAGCAGCCAACTGCAGCCCACGTTGGTCAAGTGTATTGTACATGAGGACTGATTGAACATAAATGTGGGCGCAATGCTGAAAATAAGGCTGCCTACCCGAAACCCCTTCAGATCCTGCGTTGGCTCTGGCGGGGATGGAAAACAGGAGAGGCCAACTCCTACCCACCTTGGTGTCTCGGGAGTTACATGAGGACTTATAGAACATAAATGTGGGGTCAATGGTGAAAAAACATCTTCTAGGTGAAATGAAGCGTCCCATACGAATCCACTGTAGATCCCGCATTTCCCGAGGCGGGGATGTAAAATGGGAGTGGCCAACTGCTACCCTCCTTAGTCTCTCGTTGGGCACACGAAGACTGATGGAAGTTAAGCGTTGGCTCAATGCTGAAAAAAAAAACATTTTCTAGACAAAATGCACATGCCTACAGGAAACCGCAGGAAATCCCTCATTAGCAGTGGCGGGGCTGGAAATTGCGAAAGGCGAACTGCTACCCACATTGGTCTCTCGTAGGGTACATGAGCATTGATAGAACTTAAATGTGGGCTCAATGCTGAAAAAACGTCTTCTAGGAGGAATGGAGCCGCCTGTATTAAAGCACTGTAGATCCCACATTGGCCGTGGCGGCGATAGAAAATGGGAGCGGACAACTGCTACCCTCATTAGTCTCTCGTAGGGCACAAGAAGACTGATGGAACTTAAAAGTGGGCTCAATGCTGTAAAAAACCTCTTCTAGGCGGAGTGAAGCTGCCTACACGAAACCGCTGTAGACCCCACATTGACCGTGGCGGGGCTGGAAAACGGGAGTGACCAAATCCTACCCACCTTGGTGTCTCCTAGGGTGCATGAGGACAGATGGAACCTAAATGGGGGCTGAATGCTGAAAAAACGTCTTCTAGGCGAAATGAAGCTCGCCTGTAATAAAGCACTCTAGATACCCCATTGAGAGTGGCGGGGCTGGAAAATGAGAGCGGCCAACTGCTGCCCACATTGGTCTCTCGTAGAGTACATGAGGACTGATATAACTTAAATGTGGGCTCAGTGATTAAAACCTCTTCTAGGCGAAATAAGCTGCCTACACGAAACAGCTGTAGATCCTGCATTGGCCGTCGCGGGGATGGAAACGGGATCGGCCAACTGCTATCCACGTTGGTCCCTCGTAGGGTACATGAGGGCTGATGGAATTTCAATGTGTGCTCAATGCTGAAAAAACCTCTTGTAGGCCACATGGGGCTGCTTACACGAAACCGCTTTAGGTCCCACAGAGGCCGTGGCAGAGCTAGAAACGGTCGCGCCCAACTGCTACCCACATTGGTCCTTCGTAGGGTACATGAGGGCAGAGGAAACGTCAACGTTGGCTTAGGCTGCGGTAGTGCTTTGGGAGGCTGCATAGTTTCAGCGTTTATGTGTACACGGGAGGCGCGAGTTATGTCATAGGCATAGAAGCGCTCTTTGCGAGCATAACGTACACTTATGGCGTCCGGAGGAATTCTTGAAAGAAGTTGGGTGTGTGACGGAGGCAAGAACGGAGTCTTCGCAAGCACCACATGCCTCTAGATAAAACGCGTTTTTGCCATGCTGTATTTCGAGTCGTTATACTTCTGTCTTGTTCGTTCATAAAAACGTAGGACACCTTTTTAACAACGGCGCTCAAATTATGACACAACAGCGAGCTCTGAGGAATATCAAACGAGTGTTTTGTGGTAGACGACAGGAGCTGCACCAAACTTTCAAGGCTTACAATTTTTTTTTGTCCCACTAAAACTAAAACCCAAAGTTCTACCTGCAGTTGCACGGAATCACTAAATAGAACGTGTATATACACTGGGATAGATTAATATATATAGAGCGACCAATCCTATAGGCTCATGCCCAGCTGTGCGCGTAAAGCGGCGATCAAAGTATGCTGCCTTTACTTTCTCACAAGTGGTACGCCATAACTCTTACAGACACTATAACACAACTAAAAAAAAATGATGTTAATATTTGAGTGAAAACTCTCGACTCCTTCTTCTTTGGGACCTCCGAGATTAGCTTGTGTTGAAGCTTCACGTTATTTACGTTAGATTACAGTCAACGAAACTAGTTGTACTCTGGACAGTACGCGCAACGGATACAAGGTAAAAAACTGCTTTGGAGAGTGGCGCATTGATTGTCTTGCCGCATGCAGGTCAAGTACTGGAGCTAGATAAAATGAATAAAGACAATGGTGCTGCTTGTGAGAAGCGCCACAAGTGAATAAATAGAAAACACTGTCTTGAAGCGGTGTTCTTTTCATCTTGCTTTGAGACTTTGCAGATCCACGAAGAGCATATATGTGCGTCTCATTGCGCAAAAAACCCCTTAATAAGTATTTCCTTCCTGAACAGGACGTGTTCCGGGGTCGCTTACAACTTCAAGACCAAGACCAAATAAAGGCGTAAAAACATCACTACTACAGACGAAGCATGGTTACTATGTCATAGTGCATAATGTTACGCAGCCAGGTAAGTGAGATAAATGTATATTCCTCAGTTCCGAGAAAATTAGTGTTTGAACTTAGCATGCTTCAAAGAGCCGCAGAAGACGAATTGGATCTCTTGCCATTGCAGTCAGGTATGATATGTTTCTTACTTTCAGAGCACGATGAGGAGAATAAAGTCACGACAATTCCATACACCTGCGAACTTCGCGTTAAGGAATTCGGCGGTAAAGTGAACGCCAGTTCTGAATGTGAAAAATGGTTTAAATACATTTGTGTCAGTAACATAACCTTGCAGGTTTACAGCGACTCCTGTACAAAACGTTTGCCTGAGAAATAAAGCGTCCGGCCACGATCTTTGGTCTGCACTGATCATTCGTCTTGATTGTGGTGGCGCATACTGTATATGTTCGAGAGCGCGCCCCTATCGCCTCGATTTGGAGGTACGCACATTAGAGTTTTATATCTTAGCATTATGTTCTTGTCCGCAGTGGATTACGAGCTCTAAATATGCTTAATCTGAGCTTCCGTTCGGTGTCTGGTGCCCGTCTTTGGGCTCGTGCGTGAAGACGGCGTCTGTAGCACTCAATAAAGTGATTTTAATGAGGCGGTTCATTTTTCAAGCGCATCACGTAAAAACCTAGACCAGAGCGCTAGACAGTCGGCAATAAAATGATTAGGATGATCACGTTCTTACACAGCTCGCATTGACCAGTTATCCGACTGACACCACCTTTATTCCTGCCTCTTGTCTGCATTTGTTTTCGCACTATGTCATGGTTACGCAATACAGAGCTACGCAGCCATCTACGGGAACTGTGAACTGTTTCCTGCTGTAAAACCTGCACTATATAGAAAATAACTGGATTGAATTTTGGATTTTTCTGGCGGGACATCTGTTCAAAGAGCGCCATACCACAATCTTCTTTCGACTTCTCAAGGTGAAGTCAAAGGCCCTAAAAAAATAATTGCCAGTTCCTGTAATATCAAAGGTGCTGGAACACAGCTTAATTTCCTAGATCTGAAAGCCTATTCTTCAAATTTCTTCTAATAGAAAAGGAGCAGTTGAAACCCAGAGCGACTACAGCAAGGTAAGTTCGAAACGAACAATAAAATCTCGCTAGGATCAACACGCTTGTGCAATGTGAAGTTCTTCGACAGCGTTGCAGTGGTTTAAACAGCGTGCGCAATTCACTCAGTGGCAATTGTTTGGAAATAAAGAGAAAAGTGCAAGGGCGGATCGTGTGTAGCTACGCCACTTAGCCAGCGCTTCTCGCTCAGGACTACCGCCTGTCACGGCTCTCGCTGCAAGGTTGTCTCGCTACGTTGGTATAGTGTTCCTTTATATGCTCCCGCAGGGAGCAGTGTATCGCGAAGATCCGCCATCATGTTCCAAACTGTGCGGGAAAAGCCCTGCTCGTGCGTACAGGAGCAGCGTTCAAGGGCTCGGTGTGTAGAGCGCTTGGGCTTTTTTTTGCGTACAAATTGCACTCGATCGCAAGTTTTTAAACCTAACGCCGAAAACTAATCTGCAATTTTCCGAGGGTGTGCATACAGAATGAAAAAAATGGCCAAGGGTTAACAGCAAATCTTATAGTCATGACAAACTGACGGAAAAATACTACTAACTTCCTGCGAGCTTTTTTTTTTTCTGGAACAAATAAATTCAGATGAACAACCCGTGCCGTTCTGGATGGGACAGCGTCGGTCCCATCCTGTCTTTCTGTGTGCTCGTTTAACAAATAAGAATATAGCCATGGAGGACTTTTTTCACAACTAGCACCGCCGCGAGTTCTGTGATATATATGCGAGGAAAATACGAACGCGCTTCTCCCTGTGACCACATAAAAAGGATTCTGCTGCTTTTTGCAGGCAAGCATACTAAAGCAACGCCAATACACTGAACAGGTGAGTCTGACCTAACGAAAAAATTTCAAACTCAACTGTTGGCGTAAACATTTGAAATGCTTGTGTAAAACATTTCACAAATAGTGGCCCGTTGCTAAATGCATTGAAATCACGAATGACCTTGAAAGTACTATTTGTCGTTATTATTATTTCCTAATTTTTATTAAAAAGCAATATATTATCACTTCGGTTTTTAAATTATAATTTCTGGGCGCGCTTATCGCGGCCTATTCTCAAAATGCACTTCAGTAGCCGGCGCAGTTCAGCCGCCGACCTTCAAATGGCAGTTAATAAAAAGCTTTGCTTTTTCCAGTGCGGTTGTGGCAGTTTGGCACATTGCAGCCAGTCATAGCTGACGACTGCGTCCCTCACCACAGCAGAGCACCAAACCTGACGCCACAGGTGTGCACCGAAAATGCGTGAAATGTAGCCGACAGTGTGGGCTCATATCAGGCGTCGAGGTGATGAGGGGTCGCTCGGCGTTGTGCGTGTGCAGTCGGTTTGCCTACGGAAAGTTGAACACTTGACGTCACCAAAATTATGTCACCGCCTCTAGGCGAATGTCGTGCGGAGCACCGAAGGAAAACAGACGCGCAACTCGGTTTCCTGCGGGAGCATATACAGGAACACTACGTTGGTAGATCTGCTGGCGTCCTCTATGGAAGCTTTGTGTAACTGCACAAACGAAAACAAATAGCTGAAAGTGAAACAACCTTTTCTCTGAATTATATGTCGTTTAAAAATGGGGTACTTCTTAGAAGGATGTCATAGCCCGCGAGCTTTAAAATTAGATCCTTTTCTGAGAGGGACCTGTAAATTACAGTCCGGGTTTGTAATCAGGTACGTAGAACCAAAGCATACATTTGGGCTCAATAGCGTTCTCTACTTTCGCAGAAATGTTGCGGTGGGAAGCCGTATAAACCGGTTTGCACAGATGGCGATACAAATATGACGATGCCCATTATAGAAGCGGCGCTCAGAGACAGCGCTGATTTTTTCGCTACTGCTCAAGGGTGGCTCGGCTACGCGGCACGTTTCTTACTCTCTTTCCTTCTGGCACTATTCGTTCTTGTGGCGCTAGCACTGAGTAAGATACACACTAACGCTGACACTAACGTGCCGGTAAGCATTCGGCAGGCGCGATTTTGCGACACGTACACCCAGCGTGCGTTCGGTGCTCAGCATTGCACTGTACTGTCTCCCAACCCTTTCCTTTGCTCATCGAAGAGGCTTTGTGAATGATTCCTCCTCACGCCTCGCTCTATCCTCATTGCAAAAGTGCCCTCACCGACACGCCACATCTCAAAATTTACACGAAGACCTATGCTGTGGTGACCAACGGACCAACAGCAGACGGCATGCCGCCTTTGCGACCCACCGCGGTGGCTCAGGGGTTAATGCGCTTGTCTACTGAGCCGGAGTGCCGGGTTCGAACCCGACAACGGCGGCCGCGTTTCGATGGAGGTGAAGCGCAAAAGGCGCCGTGTGCTGTGCGTTGTCAATACACGTTAAAGATCTCCAGGATGTCGAAATTTTTCCACAGCCCTCCCCTAGGGCACCTCTTCATTCATTCATTCATTCATTCATTCATTCATTCATTCATTCATTCATTCATTCATTCATTCTTGGCTCCCTCAGGTATCCCTTCTATTAAGGCGTGGTTCATGTGTCTATTTATATATATGAGACATTCGGGTGTGTTGGGTTTTATGGCACATAGGCAGCTGAGGCCATTATGCGCCAAACGCAAGGTATAGAAAATTGCCTAGTGCTGGATTTTATACAAAAAATAACAAACCGGTGGTGTGAAGGACATGAAATTTTATTTCAGATCACCTAGTGAAGGTAAAGGGCAGACACATTTTAAAATGGCTAATGGTAAAAGCTTTAAAGAGGCCAGGTAACCTCAGCGGCCATCTTTTGCCGCACAAGGATGTCGAGGCTCTCCACCAATGAAATAGACACCTTAGCCTTCTTCTCAGGAGTGAGAAAGTGGCTGAGGTGTACCAAGAAAAAGTGAGGCGCTCACAGTTTATTAAGACAGACAGCCTCTTGTAAAAAGTTAAAAACATCAGAAATGTGAACAATTGCATTATCGCTCAAGACTAGCGCTGTGTATGACAGATTGCATTCAAAATAAAATTGACGAAAATACTTTTGTCTTCGTTTTTTCAGGTTTGAACATGCGAATAAATTAAGGTTTAGTGTGAGCTCGTCTCCGCATCTTTCACAAACAGTTTTGTCGCCTATTGTAAGTAGTTGTGTGTCAGGTGTGTGTGTCCTATGCGAAGAAGACATAAGATTACTTCAGTGAAACGTTCCTGGTGTCTGCATGACTTTCATTCCCCCAAGGTGGGCTTTATGAAGTGTAGTTTGTTGTTGCGTTCATTATCCCACTCTTTCTACCATTTGTTCTTTAATTTGTTATGCATCAACTTCATGCAGTCTTTGAAAGGTATGTCCAATTTTTTTTATTTCACTATTTTGAGCTCGTACTGCTGCTGCGTCTGCTCTCTCGTTACCCTCTATGCCGACTTGGCTTGCGACAAAGCAGAACCTTATCGTATGTCGTTGTGCTGTGAAACTTTCTATGTTGTGTTTGATGCTGCCTACTAAGGGTTTAATTGCATTTTTTTGCGGCAGCGCTGTGAGTAGGCTCAGAGAATCGGTGTTTATTTTACTGTTTTCCATGTTCTCATGTACTCTTTTGTCCACAGCCATACAGACTGCATAAAGTTCGGCAGTAAAAATTGATATATAGCTTGACAATCTTACAATTTTTCCAATTTCCTCTTTACTATGGCACATCTAACGTGCATCGCTGTTTTAGAGCCATCTGTGTAAAACTCAATGTAGCTTGAATATTTCCCTTTCAAAGCCAGGTATTCTTGGAGTAGGTGTTTATGAGGTGTTTGTTTTTTACGAAACTGTGTAAGCGTGAAGTCACATGCGGCGGGAAGGCAGTACAATGGCGGCAATGGATCGTTTTCCGGGACAATTTTAGGTAGGGCATTAAGTATTCTCAGTTCATGACATGCATCTTCAAAGCGTTATAATAAAGGTCTGAATTATTGTGGTTTATAATTGAACGGTCTTCTAGATGTGCACTTGGTAATTATGGGGTAACAAAGTTGTTTTGGTAATAATAATAATAATTTGTTTTGGGGGGAAAGGAAATGGCGCAGTATCTGTCTCATATATCGTTGGACACCTGAACCGCGCCGCAAGGGAAGGGATAAAGGAGGGAGTGAAAGAAGAAAGGAAGGAAGAGGTGCCGTAGTGGAGGGCTCCGGAATAATTTCGACCACCTGGGGATCTTTAACGTGCACTGACATCGCACAGCACACGGGCGCCTTAGCGTTTTTCCTCCATAAAAACGCAGCCGCCGCGGTCGGGTTCGAACCCGGGAACTCCGGATCAGTTGTCGAGCGCCCTAACCACTGAGCCACCACGGCGGGGCTTGTTTTGGTAAGGATCTCATTTTCAGTACATATGCACAGGTAAGCATCGCTCTTCTGTTTGCAACATATAGTTCATTTGTTTCAACATATTGAATATTTATGGGGGATGTTCTGTTGCACCAGAAGATAGACGGAGAAAGAGGTTTTGTATAGGATCTAGTTTTTTTAGGTATTGTCACGTAGTGGTGACGGCAGTCGAAGCAGCTATGAAGACGGACGAAATGGTCTTCTGAAAGAACTGTTTATTGGGCTGACTTGCACCCAAAATGGACTGAATCACTCGGCGGCGGCGAAGCGACAAGCGTACTCGGCAGTCGTCAAACAGAATGCCGGCCGCTGTCGGCCGTGCTCAATTTAAAGCTGATAGCGAACTTTAGAGATAAAGTGCGCAAAGTTACTAGAACATTCAGTAACAACGTAGAATCAGCTCTGCCTGGCTGCGATCAATCGAGATAAATCTTGTCGCGTCTTGCGTCGCAAACAAAGCGATGAAGTAATGTGGCGGCAGATTTGAAAAACGAACAAACACTGCACATATTCGCGGAATTACTCCCCTCTCAAAGAAGCATCGACCCGATGCATTAAAACAAATAATGCGACTAGTAAGGAAAAAAATGGATCTTGCGAAAATAGAGCATGGATATGCAGCGCCCTTTAGCGCGCATAATACGGCTTCAGACGGACTACATGGACAACTTCTGGTCGTACGCGGCGTCGCTGGGATGCTGTCATTGCGTCAGAGATGTCTTCATAATCCAGTTCAACCATCCGACGAAGAACCTTGTACGGGCCGAAATAGCGGCGCAAAAGCTTTTCACTCAATCCACGGCGGCGAATGGGCGTCCACACCCAGACTTGGTCTCCTGGCTTGTATTCCGCGTTGCCTCTTCGTAGGTTGTAGCGTCTGGCGTCGGACCGCTGCTGATCTTTGATCCGTAATCGGGCAAGCCTTCGAGCTTCTTTTGCGCGTTGAAGGTAGGCGGCAACGTCGACGTTCTCTTCTTCTGTAACGTTGGGCAGCATGGCGTCTAGCGTGGTCGTGGCCTCCCTGCCATGGACAAGCCTAAAAGGCGTCATCTGGGTGGTCTCCTGCACTGCGTTGTTCTAGGCGAAGACGACGTACGGCAGGTTGACATTCGAGGTTTTGTGTTCGGCATCGACATACATAGCGAGCATATCGGCGATAGTTTTGTTCAGGCGCTCGGTCAGTCCGTTGGTCTGCGGATGGTATGCAGTTGTCCTCCGGTGGCTGGTTTGACTGTAGCACAGGATGGCTTGCGTTAGTTCCGCCGTGAATGCTGTTCCTCTTTCCGTGATGAGCACATCGGGGGAGCCGTGTCGAATAAGAATGCACTCCACGAAAAATTTGGCGACTTCTGCTGCTGTTCCGTTCGGTAGGGCTTTCGCCTCGGCGTAGCGGGTCAGGTAGTCGGTCGCTATGATGATCCACTTATTTCCAGATGTTGACGTTGGAGAAGGGCCAAGCATGTGCATGCCAATCTGCTGAAAGAGCCTTGTGGGAGGTTCAACGGGGCTCAGAAATCCTGCTGGTCGTGTGGGAGGAGTCTTTCGTCGCTGACAATCTCGGCAGGTTTTCACATAGTGTGCGACATCGGCAGACAATCGGGGCCGGTAATACTTGTCTTGAATGCGGTGGAGGGTGCGAGTAAATCCGAGATGTCCAGCTGTCGGCTCGTCGTGTGAAGCCTGTAGAACTTCTTCGCGGAGACACGTAGGTACAACAAGGAGGTAGGCTGTTTTGTTCGCTGTAAAGTTCTTCACAAGGACCTCATTGTGCACACAGAAGAAAGACAGTCCTCGCTTGAATGAAGGGGACGGGGGGTGAAGAAACCTTGCCTTCCAGGTACTCGATGAGGCCTTTTAGGTCGGGGTCCGAGCGTTGCTGTTGAGCAAAAGAGCTGGGGCTGATTGGTCCCAGGAAGACGTCCTCATCGTCGTCCGGCGGCGTTGCATCTACAGGGGATCGTGAGAGGCAATCGGCGTCAGAGTGCTTGCGTCCGGACTTGTAAACGACGGTGACGTCAAACTCCTGGAGGCGCAGACTCCATCGAGCAAATCGGCCGGAGGGGTCCTTCAAATTGGCAAGCCAACAGAGCGCGTGGTGGTCGCTGACCACCTTGAACGGCCGTCCGTAGTGGTAGCGGCGGAATTTTGACATAGCCCAGATGATGGCAAGGCACTCCTTCTCAGTTGTCGAATAGTTAGCCTCGGCCTTGGAAACAGAACGGCTAGCGTATGCGATGACTTTCTCCAGCCTGTCGCTTTTCTGAGCGAGGACGGCGCCTAGTCCCACGCTGCTTGCGTCGGTAGGAACTTCAGTATCGGCGTTTTCATCAAAATGCGCAAGGATCGGTGGGCACTGTAATCGACGCTGAAATTCCTTGAAGCCTTCTGCTTGCGGCGCTTCCCATTTAAACGGCACGCCTGCCTTCGTCAGTTGGGTCAGGGGCTCGGCGATCCGCGAAATGTTTTTCACAAATCGTCGGTAGTATGCGCACAGTCCGAGAAATCTGCGCACTGCTTTTCTTATCGGCCGGCGGTGGAAACTGTTCAATAGCAGCTGTTTTCTGTGGGTCTGAGCGTACTCCTTCCTTGCTAACGATGTGGCCTAGAAACAGCAGCTCTTCGTAAGCAAAGTGGCATTTCTCTGCTTTCAAGGTAAGGCCAGACGACTTGATAGCGTCTAGTACTGTTCGATGTCTTTTGAGGTGCTCTTCAAAGTTCGAGGCGAAGACAACGACGTCATCTAAATATACCAGACAAATTTGCCACTTTAGGCCTGTCAGCACTGTATCCATTACTCGCTGAAACGTCTCTGGTGCGGAACAGTGACCAAATGGCATCACCTTGAACTCAAACAGACCATCCGGAGTGATGAATGCTGTCTTCTCGCGATCTCTTTCGTCGGCCTCAGTTTGCCAGTAGCCGCTCTTGAGGTCCATCGATGAGAAATATTTGGAGTTGCAGAGGCGGTCCAGTGTGCCGTCGATGCGGGGGAGGGGGTAGACGTACTTCTTTGTTATGTTGTTCAAGCGGCGGTAATCCAAGCAGAATTGAAGTGCGCCGTCTTTCTTTCTCACAAGAACAACCGGTGCCGCCCATGGGCTGTTTGAAGGCTGGATGACGTCGTCGCGAAGCATTTGTTCGACTTGGTCCCGGATGGCTTGTCGTTCTCGCGGTGACACACGGTAGGGGCCTTGACGGAGACGTCGGACGTGTTAATCCGTTATAATGCGATGCTTGGCAATTGGCGTCTTCGCACCTTCGGCGATGTCGAAAAACACTCACTGTAGGTTTGAAGGAGATTGCGGATCTGGTCTTGTCTGTTCCGGTGCAGGGCTGGGTTGATGTCGAAAGTGGGCGAGTTCTCTTGGCCAGGCGAGTCTTCTGCGGAGGGGTCGGAGAGGGCGAAGGAGTCTCGTACGTCGGATATTTCGTCGAAGAAAGCAATCATCGTTCCTCTGTTAATGTGCCGGTATTCTTCGCTGAAGTTAGTCAGCAGTACTACGGCCTGGCCATTGCGCAAATGTGCGATGCCTCTTGCGATGCCGATTCCTCGGTCTAGGCGCAACTGCATGTTGCCCTCGATGATTGCTTCAGCGTTAAAAGATTTCGTGGCGCCTACGGTCACGATAACGCTTGATCGGGGTGGGACGCTCACTTCTTCTTCCAGGACACTCAGGGAAACGTGATTTTCTCGAGTTTTCATCGAAGCGATGGCTTCATTCATCGAAAGCGTGATCAGCTTGGATCGCAGGTCAATGATCGCCTGATGCTCATTAAGGAAATTCATAGCCAAGATCACTTCGCGGGAGCATTGCGATATAACAACAAAGGTCGCAGGAGAGGTATGTCCTTTGACAGTCACTAGCGCTGTGCATCGTCCTGATGGCGTAATGAGGTGTCCCCCAGCTGTGCGAATTTGCGGGCCGTCCCAAGCCGTTGTGACTTTTCTCAGCTGCGCAGCGAATGTTCCATTCATCACCGAGTAATCGGCTCTTGTGTCGACTAGAGCGGTAACTTTCCGGCCGTCGATAGTCACTTCTAAGTCAGAGGTCCTGGCTCTTGCATTGCACGTCGCTCTCGGCGTCGGGCCACGTCTTCGTCGCGTATGAGAATCGCGGGTGGGGCGTGTGGTCGAAGCTCTTCTGGGTGACGGCGCCGTTTTCAATGCAACCTGCGTCGTGGTCGAGGTTCTCATTGTGTGCGGCGTCGGTGCAGCGAGTGCCGGTTCTTCATGCGGCGAAGCGGGTGCAGCGTTTTCATAGGGCGTGGTCGGTGGAGGATCTTCGGCGTTTCGGTTTTGAGCAACCTCACCCCCAGAGGTTGCTGCCTTCAGTTTCCCCTACGGGGACTGGGAGACCTTCCTCGTACCGCGGCTGCGTAGCTGCGGCGTGGCGATGCAAAGCGCGAAGTTGACGGCGATGGTGAGCGCGAAAAGCGGTTCGGCGTGTACTCTTCTAGACGCAGGTACTCGTCGATTTCCTGCGGACGTTGCCCGAAGCGTGGTCTTGGGGCGTTAATGGCAAATCCTCGAAGACCGATACGTCGGTACAGGCAGTGACGAAGAATATTACCGGCCTCACCGCAATGGAAGCACAACGGCCGGTTGTCGGAAGTCCTCCAGGCGTCGCATTTCCTGGGGCTTGAGCGTCGGTCACAGCCTGGGCGGGCGGGAGCTGGGAGGCGGCGTTGTGGAACAAGTGGCTCATCTCGGGGAGGACGTGGGGGTTGTCGTTGGGGCTGGGCAGTCATTACTGCAGCGGCGTAGGTCATGGCCTGGGATTCTATGGCCGTCGGGGTGCCAAGTGCCTGTTGCACTTCTTCCTGTACCACGTCCGTGAGAGTCGCTGCTTGTGGCTGTGGGAAGGATGACAGTAATCGGCGTAGCTCCTCTCGGACGATTTCGCGGATAACTTCCCGCGAGCTGTCGCTGGTGGTGGCTGGCGTGTCCGAACGGATTGCACAGGCAGAGGAAGGACGATTGTACTGCCGAGCTCGGACGTCGAGGGTCTTCTCAATCGTGCAGGCTTCTTGCATGAATTCCCCGACTGTTTTTGGCGGCTAGCGGACGAGGCTTGCAAAGAGTTGTTCTTTTACGCCGCGCATTAAAAACTGAACTTTCTTTTCCCCTGTCATCCCGGAGTCGGCGCGGCGAAATAGGCGCTTCATCTCCTCGACGTAACCGCAGACGGGCTCATTCGGAAGCTGGATCGTGGACTCGAGGAGTCGTTCGGCTCTTTCTTTCCTCACGACACTTGTGAATACCTTCAATAGTTCTCTCTTGAATAGCTCCCACGTCGTAAGGGACGACTCGTAGTTTTCGTACCACGTGCGTGCGGAGCCATCCAATGAGATGAACACGTGTCCAATTTTTGCCGCATCACCCCACTTGTTGAATGACGCCATGCGCTCAAATTGATCCAACCATTCTTGAGGGTCTTCGCCTAGGGATCCATTGAATGTCGGCGGCACCCGCGGCTGCTGCAGTATGATCGGTGTCGACATCTTCGGCGGGGTTGCGGTGCTCGTATCCGCGTCTTTTCGCTGTCTTGTGCGGACCGGCAGTTTCCCGAACACAGGCTCCTCTCCCTGGAGACGTCGGCTGGATCTCTGAGCTGCTGGCTCGTCCTCGGGTGCGAAGCGCTCAAGGCTGGCTTCCCGACTTGAAAGGGGCTTCCGGATCATGGAAGGCCACCCCGCACCTCCACCAGATGTCACATAGTGGTGGCGGCAGCCGAAGCAGCGATGAAGACGGACGAAAGGGTCTTCTAAAAGAACTGTTTATTGGGCTGACTTGCATCCAAAATAGACTGAATCACTCGGCGGCGGCGAAGCGACAAGCGCACTCGGCGGTCGTCGAACAGAATGCCGGCCGCTGTCGGCCGTGCTCAATTTAAAGCTGATAGCGAACTTTCGAGATAAAGAGCGCAAAGTTACAAGAACATTCCAGAACAACGTAGAATCAGCACGCCTCTTTTCGGTAACAAAAAGACAGCAACTGTTTTTTGTGGAGAGAACTTAAGTCCATTTTGGTCTGCCCAAGTCGCTGGTTTTTCAGTGTAAGCTGTATCTGTCTTTCGCATGTTGATGAGCTGGAAGATGTGCATGAAATTTGAAGGTCGTCAACATATACGCAATACATAATAGAATTTTGAATTGTGTGCCATATTTAGTTCATTTTTACAAAAAAAGAGTGTGATACTTAGAATACACCCCTGCGGTACGCCATTTTCTTGGATGAATTTTTTCAAAAGCGTGCAACCTAGACGTACACGAAAGGAACAGTCAGAGAGAAAGTCTTTTAAGCTGTTTAGCATCCTTCAACGGATACCTAGATTCCTGAGGTCACAAAGAATTCGAAACCTCCAGGTGGTATCATAAGCTTTTTTCAAGTCAAAAAGTACTGGCACACATTTCTGTTTTTGTATGAATGCTTCACGGACTGTGTTTTCAAGACGCACGACATGGTCATTTGCACAGCATGCTTTTACAAATCCACACTCGTGGATATTCTTGCGGGAAAGAATATATTTACAGCTATGTACACCAGCGAAGGAACAGCTACGAGCGGCACTGAGAACACAGTCAGAACTTCGTTGCTGTCTTCGTTTCCGTCCACCCGTTCACTCTCTCAGTCTCGTCGTCGTCCTCCCGCTTCAGGACCCCTGGCTGATGAGACGCCGTCTCGACGTTAGAACGGCGAGGTATGAACGTCGTGATAAGGTTTTAGGCGGCAGACATGGACGACGTCGGTGCAGGGGCCGGAGGACGATGGCGAGCACGCAATGGGTGCAATTTCATAGTTCACGTCAGCGACAGGGCGCACCACACGGTAAGGGCCCCGGTAGTGAAAGAGGGGCTTCTCGGAGAGACCAACGCTGCGTGACGGCGTCCAGAGGAGGACGAGTGATCCGGATTCATATTCGACCGTCCAGTGATGGAGGTCGTAGGCGGGCTTCCGGGAAGCTTATGAGGCACGGAGCCGACTACGGGCTATTTGGCACGCCAGCGAGGCTTGGGCGATGGCGCCCTGAGCGTAAGCAACAGTGGCGACTGAAGAAGACGGCATGAGTGTGTCCAAAGGCAAGATGGGGTACCGACCAAACAAAAGGTAGAAAGGGGAATACCCGGTTGCGGCGGCTGCGTTTTTATGGAGGAAAAACGCTAAGGCGCCCGTGTGCTGTGCGATGTCAGTGCACGTTAAAGATCCCCATGTGGTCGAAATTATTCCGGAGCCCTCCACTACGGCACCTCTTTCTTGCTCTCTTCTTTC
The DNA here is from genome assembly GCA_030143305.2 of Amblyomma americanum. Lineage (NCBI taxonomy): Eukaryota > Metazoa > Arthropoda > Arachnida > Ixodida > Ixodidae > Amblyomma > Amblyomma americanum. The sequence continues at coordinate 175,561 of JARKHS020033372.1, forward strand.
ACTCCCTCCTTTATTCCTTCCCTTACGGCACGGTTCAGGTGTCCAACGATATAGGAGACAGATACTGCGCCATTTCCTTTCCCCCCAAAACCAATTATTATTATTATTATTATTACCCGGTTGTGTTATGCCGTGAAGAGTTATACGCAAAAGTCACATAAGGCAAGGCAGCGTCCCAATCTCGGTGGTCTGGCTAGACGTACATTGCTAACATTCCTGTGAGTGTGCGGTTGAATCGTTCCTTGAGCCCGTTGGTGTGTGGACGGTAAGATGTCGCGAGTTGGTGCTGCGTGGCACACGAACGAAGAATGTCATTAATCACTCGGGACAGAAAATAACGACCACGGTCGGTGAGCAGTTGACGAGGGGTGCCAAGGTGAAGAATGACGTTTTGGAGAAGAAAATCGGCGACATCGGTAGCGAGCTGGTAAGCAAAGCACGCGTGATGGCGTACCGAGTCGTATAATCAGTTGCGACAGCGATCCACTTGTTGCCGGAGAAGGACGTGGGAAAAGGGCCAAGAAGGTCGAGGCCAACACGGTGAAAAGGTTCCGGAGGTACGTCGATGCGTTGTAGGAGACCGGTAGGCAAAGTAGAGGGCCTTTTCCGACGTTGACACAGGTCGCAAGCGGCAACGTAACTCTTGACGGAGCGATACAGGCCAGGCCAAAAGAAGCAGTGCCGCACTCGAGCGTACGTGCGGAACACGGCAAGGTGGCCGGCTGTAGGCAGATCGTGCAATTCTTCAAGGACAGAAGAGCGTAGATGTTGGGGTATGACGAGCCGCAATGGAGGACCATCGGAGCGTAGATTGCGGCGATATAAAATTCGATTCTGGAGCGCATAAAGTTGCAGAGACGGGGTCGGTTTGCAGAGCGGAGTCCATCAAAGATAGGGCGTAATGATGAGTCGTGGCGCTCTTCGTTGGCGATATCGGTGAGAGCAGTGATAGCTAAGAGGCAGGGCAGGGTCTCAGCGTTTCCAGGTCAGGTGGCTCTACAGGGTACCGGGATAAAAAGTCAGCGTCCAAGTGGCGACGACCGGACTTGTACACTACAGAGTATGAATATTCTTGGAGGCGCAAAGCCCAGCGACCAAGGCGACCGGTGGGATCTTTTAGTGAAGACAGATAACAGAGAACGTGTTGATCAGTGACAACAGCGAAAGAGAGGCCGAACAGGTACGGGCGGAATTTAGCTACAGCCAAGACAACGGCGAGACACTCGCGCTCAGTAATGGAGTAATTTTGCTCTGCGGCGTAAAGTAGGCGGCTGGCATAAGCGATAACGCGATCTTGTCCCTGTCGACGTTGGGCTAGCACGGCACCGATCCCATATCCGGAGGCGTCGGTGTGAACCTCTGTGGGAGATGACGGGTCAAAATGGGCTAAGATGGGCGGAGAGGTTAGCAATTAAACGAGGGAAAAAAACGAGTGCTCTTGAGCAGGGCCTAAGTTAAAGGGGGTGTCCCTCTTAAGAAGGTCGGTGAGGGGGCGAGCGATGCCGATAAAATCTTTGATAAAACGGCGAAAATACGTGCACAAGCCCACAAAGCTGCGCACATCTTTCGACGTCTTAGGAAGAGGAAAGTCCTTCACGGCTTGAATTTTTACTGGATCTGGGCGGACACCAGAAGCACCAACCAGATGTCCAATAATAGTGAGTTGGCGGCGACCGAATTTGCATTTCGATGAGCTCAGCTGGAGTCCGGCGTTACGGAACACTGTCAGAATACTGGAGAGGCGTTCGAGGTGCGTGGCAAAAGAAGGCGAGAAAACCACAACACCGTCAAGGTAGCAGAGGCAGGTCGAGCACTTATAGCCACGAAGAAGGGAGTCCATCATTCGTTCAAAGGTAGCCGGCGCGTTACAGAGCCCGAATGGCATAACTTTAAATTGGCATAAGCCATCAGGCGTCACGAAGGCGGTCTTTTCGCGGTCCTTTTAATCAACAGCAATATGCCAGTACCTCGATCGAAGATCAATTGAAGAGAAATATTTGGCGCCGTGGAGGAAATCTAATGCATCATCGATCCTCGGGAGAGGATATACGTTCTTTTTTGTGATGCGGTTTAGTGCCCGTAATCAATGCGGAAGCGCCAACTGCCGTCCTTCTTTTTTACCAGGGCAACTGGTGAAGCCCAAGGGCTTGACGACGGTTGGATGATGTCTTTTGCGAGCATCTTGTCCACCTCTTGATTGATGACGGTGCGTTCAGCGCTGGACACGCTGTACGGTCGTCTGTGGATAGGAGCTGCATCACCAGTGTTTATGCGATGCGTCACTACAGAGGTACGAGCCAAAACACAGGCATCAAAGTCGAAGATGTCGCAAAAAGATTATAAAAGTCACCTGAGATCGTGAGCTTGCATCGGCGGTAGGTCAGAAGAGATCATGTCGGCGTAGTCCGCTGCTTCCTCGGGTGATGTGGCCGCAGGCAACGTGCTTTGATGAGTATAAGGTAAGCAGGTGTCCACGACTGATATGACACATTCGGCAGCCAGGCAGAGCTCTGCGAGTGAGATTCCTTGCGGGAGCGGTTGGTTATACGAGCCAAATTTCAGAACCGGAAGGTAAGCTCGGTTGGCCGACATTGTACAGACACCGTGCGCAAGCGCAATACTTCGCGATAGGGCGACGCGAACGTCCTGAGTGACTACGTAGGGACCATCAGGGACAGGAGGAACAGATGAGAAAGACATGTAAGTGGCGGATTTAGGCGTTAGACGGACAAGGTCGACAGCACAAAGGCGAGGTAGAACTGGGGATGGTGACTCAACAAGAAGTTTGCGCGATTCAACGATGAACATTATCTAATATTTAGCACACTTTCAAAACTTTCAGCAAGACAACTTGTAAGTGCCATTGGCCTGTACCTACCAGCCGAAGTTGGCGGTTTTCCGGATTACAGGAATGGCACAACGGCATTTTTCCACGCCTCTGGCATTTTTCCAGACTGCCATATTTTAATAAAAATTTCAGAATAGCTTCTACAGCATCTTCGGAGAGGCGTGCAAGCATTTCATATTGGATTTCATGTGGGCCTGGTGCTGTCTGTTGCCAGTCGAATGTACTGTGCGGATTTCTTGTATTTTCTATAATTTATTGCAATGTTCATTTGCACTGCCACTGGTCGGCAGTTGTTGTTTTCAGTTGTGTTCTTGTACTTTAAAAATGATTGTGTGTAGTGTGAAAAGCTCGAAACTGCGGCGAAGTGTTCCCCTAGTTTGTCGGCCTGTTTGCTAATGCTTGTCTGTGTATCCGGAGGTGCTAGGAAAGGAATTGTGAAAGAAGTAAAATTGCCATTAAGCTTTCGCACTTGTTCCCACATTTGTTTTTATGTAACTGAACTATTTACGGATGATACGTAGTTTTTACACAAAGTTTTTTTTAGCATTGCGACGGATATGTCGTGCATTTGCTCTCGCATTTTTTAAATTTATGTGGTTGTCGTGGGTCAGGTATATTCGAAAATTTTCCAGGCTTTGTTTTGCTTCTTTCTTGCTTCTCTGCAATCTTGGTTATAACAAACCTTGTGGTTTTGGCGTACTACTCTTGACGAGTGCGGAATGGCTAGACGTGTAGCCGCAAGTAATACATGTAAAAATTTCATTCATTTTGTCAATGCTAAGATCATCCGAAAATATTTTCTTTAGACAGGCCTTTTCTTGAAATAGGGGCCAGTCCGCTAAGTGCAGCTTCCAACGGCGTGGTTTCGTGGGAATGATGGGTGGCGGTGATTAAAAGTTAATTACTACTGGCAAGTGATCACTTCGATAAGGGCTGTCAAAAAACCCCCCTAAAGAATCGGTAAAAACGGATGGAGAGCTAGAAGACAAGTTTATGCTACTCATCTTACCTGAGGATGAAGAGCAATATGTGGGTTTGCATGTATTAAGCTAGCAGGCGTTGTTGCACAGAATAAAATGTTCTAAAGCCCGACCTCTAGTGTCTGTCTCTTCACTCCCCCAAAACGAATAGTGCGCAATAAAATCCCCGACTACCAGATAGGGCCCTGGTAGCTGCCTAAAAAGCTCCTCTAGATCTTGTAGTGCTACAATGAGATGTGATGGAAGATATAAAAAGCATACGGTAAATGTTTTAAAGCTCAGAATGGTGATTGCAACGGGTTCATAATTCGTCAGGAGCGTTATTTCATGGGTTGTAATGCCGCTCTGAACTACAACAGCCTCCAGAGAGCTTATATGCCTCCTCACAGTCACGGCGAAAGATTTTATACTTTTTGAAAATATTTTTATAAGAAGGTCCCACGTTGGTCTCCTGCAGACACAGTGCTACACGAGATAGAGAATTTAAGAGATCTGTTAGATCACTATAGTTATTTTGAATAACACGGCAGTTCCAGTGGATACAGAACGCCATGATGATTTTTGGGGATGGGAGGGCAGGGGGAATGTGTAGAGACATTAGGCCGCTCCTTGTTGAGGGCTTGTTATTAAGGTTTTTTTTTCTTTTTTGTGATCAAGACAGTTCCGCCTCCGCCCGCAGCGGCAGAGGTGAGCTCTGATTTGTGTCCATCGCCTCACTGGAGGCGTCGGAGTTCCGCGGGGAGCCCGCGGACAGGGTGGTTGTGGGCTTCTCCCGAACGGAGAGAACGGGAGGAGGTGCAGAAAGTCATTGTCTAAGATAACACCACATACTGTGTTCAATGATCTGTGTGGGGTGGTAGAGATCGGGGTGTCACCAAAAGTTTCAATGTTTGCAAGCTTTAAAATTTAAGTAATGTCGAGCATTTCGACAAGGAGGTAACCACTAGCCAACTTTGTGACTTTGTACTGAGAGCCCGAAGAATCTGTAAGAACTCTTCAAACAAAAAACGGGGATATTTGTCTGGCTGGTTTTTCTGTTTCTTTACTGTGAATGATGTGGTAATTCGGAAAAATTGACTTCTTTTTGTTGAGAAACTGCGATGTGACATCGGTCCCCCCCATTTCAGAGGGTGATATTTAAAATCAAGGAGGAAGCCATAAAAAATTGTGCTCTTCGGCCATGCTGCCAGCCACCCATCATGGAGCCCAACAAATGGGTGGGACAGGAACTTGAAAACAAGCCCTGCCCACGCGAGCAGTACACCACTGTTATAACCAAATATGAAGGAATCCAGGGTAGTTCGCCACACCACACAAGGTTAACCCTAGCCGCCAGGAAAAAAGGAAAAATTAAGGAAAGAGAAGGAGACAGGATAGTTTTAAGAAAGAGATAGGAAAGTGAAAGATAAAGGAGAGGACAGGAAAAGGCGACTGCCGATTTCCGCCGGTCGGGTAAGGCCGGAGGTGCCGTCTACAGGAAGCTGTGGCAAAGTGGTATGTTGCCTCCGCCGAAGGGCCTTAAAGGTCCAAGCGCTCGGCATCGGCTCAACCACAAGGATACCCTTTTCCCCGGACACGGCGGTGCCACGCACGGCTAAGCGCGGGTGCTCGGGTCCGTGGTGATGCACTGTTTCCCATCATCCCCTGCGGGGATGTCCCTGCGGATGCTTGGGAACCCGTGGTGTTGCCACTCGCCAACTCGTGCAACTGGAGACGTCCCCCTACGGGGTATATGTGAGACATTTACTACATCACTGCTGCTGCTGTTTACTACATCGGTGCTGGTGCTGCTGCTGCTGCATCAAGAGCTACTGTTTGGACGTCAGAATAGGAATAGAACTCTCTTCTATAGCTGGAATTTTCTCATGCTTTTTTGCGCATATCGCATTGCGTTATGACTTCCTTTCCTCAAACCGAATTTTCTGCGCCGCCTTTGCACGTCCTCTACTGGGCAGAAAACTCTCAAATGAAACCGCGTTTATAGTTGAACTTATGAGAGCCTTTTTCTCCAGTAAGGAAAAACTTTTGCCTTAATGAATCGTCCGATGCACCGTCGGCAACAAATGAAACGGAGATTACACAGTTGAATCCCATGCTGGAAAATGAGACTTTCTTTGCTGTAATAAGCTCAGTTCAAGAGCAGGTTAATTTCACTTTGAGGGGGCGATGAAACCTCTTTAGAATTATTATTAAACGTCGCTTTTGTAACTCCTCCACGGTCCTTATTTTTTGTCTTTATCTTCGCATTTTGGTTCTCTGGTTCATGTTTCATTGCTTACTGATACTATGTATCTGCGCTGAGGACAGCTTCGCAAAATTCATGTTTAATGAAAGGAGGAGCCCATGTAATCTCGTTTGATTCCGGGACGTGTGCGCACGGCCCATGTCATCTTGGGGTGGTCGGGTGCCTGCACCCGCAAGCGTGACTCGATAGGGACAATGGCACGACAAATGAACCCACAAGGTAGACGGTAGGCGTACAGTGAGTAGACTGCCTCGTTGGTCTGTAAACCACGATATGAGAAATGATAGTTCTTCGCTAAGCAGCAAAGCGCCTTTTTGCCACCGATCCTGCATGTATCACGCTGAGATGCGGGAATTTCCAAAATACGCACACTGTTTGGGTGTTGTACCATGTCATAGTTTGAACAAAAAGGTAGCGCAAAAAAAAGACAACTGCAGTAGAAAGATGCCACAAGCACAAACGCTCGTGTTTGAGGTGTCTTCCTCCTGTGGTCGTAATTTTTGCGCTACCTTTTTATTCAAAGCATGTGTTACAAAATAGCGAAGCATCAAGTTTTATTGTGCTATGTCAGTACACGACAACTAAGCCCAGGTTGATGAAATTTACCCAAGGCTCTCAAATATGCTCTCTCGGTTAGCTCACCTGTAAATGCTCCGTGTTAAACCTAACGTAGCGCACATTTTTTCTGGTGCAGTGTTAATACCACTGCAAAGTCGTGCACTGAACACAAGAGTTTTGTAAAGAAGTCAGAAGATTTTAACGTAGTTAAACCGAGCAAACATGCGAAAACATCTTTTTAGCCGGGTTGGCTCATAGTTTTGCTTCGCTGGACCCTCGGCACCTTTCGCGCCTGTATTATACACAGGTTAGGCACTGATCTGTTCGCCCCGCCGATGGAAATTGATGAAGACAATGCTCAATGCAGAGCGCGTGAGTGTGTCGCAGTTAAACACGAGGCGTCAGCGGCAGCGGGGAAAGCATGGTTGCGTCGTGCAGTGGGCAACAAAGCTGATCTGTTAGCGCCGCCGCGGGTTTGAAACTCTCTCCCGGCAATATGTATTTGATTTCTGCACCCTCAAGGTTAGTGACGCCAAAAGATTTTTGTTTGGGTTCGACCCTGCAAAGTAGTGCTTTCGCACTAAAGCTGAAAGAACAGGCGCGAAACACGCTACATTGGAAGTGGAGGAAGAGCCGCCGCAACGTGGAATGGGAGCTGTATGAAGCAGTGAGAAGAAGATGACAAACAGGGCGACGCAGGCGCCGGCGAAGCGAGACAGCGAAAAGGGCTTGGGAAAAGCACGTATTGCGATGGCAAGATAACCGTCATTAGTTGAGGCTGATGGCCCGCATTCCAAGAGCAAGCCATCATAGCAGAGGGCAGCTGAGAGTGTGGTGGAGGGATGAGTTTAGGAAGTTCAAGTGATACGGTGGCCATAGTTGGCATAGTATAAGTTTGACTGGAGAGATATGAGACAGGCCTTCGCCCTGTACTGCGCCTAGGCAGGCTGGTCCTGCTGCTGCACATCGTATTAGAACATTTTCGATGGGCTTATAAGGTTCACTCCTCAGGTGGCATGGTCTACATGCTGTAAGCTTCCGAGCTATTCGGCATTAAATACTAGGAGTGGTGCATGAACGAGTGATTCTCAAAACGACGCAGTAATGTTGGTGTGGATTTCGCGCCAAGGTTGCAGAGAATGGAGTTCTGAAGAGGCATTGTATCCGCTGTCACGGAACCAGAAAATTTTCTCCGGTGTTACTGTATGCTGTGCTGACGAAACTTAACACACTGCCGCAGCTACGGCTGCACTATTGTTGATAAAGCAAATGCCGGCTGCATATTTTCCATGCCATAATTTTTTTTGTGTTTCCAAAAGAACTCAAAGGCGTTCGTTTATGCAGTAGGAACTCTGGTGAAAAAATATTTGCTACCAATCTGCAGGCTGGTTACAGATTATGTGCCGAAGCAGCGAAAGTTAAGACCATTTCGTTGGTTATATATATACATATATAAATATATATATATATATATATATATATATATATATATATATATATATATATATATATATATATATATATATATATATATATATATATATATATATATATATATATATTAAGGAAGCCAACAGTCACGGACACCAAGGGGCATAGGGGAATGTTTTTAATCTTTTTTATTTGTAGTGCCAATCAATCGGTTTAAAGAAAATTACTTATAAAGCAGCAGAAAAAACAACCATGCCGCCGGTGGGATCCGAACCCACGACCTCCGAATATCGCGTCCGGTGCTCTTACCAACTGAGCTACGGCGACGGCTGTCCAATCTGCTGCTTTCGTGGGTATTTATGTTTTACTGCGTGTAAGCGAACCTTGAGAGTGTTCACTAGCGCCACCCTCGACCATAGCGGTGGACGTAGCACGTCCTGCTATACTGCAAATGTGACGTAGAACGTCATCTAACGGCGAGGGCGGAAACTGTGCGAGAGCCCTCTTATGTTACCTATGGCAACAAGACTGCCAGAATTGAGACCCCCGTTAAGCTATTTGGAGACAAGGTAAAGGAAATGAAGGGCTCGTTTGACAAACTTATTAAGGAAGCCAACAGTCACGGAAACCAAAGGCATAGGGGAACGTTTTTAATCTTTTTTTTTATTTGTAGTGCCAATCAATCGGTTTAAAGAAAATTACTTATAAAGCAGCAGAAAAAACAACCATGCCGCCGGTGGGATCGAACCCACGACCTCCGAATATCGCATCCGGTGCTCTTACCAACTGAGCTATATATATATATTGTAATGGGACCGACAGGCGCAGCACAGCGAAGAAGCGGACGAGTTCAAGCGGGACAACGAAGAAGCAGACGAAGTGCAGCTGGGTTTTTTCGAACGACGCCTGTGAGTGTGCCCGTCGTGTCGCCGGTCAACCAAGACCAACCGACCTGTACTTCAAATAAACGCCTTGACACTTGGTGGAGGTGCCTCGGTTCCCGTCCCGGTCCTCATCCTGGAACTTCGAAGTGGAACGCTCCTCGTCTCCGCCACCATGCCGGAAGGTCCGAGTGAACCATCGCAGCCCATCCCTGCCACCGTACTCTGTCACGGGGTGCAGCGCCAGCGTGACCCTTCTCCTTTTAGTGGCACCGATGACCAAGACGTCGACGATTGGCTGGCCTCTTATGAGTGCATCAGCACTTACAATCGGTGGGACGATTGCGTGAAACTCAGCAACGTCCTCTTCTACCTGACGGACGTTGCCAACCTATGGTTTCGCAACCATGAGGCCGACCTTCCCACCTGGTCGTCCTTTAAAACGAGCTTCGCCGACGTTTTCGGCCGCCCCGCCGTCCGGAAGCTTCGCGCCGAGCAACGTCTTCGTGCTCGATCTCAGCTCCCTTCCGAGACTTTCACAAGCTACATCGAGGACATCGTTGACCTGTGCAAGCGTGTCAACCCCTCCATGTCCGAAGGGGATAAAGTCAACCACATACACAAAGGCATAGCCGATGACGCTTTCCAGATGCTACTGGCGAAGAACCCCACCTCCGTCGCTACCGTCATCCAGCTGTGCCAAAGCTTCGACGAACTCCGCAAGCAACGCGCATCTACGCGGCAGTCCGGCGCGCCTGCGGGGGGTCTTGCTGGCTTGGCCCTTGGTGGCTCCTCTGCTGAGCAGTCCCTGTTCATGCAGCAGGTTAAAGACTTCATCCGCGAAGAGATCGCTCGTCAGCTTTCTCTGCTGCATCACATTCCCGACCCCGTCTGCCCTCCGCACGACCTGCCGCCATCTCTCACGCCCACTATCCGTCGTGCTATTCAGGAGCAGGTCGCTGCAGTTCTGCCATCCAGTCCCCCACCTCCTCCTGTGGCAGCGCCACTCACCTATGCTGAAGCAGTCACCGGTACACGGCGCTCGCCCACCTCTGCCGCCTACCCTAGCAGCCCGGCCTTTTATGCTCCACCGCCATCTATACCCCCGCCGCAGGTCCCGGTTCGTCGACCCCGCCGAAACCCTACGAACCCCTGGCGTACGGAGGACAATCGACCGATATGCTATTCCTGCGGTCTTCCGGGCCATGTCGCACGCTTTTGCCGTCAGCGATCTCCTCGTTCTGGCGATTTCATGCGCAATTTCCGCTACGATTCCGGGCCGCCCTTGCCTAATGTCTCTTCTGCCTCCTCTACACATCGCTCCCAGTACCCTACTCGCCGCTCGCCTTCCCCTCGTCGACGTTCCATTTCTCCGATGCTCCGCCGCCCGGACCCTCTCCCAGAGGAAAACTGACTGCCGCAGTTCAGGAGGCAAGAACTGCGTGTTTTGCGAACTTTTTAAGTCCTCCGTGTTCTCCTGCTAACGTGATTGAGGTGTCTGTTGAAGGCGTCCCCGTTCTCGCGCTCGTCGACACGGGTGCTGCAGTGTCAGTAATTAGTGATGCTCTTCGCCGCAAACTTCGTAAGGTGACAACGCCGCTGTCTGACTTTTCACTACGTACGGCCACCTCTCAGCGCATCCACCCCATCGCAGCCTGCACGGTCCGCGTTTCTATCAACGACATCGCCTATACCATCGAGTTTGTTGTGCTGACCGCCTGCTCTCACGATGTCATCCTCGGCTGCGATTTCCTCTCGACCCACCGTGCAGTGATTGATTGTGCCCGTGCGGAACTTGAGCTTTCTCCCCTGTGTGATGTTTCGTTATGTGACCTACCTGTGCGCTCCGCTAAGCTTCTTGTAGCTGCCGACACCGACATACCTCCCTCCTCTTTAGCCCTCGTTCCGCTCCGCCCCGACTCTTTCCTCAGCGGCCCTGTTCTTTTCACACCTACTGCAGCGGCCACTCGCCATCAGCGCCTCCGTTGTCTCGATTTCCGATGGCCACTGCACCATCTATGTCACCAACCCATCTTCTTGTCCGTCGTTTGTTCTTCGCGGCGAATGCCTCGGCTCTATTGAAGAACTGGACCCTGCTCTTGCTTCCGACTTCTCCGACGCCCGTGCCTGTTCCCCAGTTACTGCCTTAGCCTGTTGTGCGACAGCGCCCGATCCGATTTCCATCGACGTCTTTCGACGTAACATCGCTCCCGACCTTCCGTCCGCTTACCGTGACCAAATCTTGGAACTTCTCTGCCGCTTCCGCAACTCTTTCGACCTTTCCCAGCCCTCCTTGGGGCGCGCATTGGCCGTCTCTCACACAATTGACACTGGACTGGTACCCACGCTCCCTTGCGTCAGCGACCGTACCGAGTCTCGCCGAGCGAGCGCCGCGTCATCCGTGACAATGTTGACGACATGCTTCGGCGCGGCATAATACAGCCTTCTCACAGCCCTTGGGCCTCTCCTGTTGTCTTGGTGACGAAAAAAGATGGCTCCATCAGGTTCTGTGTGGACTACCGCCGTCTCAACAAGATCACACGCAAGGATGTTTATCCTCTACCCCGAATCGACGACGCACTGGATTGCTTGCAGGGAGCGGAGTATTTTTCATCCCTCGACTTACGCTCCGGCTACTGGCAGGTCCCGATGGCAGCGAACGACAGGCCGAAAACCGCTTTCGTCACCCCAGACGGCTTGTATGAGTTCAATGTGATGCCATTCGGCCTCTGCAATGCTCCAGCCACATTCGAAAGGATGATGGACACTATTCTCAGTGGCCTCAAATGGGAAACTTGTCTGTGTTACCTAGATGACATTGTCGTTTTTTCCAAAGATTTTTCTTCCCATCTGCACCGCCTTCAGCGCGTACTCACTAGCCTTACTGACGCCGGCCTCCAACTAAACATGAAAAAATGTTACTTCGGTGCAACGCAGCTCACAATATTAGGCCATGTCATCTCCAAAGACGGCGTTCTTCCTGACCCTGCCAAACTTCGCGCCGTCGCTGACTTCCCCAAACCAACCACCTTAAATGAACTTCGCAGTTTTATAGGCTTATGCTCATATTTTCGCCGCTTCATCCGAAATTTCGCCAGTATCATCGCCCCTTTAACGCAGCTTCTTGCCGGCAGCCCGAACCTTTCGTCTTGGTCCCCCGCCTGCGATACCGCGTTCAGCACTTTACGCCGCCTGCTGGTCTCTCCCCCCATCCTTCGCCATTTTGATCCCGCCTGTCCGACAGAAATTTACACTGACGCGAGCGGTGCGGGCTTGGGCGCAGTTCTTGCCCAGCGAAAGCCTGGGTATCTGGAATACGTCGTCGCTTACGCCAGCCGCTCCCTCACCAAGGCGGAATCAAACTATTCTGTCACAGAAAAAGAATGTCTCGCCATCATTTGGGCAATTACCAAGTTCCGCCCTTACATTTACGGCCGGCCCTTCTATGTCGTCACAGACCACCACGCCCTATGCTGGCTATCCTCCCTCAAAGATCCTTCTGGCCGACTCGCCCGCTGGGCTTTACGTCTCCAGGAGTTTGATATACACGTCATTTATCGCTCCGGCCGCAAGCACTCGGACGCCGACGCCCTTTCTCGTTCACCACTCCCATGCGAGTCAACCTCTGCCCTCGTCTGTGCCTACGAATTCTCTTCGTTCAACATCCCTGATATGCTCTCCGAACAACTGAAGGATCCTTGGATCACCTCGCTGCTAAACTTCCTGAACACTCCCTCGCCGCATCATTCGACCCGGACCCTTCGCCGCCAAGCCCACCACTTCGCCGTTCGTGATGGCCTCTTATACCGCCGTAATTACCTCCCCGACGGCCGAAAGTGGCTGTTGGTCATCCCTCGACACCTCCGTGCTACAATCTGTGCCTCTTTTCACGCCGCTCCACAATGCGGCCACTTTGGTGTACTGAAGACATATGCTCGCCTTCGTCAGCGATTCTACTGGCGAGGTATGTACCGCTACATACGTCAGCACATTCGGTCATGCACCGCCTGCCAACGTCGCAAGAAACCTCCCCACTCCGCCGCCGCTCCTTTGCAGCCGTTACCTTGCCCTGGCCGTCCCTTTGACCGCGTCGGCATTGATCTTTATGGCCCGCTTCCAACTACTTCGGCTAATAATCGGTGGATCATCGTTGCCGTTGACCATCTCACCCGTTACGTCGAAACGTCGGCTCTCAAATCTGCTACCGCAAACGATGTCGCTCACTTCATTCTACAAAGTCTTGTTCTTCGTCACGGCGCCCCCAAAGAACTTCTAAGTGACCGCGGCCGTGTTTTTCTCTCGGACGCCGTCGAGGCCCTGCTCAAGCAATGCCAAGTCGTCCATCTCTACACCAGCGCCTATCACCCCCAGACCAACGGCATGACTGAGCGGTTCAACCGCACTCTGAGTGACATGCTCGCCATGTACGTTGACACCGCCCACTCCAACTGGGATCAAGTGCTCCCGTTCGTCACGTACGCGTATAACACAGCTACTCAGACAACAACGGGGTTTTCTCCTTTCTTCCTCTTATATGGCCGGGAGCCTACATCCACCATGGACACCATCCTTCCTTATCACCCTGACCCTTCCGAGACCACCTTACTCTCCGAAGCTCACCTGTACGCCGAAGAATGCCGGCAACTTGCCCGCTCTTTCACCACACAGCAACAATGGGATTAGAAGCACCGTCGGGATTCCCCGGACCCTCCAGCGTCATACCCATCTGGCGCCCTCGTTTGGCTCTGGGTGCCTTCCTCCACACCCGGCCTCGCCACGAAACTACTGTCTCGCTTTCACGGACCTTACCGGGTTGTCCACCAAACTTCTCCGGTGACTTATATCGTTGAGCCGCTCGTTCCTTCTTCGGACCACCGTCGCCGGGGGCGCGAAACTGTGCACGTTGAGCGCCTCAAGCCTTACTATGACCCGCCCATCCTCTCCTCTCCGTAAGTCGCCAGGATGGCTCCTTTTTCGGAGGGAGAGTAATTGTAATGGGACCGACAGGCGCAGCACAGCGAAGAAGCGGACGAGTTCAAGCGGGACAACGAAGAAGCAGACGAAGTGCAGCTGGGTTTTTTCGAACGACGCCTGTGAGTGTGCCCGTCGTGTCGCCGGTCAACCAAGACCAACCGACCTGTACTTCAAATAAACGCCTTGACAATATATATATATATATATATATATATATATATATATATATATATATATATATATATATATATATATATATATATATATATATATGCATACTGCCGTGCATCTTTGCACTATTTTTGCGTTTACGCTCAAAGCTGCCTGCCGGCTGCTTTATCAGTTTGTTTGTGACTTGAAATATGACCAGTTTTAATTCCTACCATCTTGTTCACGCGCAACTGCTTCCATATTTTCACAGATTGTTGCTGTTATTTTTACTTATCTCGAAAGATGCTTGTCAGCTTTAAATTGAGCGCGGCCAAGAACTGCAGAGGAGGAGGATGAGAAAGACTTTAATGAAAAAGGAGAGGCCTGCCAGGTTGTTGGCCTGGCATGTTTGTTACTCGAGGAACTGCAGAGGTTCTCTGCAACAACCGCCGGAAACGCCTGATGCTTTCGCCGCCACTGTGTCCAGGCGCCTTTTTGGAACTGCGAAACACCATTTACTTCGCGCAACACGAACGCTGGGACGTCGACCTACAGATTATCAACCATTATCTGGAAAGCAAGGTTTCTTTGTCCGTTATAAGGTGGTTTTTAGTCTTTGTGTGTGCCAAGTGGCATGCTCGTGAACAACTTCGCCGCTAAGAAGACCACGTATTCTTAGTCAAAAGTCTTATCGCCAATGGCATTTCCTTTCAGCTGCATAACAGACCTATTACGGCACTATTAAAGACCGAATGACCTTGATACGCTAGCAGAACATTTCTTCGTGCTGCAGACAAGTTTCCTGCTTGACCTGTGTTTTGAATGATCTGAAGCACGGAGCATTCTAGGAAATTTCACTTCACTGCATATAAACGCTGTGGACTCAAGTCTATTGACCGAGAGTGCACCTCCTTGTTGTTCGTACCAGCTTACAATAAGCAGTTATGCAGGCTTCCACAAAAAAACCAACTGCTGGACACCAGATTTTCTCACAGCCTTTGTCGCATTTAAAATATATAGTACTAGCCCCGATTATCCCCCGACGTCACGCACGGTATGTCGAAACTTTCCGTGACCGCGGCCGCTGCGTTTCGAAGGAGGCGAAACGGTAAGGAGCCCGTGTGCGCGGTAAAGTTCCCCATGTGGTCGAAAATATTCCGGAGACCTCCACTACGGCTCCTCTTTCTTCCTTTCTTCTTTCACTCTCTTCTTTATCCTTTCTGTTATGGCGCGGTTCAGGTGTCCGACGATATGTGAGGCCGACACTGTGCCTTTTCCTTTCCCCAAAAACCAGTTTTTACTTTCTGTCGCTCCACATTTCTTACATTTGTCATCCGCAATTGCCGCGGTGGCTCAGTGGTTAGGGCGCTCGACTACTGATCCGAAGTACCCGGGTTCGAACCCGACCGCAGCGGCTGCGTTTTTATGGAGGAAAAACGCTAAGGCGCACGTGTGCTGTGCGATGTCAGTGCACGTTAAAGATCCCCAGGTGGTCAAAATTATTCCGGAGCCCTCCACTACGGCACCTCTCTCTTCCTTTCTTCTTTCACTCCCTCCTTTACCCTTCCCTTACGGCGCAACTCAGGTGTCCAACGATATATGAGACAGATACTGCGCCATTTCCTTTCCCTCCAAAACCAAATATTATTATTATTCATCCGCAATTTCGGGGATAATATATTTAATATTGGTTGCGGGAAGACGTCTCCACACCACTGCTTGCTGATATTACACTTCACACTGGTCGGGATAAGTTGCCTGCTGCGTTGCCTCTAGGTCTTCGTTACTTCTTGATATGACAGTCGCCCTTCTCCACCCGCCAAGTGGCTCAGTGGTTAGGGCGCTCAGCTACTGATCCGGAGTTCCCGGGATCGAACCCGACCGCAGCCGCTGCGTTTCGATGTAGGCGAAGCGCTAATGCGCCCGTGCGCTGTGCAATGCCTGTGCACGTGTGGTCCACATGTGGCCGAAATTATTCTGGGGCTCTCTACTACGGCACCCCTTCCTCTCATTCTTCTTTCTTTAACTACCCCCTTTATCCGTTCCTCTTATGGCGTGTTTCAGGTGTCCACCGACAAGTGGCAGATACTGATCCATTTCCTTACCCGAAAAACAGTTATTATTATTATGGAATAGCGGAGCTAATACAGGGCGTAAAAAGCGAAAGCTGTCGGCGTTCAATGTGTTCATTGGCTTTGGCCTTGATAACGTGCTAGACTCAGATGATTTTGATGAAAGGAATGGTGCATAACTGGCTTCCTGGGTCAGTGGACGTCTCAGTCGCACTTTGACGTACGTCGCGGTGGTCAGACAATGCTGTGGGCTTCATGCAAAGCGCTGTCAACATTGTGGCTACTGCGGTGATGCTGTGACCCGTCGTGGTGGCTCAGTGCACTCAGGGTGCTCGACTTATAATAATAATATTTGGGTTTTTGGGAAAGGAAATGGCACTGTATCTTTCTCATATATCGGCGGACACCTGAAAAGCGCCGCAAGGGACGGAATAAAGGAGGGAGTGAAAGAAAGAAGGAAGAAGAAGGTGCAGTAGTGGAGGGCTCCGGAAAAATTTCGACCAACTGGGGATCTTTAACGTGCACTAAAAGCGCTCGACTACTGAAGCAGAGTTCCCGGATTCGAACCCGACCGCGGCCGCCACATTTTTATGGAGGCAACACGCTAAGACGCTCGTGTGCTGTACGATGTCAGTGCACGTTAAAGGTATCCAGGTGGTCGAAATTATTCTGGAGGCCTCCACTACAGCACCTCTTTCTTCCTTTCTTCTTTCTCGCCCTCTTTTATCAGTTCCTTACTGCGCGGTTCACGTGTTCATTGATATATGACTTATACTGCGGCATTTTCGTTCCTCCAAAAAACAATCATGATTAATATTAATATCATTAATATTATTTTTATTATTATTATCAATACTGTTGTAGTGCAGCAATGGGCCGCAGCGTTCGTTTGGGAGACAACCTCTGGCGATCAATAATAATAATAATTCCTTTTTTGGAGGAAAGGAAATGGCGCAGTATCTGTCTAATATATCGTTGGACACCTGAACCGCGCCGTAAGGGAAGGGTAAAGGAGGGAGTGAAAGAATATTAAACAGCTACCTGCCATGGCGGCCAGGTAGGCGCGCTGCATATCCTGTGTGCGGAACCCAACCAAAGCAGGTTTTTGCAGTCAGACGCCAACTACGCGTACATTAATGCGAGACTGAGGTGTCTACAGACCAACGGAGGCAGTTGTATGCCTTTCTCTTCGGCCTCCACAACGTTGTCAACGGGAATGAGCCCAATAAAGGGCGGTAGCTCA
The DNA here is from genome assembly GCA_030143305.2 of Amblyomma americanum. Classification (NCBI taxonomy): domain Eukaryota; kingdom Metazoa; phylum Arthropoda; class Arachnida; order Ixodida; family Ixodidae; genus Amblyomma; species Amblyomma americanum. The sequence goes on from JARKHS020033372.1 coordinate 192,943, forward strand.
CTTGTTTTGTTTGGTTTTTTGAGGAAAGGAAATGGCACAGTAATCATCTCACTTATGTCTGTGGACACCTGAACGGCGCCGTAAAGGAATGGGTAAAAGTGGGAGGGAAAGTGAAAAGATTAAACTGAAAATTGCAAGTTGGATTATGAGGAAAGGCGCGGCGCTGCGCAGCGGCGGAACACCTGTGGCTCGGTGCTACTAGTGGCGCATGCGCAGTAGTGACTGTGGAGATATAGAGAGACAAAATGGCCAGTGGCTTAGCTCGGCTATGCCAGGATATACTTAGCAAATTCTAAGGCATAGCATGGTTCGGCTTGGTTAATCTTGATTGAAATTCCAGGTTAGTCTGGTTGTCTAGCTATGTTGTGGCATTAAAGATGACACAACTATTGTTGCGGCGCCCGCGAGCTCTCCCGCTCAACCTTCCGACAGGCATGCGACGCAGCTGGCGAAGCGAGCGGAGGCGAGCGCAACGACGAGGAACGCGGTGTGAAGTCATACCATTGGGCCGCGGCGGCGAGCCGCGCGGTGTGATGTCGTGCCAGATGGCATGGCGAGCGCGCAAAGTATAGTAACCATCTCACATGTCTCAGTGAAGACCCGAACCGCGCCGTAAATGAAGGGATAAAGGAGGGAGAGAAAGAAGAAAGAGAAAACTGAAAATTGAAAGTTGCATTTTAAGGAAAGGCGCTGCGCTGTGCAGCGGCGGTACACCTCTGGCTTGGTGCTACTAGTGGTGCATGCGCAGTTTTGACTAGGGAGCGAGAGAGAGAGAGAGGAATGCGCTATGTGTTTAACTGCTCCTCGCGTATGCGCAGCACGGCTCTCCATGAATCACGCGAAACTGCTCACCCTGCGGCCAGTAAAGCTTTAATTCGCTTTGAAAGGTGTTTGCTAAGTTACGTACTCAGATATTCTTAAATTGCAGAATGTACTTTGTATTATACCCTAAAACATAAAAAATAACCAATTTATAGCTGTTTAATACATAGAGTACAGAGAAATCTGTCAGTAAATTTGGGCGATAATTACACACAAGCCAGAACTTCCAATGTTTTGCTCTAATCGTTTTTTCGTTTTTCGGCTAGACCAAGAATAGAAATCCGCACACATTCTTTCTTATTGCTGTTTTGAATCTCGAGGTATTTGGTATGCATAAAAATTGTGTGCTTAAATTATTTGAAAATGAGAACAATTTTCGACCCGCCGCGGTGGCTCAGTGGTTAGGGCGCTCGACTACTGATCCGGAGTTCCCGGGTTCGAACCCGACCGCGGCGGCTGCGTTTTTATGGAGGAAAAACGCTAAGGCGCTCGTGTGCTGTGCTATGTCAGCGCACGTTAAAGATCCCCAGGTGGTCGAAATTATTCCGGAGCCCTCCACTACGGCACCTCTCTCTTCCTTTTTTCTTTCACTTCTTCCTTTATCCCTTCTCTTACGGCGTGGTTCAGGTGTCCAACGATATATGAGACAGATACTGCGCCATTTCCTTTCCCCAAAATCCAATTAATAATTATTATTTACAATTTTCGCAAATGAAGCTACATAGAGCTTGGCCATATCGGTACATAGACACAGACATATAATTGAACTGAACGTCTAAGCTGAGCAGATCACTCCGTTCTGAGTCGGCGTGCATGTGCTTCGAGCTAAGCCATAAAGCTTGTTCATAAATTTTGCAACCCTACGATCGATTTTCCACCACAAGCGAAGGGACTATTCTTACACAGCATCAACCATGGCTGATAAGCGCTTTCTTTTGAAGTGTTATTCTCATTGGTAGTTTGCGCACATGTAACTGCATCGTCTCAAATAGAATTGTACATGTAGGCGAAAAAGGCGTGCCTCTACGCTTAAGCAGCCTTGGGGGCTTTTGAGTTAATTGGCGTATGTCTTTAATATGTGTTTTTTGTTTTTATAATGTAGATTTGTGGTTTAAGGAGCAGCATTGTACATAAATTCGACATATCCAAAATATCGCACCATTAATATTGTGACGAAGAAGACGAACTGTGCAGTGGCGCGGGCAGGAGCGCTCGCGCTAGGCCAGCGGCCATTAAATCATCGCATTGCCATCGATCATAGCGTCTCTTTTTTCGGCTGGCCGCCACGTAACATTTGGTGGAGCATGCGGGGTACCATCGACATCCTGGTCCGGGGAGCTTCGGCGTCCTGCGTCAGCCGTGGTCGTCAGCCGTGAGTTCTTGGCGTGCGTCGCTCGGCCGTGCCCCAGACTTTCAGACCCGAACCGACCTCGCCGTTGTTCCCCCCGCCCCGTCCCCCGCCCCGACCACTCAACACGACGAACTGAACCCGACGCAAGGACCCGACCCATCGACCCCACCGACCCGAGATGGCGCTTACACCTGAAGACACCGATCCCCTGCCCAGGACGTTCGGCGCGTCCTGAGAACTCGACCGTCAGCTCTTGGCGACCTGCGGCCCGGAAGCTTCAAGGCCAGGAATCATTCAGCCATCTTATTCATCGTGGCGGCCAGCACCTCACCCCTTTCTCGTTCCTGTCCAACCATCCTCTTAAGCCAGTAAAAACCTCGCGCGTGTCTTTGTCACCGATCGAGACGGTCGCTCGGTGGCCTCGGGTAGTGTGACGAAGAAGACGAACTGTGCAGTGGCGTGGGCAGGAGCGCTCGCGCTAGGCCAGCGGCCATTAAATCATCTCATTGCCATCGATCATAGCGTCTCTTTTTGCGGCTGGCCGCCACGTAACAATATTAAAATTGTAGAAAGTAAATACAAAGTTCAGATTCAAAGTTCAGTGCATTAGTTTTTGAATACTTCCTTTTTATTTTAGCATTACTTTATTCTTTACCTTAGTGTACCCCAGCATACAACGTACCTCCCCAGGTGCACCCAGAAAGGATGGAATGTCCCATACCCAGTACAACATTAATCGAACATTTCGAGGTCATAGAGGAAGGACACAGAAACACAAGTAGAAGGGCAGTACGCCCACTAATGGCCTAGAAACGTTTTTCGAGGGTGTTAAGCAGAAAAAAAAACAAATCATAGCATTTTGGGCACAGAAAGGTAACCGCGAGAACGTTTCTGTGACCAATGCTTTTCAACAAACAATACAAATTGACCCTCGCTCCCTTTTCTCTCTCCCTCGCGCAAAAAGCTACGGGGAGAGAAGGTTTTGCTCTTGCACTCGCCGTTTTGAGGGATCAAACAGTTTTGTTCGAACAGCCGAAGGAAGCACAGTCGAGGCGAATGTCCGGACCCCGTAGAATATCTGTTACTTGAAAAATTGGACTTGTGGCGGATGGGCCACTGTCCTGAGATGGCAGGCGGTCCTTTTTGCTCCTCCCGAGCAACCTGTCGCGATCGGTCACTAACTTATTTGAAGGTTGCTTCACTTCCGCCACCGGTTGGCCCGGTATTGCACTACCTCCGGGATCGGCCTTGTGTTTAGCGTGTCTTAACTATCCTGTCTTTCTATCCCATCTTTCAACTCTCCTACTATCTGCACGTGGTAGCGATTGTGGCTCGGCTTGAGCCAGTGAACAGACCTGTGAACTTTCCTTTTCTGGCAACAGACAGACAGACAGACAGACAGACAGACAGACAGACAGACAGACAGACAGACAGACAGACAGACAGACAGACAGACAGACAGACAGACAGGCAGGCAGGCAGGCAGGCAGGCAGGCAGGCAGGCAGGCAGGCAGGGCAGGCAGAGCAGGCAGAGCAGGCAGAGCAGGCAGAGCAGGCAGAGCAGGCAGAGCAGAGCAGGCAGAGCAGGCAGGCAGAGCAGGCAGGCAGAGCAGGCAGAGCAGGCAGAGCAGGCAGAGCAGGCAGAGCAGGCAGAGCAGAGCAGGCAGAGCAGGCAGAGCAGGCAGGCAGAGCAGGCAGGCAGAGCAGGCAGGCAGAGCAGGCAGGCAGAGCAGGCAGGCAGAGGGCAGGGCAGGGCAGGGCAGGGCAGGCAGGGCAGGCAGGGCAGGGCAGGGCAGGCCACGGGAGGGCAGGCCAGGCAAGGCCAGGGCAGGCCACGGGAGGGCAGGCCAGGCAAGGCCAGGCCAGGCAGGCAGGCAGGCAGGCAGGCAGGCAGGCAGGCAGGCAGGCAGGCAGGCAGGCAGGCAGGCAGGCAGGCGCGTTCCTGGAAGTCTCTAGTATGTCAGAAATCACTAGGCAGTGCACGCACAGGGTGGCTAGTTCGACAAGGCTAGTTACTCTAACTCGTTTTGCCAACCATCTTTGAAGGAATATGCTGTTACCTGATCGTCATCAGCGGCTTTCCTAACTTTTTGTTACTGGTAAGGTTTGATTAATACCTCTCTTTTTACCGACTTGATATCTAACTGCTCTCAAGTAGTGCCTTCCTCAATAACGTGCTTAAAAATTGTCTACTGTGTTGCTGTCATCCAGAGCAAGACCGCATTTACAGGTGATGTAGAGGTTCAGCACTACTGGTATTAGGCATTTTACTTTATGAAACAGCACTCTGACAACTGACGTGAAAATTTCATTAAATGCCACTTATGGAGCGTAGGCGTTAAGGATGTTGCTGGGAAATTACTATATTAACCGAGACAAGCGTAGAACCTTTTTTTCACAAGTTACCTAAAGAACACCAGGAGACTACAACCAAGAAGCAGGCAGAAAATCGTCGCCAAGACAGCTCAGCTGCTACAACCTTTTTCGAAAAATGCCAAAGAAGAATTAAAAAAAAAGAATGCCTTCGATACTGAAGTCATTCGTATAGAATTCTTGAAAGTTGCCTTCAATGTAGTTTTGCAGAGCTTACATTGCTATCTGAGATATTGGCAACCGTTAAAAGTCTTCTTTTCTAGTTATGTCACCTCCTTTGTGATGTCATCATGAATAACCTCCAGGTTTTTCTCCCGGTGTTCTTTTCGTTCTCTGTTCACGCGCGAAAATATAAAAATTGCATGGGTAGAGGTTAATAGTGTATGGAGGATGCGAAAGTAAATTTTGTTCTTGGACAGAATCTGTGCGACGCTGAGAGCAGTGTACGTGCTTGCATTATCTTTATAAAGGATCCATGGTCCAGATGCCCATAGGTCAAGGTGATGGCATCGCAAATTATCCGGCATGCGGTTTCGCACACGTATATGCAATGGTTGATTCACTGTCTACATTTTTGGACGAGCTCCTGGTATATAACCAGTCATTGAGAAAGCGATGACCATATTATTTTTTCACCTCTCTCAGCGCATCTTTCTCGGTGCCAGAGAGCCCAGGGACCTTGTGAGGGCAGCATGAAAGCACAATGTTTTGTCTTCAGCAGTTATGCTGTCAACGAATGCAACACATCAGCCTGCCTCGGGGAGGAAAGCAGCATCATGCTTACAACCGCGTGTCTTTCTGGTCATGCATAAGGATGTGCGGCACTAGTCAGGAATTCAATGTGCGTTTCCCCAAATCCTGATGCAAAACATGTCACTTTGTCTTGCTTATGTAGAGGGCATTTCTTACCATGCGAAATGTAAACGAATGGCCTTATTTCATAATTTCTCTGATCCACACCAAGTTCTCATGATTGCATGATGTTGAACGTCATCCCTGCCTTGTTGCGTGTTCCACCGACGTTCTCACGAAAATGAAATTCTCATTTGCCACTCGAACACTCGTCGCCACGATAACGTCTCGTTTCCGCAAGCATTATGAAGGCGCTCTTGCGCTATGTGGCGGTCCTGCAAAGCTTTACACATATTATACGAAGAGTTCATCATTAAACACATTAAGTGCCATATTTAGAGAGCACCTTTTTTTTCGTTGTAATTATTCGTATTTTCTACACTTAGATTTTCCGCCCAGTTATTTTGCTATCTTGTTTGTGCCTCGACTGAAATTAGAGCCCTGACCGCAGCCAATTTTCTTTTTTGGTATCCGTGTAATCATGTTTATAGCCTATTATTAGTATCTCGAACTCGAGCTAGTTCTTGAATTTCCTAAATGATATTGTAACTAATTTTGCCACTGTTTTTGTTGTACTCAGTTGTACTAAGTTGTACTCATGAGTACGTGCAACCCACACGATTTACTGATTTGTTGTATGATCCATCCAGAGCCTTTCTTTTTACAGCCCCTTATGGGATTCATACTATAAAAAGTATTCTCTTATTACGCTCTACATGATGGACGCCGATCTGTCACAGTCACTCAGAGTTTAATACGCCGACTAGAGACAACGTCAATATTCGTCATGCCAGGTCTTGTAGCGGCTGCCACAGCTATTACCAAAAAATAGCCACGGTAACAATAAATGATGGCTCTATACACACGCACCAATAGTTTCATCCTGCAATCAAGTATAGAGGGCAAAATAAATAAGTCTTAAAATGTTGGCGAAAACATATTGGTAAAAAAGTAGGAATGCAAATTGTAGATAAAAAAGTCACGATAAGAAATTTATATCAGCCATTATACGGCCTGGTCAAGGATATTACATTTGGCTCTCTAGAAGAGGCCAGACTGAGCACATGCCAGAAACCTGCAACGCTGACCACTGGTTTGGATTTCGTAACGTTTTGTAGTCATATGCATGTTGAAAATTCTAAAAGGCCGATTATTATAGGAAGTTGCTTTAGCTCCCAGAAAAGAGAAGCCCTCCCTAGGTGGCCGACCGAGACGCAGAGTGGGAAGCTGCACATGGTTCAGCATGAGAATAGCCTACAAAAATGTGTTTAAATCGGCAGTTTCCGCTTTCACTGAATAACATGAACTCGAAGTAAATTCACACATCTCGCGATTATTTCAATGAAAGAGCTAAGCGCACCAAAGGTCGTGCATCATTGTGGCGTTCGTTTGATTCCGAGTTTAACATATACTATTTACAGCTATATTTATTTTCGCTAGCTATCCAGTAGAACGCATCTTTTGAAGGGCAAAAAGCATGTTATGAAATACGCAACGAGAGAAACTGAAAGCAAAATAAACATGCATGAAACCAAGCTAAGTAAACAATAAATGTTGCTAGGCTCCCTTAAAAAGTAGCAATGACCAAATTCGACCAACATTCAGGATCGATCAGGTTGTGGAGGAAGGAAAGCGAAGTTCTGTTACTGCGCAAATGTTGCTAAGGCTCTGCTGAGGAATGAAGGGTGAAGCAGGTTCTAGATTAAAGAAGTTGTGGTTAGTTTTGTAGCCATGAAGACCAAATGGACGCTGCAGCAAATAAGCAACTGTTGAGCCCGCAACCATGTTTTCAGCTTTGCTTTTGGGATGGTGCATGCTTGAAACAAAAATTCATGCAGCTGGAGAAAAACATGTTTAATTAAACGGTTACTCAAACGACCTCGTGAAATTAATTTCGTCATTTTTACGCAAACAAGCGCCAGTCAAGTGCATGCGCAGATATTTTTTTCGAATGGAGTCTTAAGACGCTCTACGCCTATATTTATGCCTCTTTGGGAGGGCAATGCAACAATAGTGAAGAGCGCACTTTCTTCTCGCAACCTTTTTTTTAACTTGTTTTTGTCATGTGCCAACCGTCCTCAAATATATTGCCCCGTAAACTTACTTTAGAATGCATTATCAATGTTATGGCTACACAACAGACCTATTCACACAAAGCTTCCCGCTATATTTCACTGCCGGATCCCAAAAGGAACTGTCCAATGACCTGCTCTGCTGTCACACTGTTGTTCTTCGTCGATTATATCGGAGAAGAAGGAGTCGTGTCGGGTGTAATGACCTTTCTTGGTTTGTAAAAGTGATCGCCTGCACTCTGACGCTTGCTGTACTTCACCTATTGTTGTCACGCGCATAGCAGCAAACTGGCACCTAAAATGGTCACAATTTTTTTCCCTAGAAAAAAAAGTTGCCTCAACTATGTGCGGTGTCTCGTGTTTTCAGTTTTTGTTACCTCTAAATCAATTGTTGTGCAGTGAGGGCGGACTAGGAATATGTTAGTTCAGTTGCCGCGGCTTCTCCCGCCTTCACGGCAAGAGCTCTTCAGAAAAAGTAAGGAAGGCTTTCTTTAAAACCGAAAAGCCATCCAAGGAGTAGCGCCGAAAATGTCCGATAACTTGGCTCTTGCCCCTAGCTAGAACTTCATCTCATAGTCATGCATTCCACAGGGGTGGGATTTTCTTCTGTGAATCTGTACTTGACATTGAAGTTCTTACTATACACAGGCGAGGTAAGTCTGATCAAGCTATCCTACCCTGGAATCTTTATTGTGATACAGTCGAAAAAAATGTTTATACTCATCGGAAGTTATGTTTTTCCCTTCAAAGCAGATGAATTATAATTTTGCCATCGTGCCTGCCTAGATAGCTTGACTTGTTTGTGCCTTGATGAAGCAACATACAGATAATTACCCTTTTTTTGGCTAATAAAATGACCTGAGGTTTTGCCGCTCGTAGAAAGAGAACGACGATCAAGGCCAAAAGAAACCTGGCTTGCAAATTTCGGTAGCTCTCTCAGTGCTGATATCAGCCGCATTTCCCATAAACAATAAACAACCATGCGTGAAAAAAGTTAACATTTCTCCTCTATTTGTGATGAGTCCTACGTTATTCCTGTTCTACTATTTTAGGTTTCATTTTTTGTGATCTGGAATGTAATATAAAACCTTTAGTAAACCAATTTTCTCCGAAATAAAACAATCTCCTTAGAATGAGGACTTCGTAGCCCAGATGCTAATGCCTCATGTGAAGTCAGGACAACGAGCGCAAGTGCAACAACCTTGCAGCACATAACTGCTGGGATTACGCAGCAAGCAGAGCTTTATTCGTTTCCCCTCGCTGGCTGAACGAGTATAGAACTCATTTGATTGAAATATAGGGTACAAAGATGGCAATCCCTATCAAGCACCTTAACTGCCTGCATGTTCTATCGAGAATGGTACGCCATTTATTGTGAACTCATTAACATACTAATTCCATATTGGCCGGGGACCTAATTGCGAAACCAAATAATTCCTAGCCTGCTTACTCCAGGTCTTCTCGCTCGTTCATTATTCTCGGGTTTCGGATGTCGACGGTCCGATTAGGCACCCTGTTTGACTTAGCACCACTGGACGAGGACGCAAAATCTCTATTTGGTGCAGAACTAAACTAAAAAAAACGCAGCGTTTGCTCTGCTCAGAACTCTTAGTGAGCAGTAAATATCTCGTGAAGCCGAAGCACTGAGCTGGAAAGCGCTGGCGAGTAGAAAATAGGGGAGGTAATGGCAGCGTTTCATGAATATTGGATGAAGTTTAGTTTTGGAAGTTTAACGTCCCAAAGTGACTCAGGCTATGAGGAGGGACTTCGTAGTCAAGGGCTCTGAAAATTTCGACCACCTGGGTTTCTTTAACGTGTACGGACATCGCACAGTGCATAGCCCTCTAAAATTTAGCCTCCACTGAAATTCGACCGCCGCGGCCGGGATAGAGCATGCTTCTTTCAGGTCGTATGTCGAGCACCATAACCACTAAGCAACCACTGCGGCTTAATAATGTTGCAGGACTTTTGTCAGCCCTCATCTTCGAACGCTGGGGATAATTAGCTGTATCACTCAGCCTGGTACCGGCAAACATCAATTGGGGTGTGGCGAATGTCACGTTAACATAAGGGAGGCCCTTTACTTCTACAGTGCTGAGGAAGGAGAGTGTTTATCAGAAGATTAGTGAATTTGTGTAATGTATAAGTAATGTTCGGGTGTTTCAACAAATGGCCGACTGTCTACGTACAGTGCGGGCTGGGCAACATTAGTTTTCTTTCTTTTTCTCTGCACGCACAGTATATGCCTACGTACTCTGTCACTGCCTTTGCAACAAAACACGAGTGAAAGGGAAGGCTTAATAGCGGCCATTTCTGCAAAAACGCTACTTTTTGCATCTTCATAACGAGCTCTAAATCTCTTTTAAACTATTTTGTAGCAATCCAGCAATTTGTTTGGTTAAAAAGAATTTTTCAGCAATGTACTGATTATTAAAACTGGGTTTTTTTTATTCGTTTAATAAGTTGAAAGCTGGCTGCTTTTATAGAGACTATATTCAAAAAGTCATTTCTATTCGCTGGCTGCTTCTCATTTTTTAAATGAAGGCTGTGGGCTTTAAATGCTGTGCAATAGTAATTCGCTGATATACTCTGTTTACGTGGGTAGGAGTGAACAGAGGGAAGTATGTTGTTTTTGAAATACACAATAGCTGGTAGTCAGCACACGCCAGCATAGAAGGTCTTTCCCAAAGGCAGCATGTAGTTGCTTATATAGGCGAAGCACTGCAGCACATGTGCATGACGAATGACGATGATGAGGCCTTCTTTCATGCACTCATTTCATCAAAAAAGGCATTAAATTTATTTTGCAAAAGAATTTTTGCTATTTTGCACGCTATTGAAGCCGAGGCACTTTTGAATGTACCCATCTGTGATCAGTATCTTCGCAATGCAGAACACGCTGCTGATTTGGCAGTTCTTCTGAGACATTCCGCGATCTAAATAACTGCCCTACGGCAACTACCCGTGGTTCTTCACAGCCCTACTCCTGACGTCTGAGCCATGTGAAGCTTGATAGGCCACTGAAGCTTCTAAGTAATCCGTAATTCAGATGTGGCGAACTGCACCCTCGTCAAAAATATCGATCGAAATGTCAGCGGTAGTTCATTTTCATTTCATTTATTATACTGTTAGCCTTTCTCGGGCTATTACAGGAGTGAAAAATCTAATAAATACATATTCAAAACAAGGTACATTTCACAACTACGACATTGACACAAAAGACATTAAGGAAAAATGAAACAGTAAAAAAACGCATGGGCTGAGGCAGAACTATTACAATGGTGTACTACGGTCCAGGTATTTTCAGGCATTCTAGAAAGGCATCAAGGGAGTTAATATTTACAACAGAATCAAGCAGCATGTTCCATTCTTTAATAACACGAGCAAAAAATCTACTTAAAACAATCATTATTAGAACGCGGCACAGGAATGTACAAGGAATGGCGATGTCTTGGTGTCTCATTAGGGTGTATTGTAAAATATGGTGATGTGTTGATATTTAAGTGGCAACGAATTAAAAGGTAAAGAAAGTTCAGCCTATCTACCTTAGTGCAGTATTCTAAGCTTTTATGCTTTGCTAATTTCCATAATTCGTTTGGTGAATCAGTTCGGCGATATTTATTGAAGATAATACGGGAAGCAAGTTTCTGAACTTTCTCAATTTTTATTTGGTTAGACGCTGTGTAAGGATCCCAAACAATTTTGCCATATTCAATTGCAGGTTTTACAATGGTGTTATCAGTGAGTTTTTACATCGGGAGTTGCAGTATCGATGTTGCGTTTTAGAGCCCAAATTGCTTTGCGTGCCTTGGAGCATACATTATTTAATTGTGTATTCCACTATAGGTCTGAAGTGAAGGTTAAGCAGAGATACTTATACTGGCGTACTCTATTAACTGGTTTACCTGCAATGGAGTCAGGGTATATCATTATATTTTTCTTTCTAGTAACAGACATAATTACGGATTTGTTAGAGTTAAGCACAATTTGCCACTTAGCGCACCAATTTTCTATTGCATGCAGATTAGCGTCCAGTTCCTGATCAGTTGGGGTGTTACTTATTTTGTATACTACACAATCATCAGCAAACAGTCTGATTTGGATTGTGGTAGTTTTGGGGAGGTCATTTATGAAACCAGAAATAAAAGGGGGCCCAGGACACTTCCCTGTGGAACATCTGGAACCACGGGTGTTGAAAACGATTGATAACCATCGAGGTGTATAGACTATTCACGGGAGGAGAGGTAGGAAGAAAACCAGTTTGTTATTTTGGAGTGCCTGAATATAGCATTAATCTTTAGCAGCAACTTTGGATTGTATACCTTATCGAATGCTGTTGAAAAGTCCAAGAATAATATGTAAGTTTAACCAGGGCTGTTTATTCCCTCGGAAAGATCGTGAACGGTTTCTATGAGCTGGGTAATTGCAGAAAGGCCTTTTCGGAACCCATTTTGAGAAGGATGAGGTATGTTATTATTTTCAAGATATGCCATAAGGTGTTCAAATACAATAAGTTCAAGCAACTTAGAACATGTAGAAAGGAGAGAAATCGGTCGGAAATTATAGACAACCGATGTAGAACCACTCTTATAGACCGGAATAACTTAGGCATATTTCCAAGCGGACGGTAAAGAACTCGTGGTAATGAATATTTGATAAACTTTTGTGATGCACTTGGCAACCCACGCTGCATATCTAAAGAGAAATTCATTTGGGATTCCATCAGGGCCTGAGTTTTTTTACATACAAGTGAAGCAGCATGTTAAGCACTCCGTGCTCTGTGACTTCTAAGTCTTGAACTGGAGGGCCGCCAGGCGCGTCTGCTACTTCTGGCGACAAGCCTTCGTCAGAAGTTGAAATGGATGAAGAAAACGAGTTAAGGTTTTCGGCTCTTTCTGCATTATTTTTGTGTCCATTATTGCGAGGCTTCGCAGGAATAACATAGCGCCGAAATTTGTTATATGCCTCAATTAAAAATTTTTTTAGTGTTACATATTAGAACTTGTCCTTAGCCACCTTGACAAGATGTTTGAGTTCCTAACTCATTTGACTAATGGCAGAGCTCTCGCCAGGAACAGACTTAAACCTGTTTTCCCTCCGTTTTCGTTCGTTTTAATTTCCGTTACATGTGTATGATTTCTCTTGTTATCCAGCGATTCTTCTTCCTAAACAGAATAATATTCCCTACTATTATTCTTCAGTGCGGTAGTAGTACTGCCGTGCTTTCCAGCAGTGCGAGTTCATCTGGCATCGATTAATGCATAACAGGAGCTCACGTTACATGCTTTGGAATGACGACACCAAGTTCTCATGTAGCTTGTTTATTTCTAGATTTTTTACTCCAGTATCAACCCGAAAGGTAAGAACTAACTTGTGCCCCCTGAAGAAAATCTTCATTAGGGTCAGCATTCGTCAACGGTTTGAATTGAAATATTTACGGCCCTCAGATTGCGGACTATCAAAACCACTGCCAAGAATTCTGAATGGCACTATAACGGAGAAAAGGATGTTTCCATGGGTGGTAAGTCTCTTAGTTGAATGTACCCAATATTTTAGAAAAGCAGCTAGTCTCTGTGAATGTTCGCTCTCCAAGTATAAGAAAAATGTAAAAAATCTCCCTTTTTTCCAACCCTACTGCTCACAGACAAGAAATTTATCTTCTTTTCCTTCGCTCCCGTTGGTGTTGTGACATTATTTCTGAATAACACCGGCGCTGAGTATTATTCACAAACACATTCTGTGTTTGTAGCATTTCATATTGTTTCACAATGAATGTTTGCCAGCTTTCCCAGCTGTCTGCCTGTGTGTCATTCTTCTTGTCGCCAAAATTCTCGGATAGGCGGAGGTTGAGGATTGAGAAAATTGCTGTAATTTGTGGTCATTCAGCGCAGTATGACTGTTGTTTCAAGTGCCAACGCTCCAGGCATCAGAACTGAAGTAATATATAGCTTCCTAATGCATGGTTCCTTCTAAAATTTGGTAATAAGAAAAAACTGCATTTTAAACCGAGAAGAACAATATAGGGCTCTCTTTGCTAGTAGGGCACTTGGAGCTGCGAACTCGCTATGAAGAGTTATTGTGTGTGTGGAATAAATTTTTTTTTGAATATGTGTTAACACGGGTCAGGGCCAATGAAGACGTGCATCGAATAACAAGGGCGAGGAAATTTTACCGATACGAGCACTTGACACACGTATTGCGATATAGCTAAGTGTGACACTTGCGCGGGTCAGACACATTGGAACTATACTTATTTTTTCCAACCAGAAAAACCTGCACCTTTAAGCTTTATGATCTACGGCGAGACGCCAAACGCCTTCAGCACGACACTGTGTTTGCTTCTGAATTTAATCTCTCTCAGCATTCTAGCACGCACTGTAAAATTGCATAACGAAACGCAGTGGTGGCTGAGTGGTTGAGCATCCGCCTCGCATGTGGAAAGTGCGGGGTTTGATCCCTAGTGCTGACGGGTACCCGAAGGTAATTCAGTGGGTACAAGCTTTTTTCCTGGTCTGGCGCTCCGCTTATTTAGGGGGAAATGCTTGTGAAATGGGTCTTTGACCCCACCTTGAAAAGTTGAGAATACCTTGTGTCATGGAGCTCTTTGGTCATAGATGTTCTTGCGCCATAAAAATTCATAATCATCATCAATCATCAGCAATTACATAATGGGGATACTGTCAAGCTCATACCGGTAAGGTAGCAGCCATCAATCTCGGAGGATGGGAGGATACCTTACCTCTTGGTTTGAATGAATAACGCATGAATCTGTGACGAATTAAGGAGCTTCAATTGTAATACATTTTTCGAACCGTGTAAGCGGATTGAGTAGTTTAGGTGCGGAGTGTTTGGCTTTTTTTATTTCAGTAGTTAACGACAACCCGAGCTGACGACAGAAGCTACGGAGAAACACAGAAGAATAAGCCTACTAACAGCCACTACGAGATAAACCAACATTAGAACCTTTTGTTCAAATATTTCCGGTGGAAATTAATATTTCCATTTCGCAGCCTGGAAAATAGTTTAGCTATAATGGTAGCTAGTGTTCCAGAGGATATAGGAGCAGCATTAGCGTTTGTGTTCCTTTTTGGTGTGTGAGATAAAAGGTTTAAGAATAAAATTAGCTGTTGATTATTTTCGACGTGGACTTTAACATCGTGTTTAGATAACGAACCTTTTTTAAGAATTTACAATATTGCATCAGATATTACCCCGGCATGCACCTAACATTTCAGTTTGGGGCTGTCACTGAAGGCATTAGAGCTATGAATTTTCTTTACTATGTGCTTATTGATGTAAAGTCACTAAAACATTATGCATGCATCTAGGAGCTGAAACATTTAGTTTTACATATACAAGCATAGCTCAAGTGGAAGTCATTAGCCATTGAGTGGTTGTCCTATAGACACCTGATATCTAGTAATTACACATTAAAGATTCACGCAAGAGGTTGAATGGCGGTGACAATGGCCCTTGGATTGCAGTGCTCGAGTGGCGCAATGAAATAGCTTGTTTCTGGTATAGCTAATAATTTTATAACTGGGTCTTTGAGGCTTCTGTATCACAGCAAGAGAGTTTTCAGATATCAGTCAGCCTTATAGACACAACATATCTTGTAATTACACAATATAGATTCACGCGAGACGTTGAATGGCGGCAAGAATGGCCCTGGGATTGCAGTGCTCGAGTGGCGCACAGAATAGCTTGTTTATAATATAGTTATAATTTATAACAAAGTCTTTGAGGATTCTCTAGCACAGCAAGAGTATTCTCAGATATCAGCCGTCGAAAATAAATTGTCTTTTGGGAGCAAAATTAAACACCAAAAAACGATGTTTCTCTTATAGGAGCTCACGGCTAAGCCATTGACACCATATGGCACCGAAAACACCACTTTTTATTCAGTGGATATCTTTAAATTATTTTCGTAACTCAACGAACTGTGAACATCAATACAGAATTGCCCTCCTTCTTCGCTCTATTCTAGGTATAGTTGGAACCAAAGATTTCTGGCCAGGAAATAGGCACTTGCAGTGGTAGTATTATAACAAAAACAGTTGTGATGACGGCGGCACATTGTATTGATGTACCGTAAGTGTTCGGCATTTATTCGTGTGATACGACTTTCTCCTCTCTTTCATTTGTTAAAATCGCTGTTAATACGTGCAACAATTCTAATGAAGAAAAATAGCCAATTTAACGACAGCAAAGCGAGTAATGTAAAGCGACAGCTAATCTTAAATCCACTAGCGACTGCAGCGAGCAGCCTAACCTTAAGGCTGAAGCAGAGGAAACGACTAAAGTGCCTACAGACAGAAAAAATTGGTTAAAGGGGTGTAAGGTTCTTCTGAGGCTTCGAAAGTCCCGCATTCGTGCTTTTAAGAGCAAACAAAATTATTTGTTTCTTTGAAATTTGTTTAAAACGTCGGAGGCTATCAGGGACGCTGTATTGGAGTATATAGAAATTGTGACCAACTGAAGTTCTTTAACGTGTACTGTCACCGCACACTGCACGGACCTTTACTATTTCGCCTCATGCGAAATGCAAGCGCCGCGGCCAAACACGAATCCGCATTTCCGGCAAGCTTCTCCTTCGTTCGACGCAATACCAAGCGCCAAATATTGCGCACAGAGATGGCACAAAAACCATCTAGTCCGTTTTTGTCCAATAGGAGCTTCGTCCACCAGCTGCACACTTTTCACGAAGACCATCAGTGCTACATTTCATCCCAATTTTTCAAAATAATGCTTCAGATGAGCTTTTTCTGACCGACTATTATGAGCCAGTGTGCACATGCATAATTCTAAATTTGTCCTGAAAGCTCTTCATAATATGCAAAATAACTACAAGAAAAGCTCCACCTCTCGACAAGCCGAATGAGTATCGTACTGCTTTATGCGACTTATTTGCGGTTAGGCTTTTTGGTGTCGCTGGGCATCGCGTGTCTTTGATGGTTCGTCCATTGCGCCAACATGCCTGTTTTGGAGGGAGTATTCTAATCAAAAGTGATAAAGAAAAGCGGAAGACTGGGCCAGTTGGCTCGCCATAATTAAGGAGCAGTGGACCATTAAAACAGACAGGACTAAGGGGACAAGTGATTGACCCCTTCTTCCTGTCGGTGTTTTCTTTGTGCGCTACTCCTTTTTTATGAATATAGAAAGGGAGTCACCATTTTTTCGGCGAGAAAACTTGTGTTGGACCCAAATTTGCAGGAACGAGCTTATTGTCCAGAGCTTGTGATTATAAAAAAGTCTAAGCATACGACCTTTTTTTGCAATGGGAATCAAAAATCTCACGTCCTTTTAAAAAAATTGACTCACGAGTCAGTGACGCAGAATTCAACTGTTGTATACGCTGCATGCTCAGCAACGTTGTGTTTTCAGGCAGCAATTATGTGCAGAATGGCGTCATTGTATAACTGCGCTCGACTATTTTGTTCGATACTGTACTCTCGCCGAGGACATCGACTGAATTACGCGCTTAAAGGATATTTTGTTTTCTATAGCCCGAAATGACACTTTAGGCATAAGAGACTAGAGAGGATTGCACTTTCTACAACTAACAAAAAGCAGGATTAGGCATATAAGTACATGTTCTCTTTTGAAGTATCTCACTCTATCCTTACGATACGTGCTCCTTTGAAACGAGCGAGTGCAAGACATAAAGTATAAAACCGGCGTGCTCCCACCAGCATAACGTGCACCTATAATGTTTCCTTCGAGCGACATCCGTTTTCGCTAATAGTATTTGGGAACATTTTTACACATTTTTAAGAAAACCAGTCGGGATGGAAAAAATATACGTCCGCTTCAACACCAGTACGCTATACAGAGGGCCTCGCATCAAAGTGGAGTATGGGGTCGTTCACCCAGCGTACGATAATCTCGGGGTTGCGAATGACATCGCTTTGTTGAAGGTATGTATGCTCTATTGAATTCTGTTCCGTAGGCAGCTGCACTTGAATTGAGAACATAGGTTGTTTTAGTAAGAGCAGACAGGAATATTATCTTGATGGAGATGTTGTTACCTATACGCGAGAAAGGTTTAAGTTATGTTGCGTAGGCTTAACTCGTTTCGAAAGCTTAGAAATACATAAAAGACGTGATGAATTATATGCCACGTCGACTACGGTTGCTACATGCAGCGCTTGTTATGCCTGTTTTCTGATGTCGTATCCATTACCAGAAGTTCATCAGCAGCTCCTGTGATCAGCTAATTTAAGCAGCCGAAGCTAACAACCGGGTGGCTATAAGCGGGGAATTCCAAAAAAATGCCCCAAAAAGTAGTTTTATAACCATACCAATGATGCCGTCGCAAGTTGTCTTAGCGTGAATAGCATGCAAATGGAGAAGTTCAGGCAGCATTTGCTTTGAATCGAGTCGGCTTAAATCAACTTTAAGAGAAAGAAAGCAAGAAATGTGAGCTCAAGTTTTCATGTTGTATTGTAGAAATAAAATCAACAGTGAATGCCAATATTTTCTTCCTCCATTACAGCACTTCACCTGTGTTCTCTCATTTTCAGCTGAAAAAGCCACTTCCAGAGTTTGATGAATATGTAAGACCAGTGTGTCTTCCCAGGCACAACGTGAAGTTCCACAGAAAACGTCTTCTTGTTGCTGGATACGGTGATATTTTGCCCAGTAAGCAATAGTATGGTTCAAAGCCTAGTGAAGAAAGCTGTATGATGCAATAACCTAATAAGGTTCTGATACAAATTCCATGTTAAATGCCACTCGTTCAAATGTCAAATATCGTTCCTTCTTTAAAAAATATAGGATATTCATACAAAAAACCTACAATATTATACAAACGCTCAGACATTTTTTATCACAAAGCATGGACGTGTTTATTGCATCATGCAGAATTTTTCTTTGGGGATATATTAATTTAAAATAAACTTGGTATTGTTATAGCCACTTTAATCAAAAATAAATCCTGTTAACTGGTATTTAAAATGTTTTCTTTCTATTTTTTTCGCAGACGAAACACACTCGAAGATGCTGCGCTTCTACGTGGCGACGGGGCTCTCGGAAGTTCCTTGTCTAGCTTCCTTGCCTGATGCACGCCGCGAGAGAATAAATCCTTCGACAGTTATGTGCATAGCAGACAAGTATCAAACTGTATGGATCGTGAGTTCAGTCAGCTCATACGCAGGTTTTTCCAGTTGTTTTCAGCACCATGTTGACCTTATGCATCAAACTATGACCGAACGCTATCTGAGATATTTCCAAATGAAACGATAATTGATGTTTTTAAAGGTCGAGGTAATGTTACTGTGAAAAACGGCACAAATCAGACCTCTCATTTTGTTTTGCTATGCACATTATACGAGTATTGATATTGGCGGCTTTTTAAGTGCACACGCAAAAATTTAGAGAGAACTATCCAGTAATCTGTGAAGGGTATTCATGTCAAAAAGACAGGATTACGAGTTAAAATATGCAACTCTAAAACTGTTTATGTTCAGCAAACTCTCCAGGTTTCATGCGCTGTAAATATTGTATACGGCTTAAGCGCTAAGGTTATCATTAGAAAATATTTCTGATATCCTACATGTGAGCCCTATAAAGCACTTGTTTACTCTCAGCTAGATAGTGTGAAAAGCCCAAAGGAAGTCTGTGGACTGGGTGCGAAAAATGTGTCTAGTTAGGACAAAGCCCTAGGTTGGACAGCATTGAGAATGTTATTTTTCTGAGCCATAACTTAGCCCAGCGCAAAAAAATGTGTTCCAGAATATATGCGAGATAATATTGACATTAGCTTTATTTGGGCTGCTAAAGGTTCTGTTACTCTGTTGTACTTTACTGAAAGTGAAATACTAATAGACAGGAGTGCCTTTTTTGAACACTGTAATGAGTCCAGGGGAGATATTCGTCAGCCAATAACAAGTGGCAGGGTTTTAGCGTGGTTAAATCAAGCAGCTTTCGAAAGCACGTGCTTAGCCTAATTGTTTTTTAGGTTTGCTTTGTTGGATCGTCAGCACGTCTGGCGATCATATTAGTTCGACAGTAGTTTTAGTTGATGAAGATGACGGTGTGCAATGCACAGCATAAGAGCCGGTATGTTAGTTTGGTAATTGTATTAGTTAATGAAGACGACGATGTGCAGTGTACATTGCGACAGTGTTGCAGGCGTGATCGGCTATGGCGTTAGCATAGTGCTGTCGTCCAGTTGATTTGCTCCCTCCACCGGTGGTTGGAATCCCAGCCATGGCAATATTTATTTTAATTATTTATTGATGAATTCTCCAATTTCACTCTCAAGGTCAAGCTTCTCACTGACTGGGTTACCTGCGCTGACCTCGTCAAGCAGTGCTTTCACACTAAAACACTGACCAAGGCTGTGTGCCTCCCATTACACATTATTAAAGTTTCATTAAGTGATTGCTCGTATGTTTAGTCGTGTAATATTCCTTAATATATTGACCATTTTATTTTAAACCTTCAGTTTTGATTATGGCTACAATTTGGAAATATTTGTCGATTGCAGGAAACATGCCTTAGTTCAATAAACAAACAGTTTTTAATTGTGTTTGTTTTGTTTTTGAATTTTCCCGCTAAGTGATCTGTTTGATAGATGCTTGGTAAAATTCAGAGCTTAACTTTTAAAGTAAAATATATTATGTGTCATATTCTGCGCATTTCTCTATCAGTTGCGCTGAATATAACCAAACCCTATTATAGCCTTATTTGATTAAAACAATGCATTTGACATAGTGGGAATCTCAGCAGTTATGCACGGATTGCGGAATCAAAGAGTAAAGCAGCCTGATATGAAAATATTGGAAGATAAGTATACCGACTGCCCAGTTATTAAAGTCCTCCATAAAGTCAGCAGAATAGTTACAATAAGGAAAGGCGTCAGGCAGGGAGACACAATTTCGCCAGTACTATTCACCGGCTGTTTCCAAGAAGTATTCGAGACATCGACTGTGAAAAGTTGGGGATAAGAATTAATGAAAAATACCTACGTAATATGCTATTCTCATATCAGGTTGTCTTTGGAAGTCAAGCAGCAGATGTATTGCAAATAATGAGTAAAATAGGCACAGCATAACGGTGGTCTAAAAATTAATATCCAGAAAACTAAAATAATGTTCAACAGCCTAGCAAGATAACAGCACTTCACAATTGGTAGCAAGGCGCTGGAAGTTGTAAGGGAATATATCTACTTAGGACAGATAGCGACCGCTG
Source organism: Amblyomma americanum (assembly GCA_030143305.2). Taxonomy (NCBI): domain Eukaryota; kingdom Metazoa; phylum Arthropoda; class Arachnida; order Ixodida; family Ixodidae; genus Amblyomma; species Amblyomma americanum. The sequence continues at coordinate 213,607 of JARKHS020033372.1, forward strand.
ATTCAAGCTATGAGAGGGCAATGACTGGAAGAAAAAGAATAAGATGGAGTGATATTGAAGGTTCTCTCAGCTCATGAATGGCAGTTTACCCATATCCCTCAAGAGAAAAGTATAGAATCGTTGTACTTTACCGATACTCACCTATGAGGCAAAAGCTTGGAGGCTAACGAAGAGGGTTCAGCTTGAGTTAACGAGAATGCAGCAAGCTACGGGGGAAAAAGGATGGGTGTAACGTTAAGAGGCCGGAAGCGGGCAGTGTGGATGAGGGAACGAACGCGGGTCATTATCATCCTAGTATAAATCAAGAGAAAGAAATGGGCTTTGGCAGGGCTTCTGATACTAAGGCAAGATAGTCGATGTTTTTTGAAGTTAATTGCATCGATTCTAGCAGAAGGCAAGCGTAGCATGGGCTGGCAGAATGCTAAGTGGGCTGATGAGATAAAGAAGTTTGCGGGAATATGGTGGCCGCAGCTGACGAAGGACAGGGTTAATTGAAGAGACTTGTGAGAGGCCTTTATTCAGTAATGGCTGTAGTAAAGTTGATGATGATGATGCAATATGAATTTCAATAAGGTGCAACGCAATTTCAACACTTTAAAGGGTATTAAAGGCTTAAAGTAATATCAAGTAGAATTTTTAGTGAAAAAATGCTTTTAGAATTAAAATATCGCTTCAAATGGTGAATATATCACTTGATATAAAAATGGTCCTCTAAAAGCAGTCTCGTATTCTGTATAGCACTAGTTACTAGCATAAGAAATCTAAAAATATCTTCTTTTTCGGCGCCTGTTTAGAGTCCTGTGAGTTGCAGTCGACCATTGTGTCACAGCTATCAAAATGCGTTGTGATAGGTTACCTGCTAGACGAAGGTAGAACCGCAAAGAACCCGCACTACAAGGGCTTCAGTGACATGAGATTGCTTTGTTTTTATGACAGCGTTGAATTAATAAAGCTGGGAAAGAATTTCTCATGTAATCGTAGTAAGGGGTTCACAAATGGTTGTGATGTATCATCGCGAGCATTTCCATTTTTCCCCTTTTCTGCATTCTCTAAATATTGGTGGTGTAATACCTGCGCTGCCTATTTCACTTGGGTAGAAAAAGGTAGGCTGTTACATTGCTGTGTACAATATTAAATTCGCCGATTAGAAGAACGTAGGAAAAAGACATAAGCTTCATGACAAATAAAAATACTGGTAAATAATTGTCACTGTGTATAGCTGTAGGCATATATGAAACCGAAATTGTTTAACGAACAATGCATGAGATCCTATTCAATCCATGTGCTCTTTCGCGCTGACCTCTTTTTAAAAACTGATTCGCATCGAAATTAATTGCGTTAATTAAGAAGCCATAAAGAAGACGCGCAACACTTCCCACGCGCTCTTTCTTCAGGTTTGAATAAATGATGTGAATAGGTATGTACTGATTCAGAAGCTCAGGGTGAAAATCCGGGGAAGCTCTTCTTATCACGCATGATTTCTATGGGAGATCACAAGATGATTTCACTAATATTTCTTTGCTACAGAACACACTACTAACTTTTATTGTTATCTCGTTTGATTTTATGTTGCGTGTTGACAATAAAAAGGTTTTTATTATCTTTTTCCATGAAATACATTAAAAATAAATCTAAGAAAAGCATCACACCGCGTGCTTTATTCCACCCTTTGCATCAATGAAGATAAGCTGTAGTTTTGTAGCTGTCCTTTTGGATAAAGTATGTTTTGTTTATTCCATGGTCTGATTTTATGCTTACAGGGTGACTCTGGAGGACCCATTACAGATTTTCGAAAAGATGGCAAGGCTATACAACTGGGTATAGTGTCATACGGACTCAACAGCACTGCGCCGTATATTCCCAGAATAAATACGCGCGTATCAGCATTTTTCTCATGGATAAGCAAGCAGGTCCGCAATATCGACAAGTGGAAAAGAGTGGTTTCAAGAGCTTAAGAGAGATCTAGTATATAACTGTAGTACGATAACTAAATTTTATGTCATCATTAGATTTGTGTCGTGACCTAAAACACTTGTTCAAAATAAACTACTAAATAGAGACTTTTCACTCTTAGAACATGTCCTTTTTTATATGAAAGGATAAAGCCTTGAAGTGATCACGCAAGAGACCTTAATACCCCATGACTATGGCTTATTGTCCAGCAAATATATAGTGACACGAATCTTTGCAGCCTTTGTTTGTTCATTCTTCAAAGCTGCCGGCCTGCCGTTTTATCGCTCTGTTGCGATGCAAGACGCGACGAGATTTATCTTGACTAACCGCTGAAAGCCGGAGCTGATTTTACCTTGTACCAGAATGTTCTAGCAGCTTCGCACGCTTTTTCTCGTAAGTTCGTTATCAGCTTTAAATTGAGCACGGCCGACAGTGGCGGGCAATCTGTTCGACGACCGCCCAGCACGCTTGTTGTTTTCGCCGCCGCCGAGTCGTGCAGTCCATTTTGGGCGCAGGTCAGCCCTGTTAACTGCTTTCTTTCAGAAGAACTTTTGCCTGACTTCATCACTGCTTTGACAGCCGTCACCACTACGTGACATCTGGTGGAGGTGTCCAGTATTGGTCATATTCATAAGTCAATAACTTAGAGAAGTGGGCAAGTTCCAGTGGGCGTGCAGAAAGGAAAATTTTATGAAATATTTATTAAGAGACAAAAGAAACTTCAGTAAGCGACCACGAACAATTGTAATACCGCATGTGCATGTAGTGGCTAAATTATATAGCAATCCAGCATCCGCGCTAAGAGAACTGCATTTATTCCTGACATAGGAACAACGAAGGCCAATTCATGGTCACTTGGCAAGGTTTCTCGCATGATTATTGTTTTAGTCGGTGAAAATAATGAGGTCGCAAAACCTGAGCTTCCAGCCACCTATGTTCGCGTGCGCGCTTACATGCGAATAAAGTTAGTGTGATAGTACGGTTAAGCATTCGCGACAACAACAAAGAGAAGCACGGTATGTCGTTGTGATTTTTCCTCGTCTTCATAAATAGAATAGGAAAGTTTCCAGCTTCTCTTCTCACGCACACTTAGGACACTTACTTGCAGAATTCTCATAAGACATCTATATATCATTGACAAATCATGAGAGAGGTTTAACCGCTGAAGCGTGCTCTGTAATGTCCTGTACGAGGCTGCATTTTCTGTCTAAATTCCACTCCATATGCTTTTTTTTCTGCAAAGGGCATCGTGAGCATTCGTAGACATTACCCACTACATCAATGTGTCAGACGCCTGTTGCGAATACCGCATAACTGAAAAAAAATATTTTCTGTATTGTAGAGGAAGGTGAAGAGTGTGCTTAAATAAATAGTGCGCGAAGAGGTTGACATTAAGAACGTAGTCTACATAATTGCGGTGGAATCTGACTGACAATGTGCTTATTTCGCTGGCACCTAAAGCTCTTGCAGCTACACGATAAAAATAAGGTACTTGCACGAAACGTTCAAATTTTTGCTGTAATTTCTGATTCTCAGTGAGATTAAACACGTGACGGCAACCGCAAATCTAATGGTGATTTTACAGGTTTTCCACTTTAAACAAAAATAACTGCGTTCACAGACCCATACTCACGCGGAGGCAGTCAGTTATGAGCGGTAGTTGACTCAGAATATAATTTTTGGCAAACTTTCTCAAACTGAGCGAATGCTACGCAGTTTCAAATGTGAAACATAACACGAACTGCACTGTTTAACGCGGAATAAAAAATCTATGAATTAAATTAGTCGGGTTACGTGAAAAGAGTGTGAATTTTTTTTTCTAGCTGCTAGCTACGCGAATTTTGCATTTTCGAAACCCGCATTTATTCTTTTTACCACCGAGCTACAAGATAAATGTGCGCTAATTTATTCCCTAAATTGTAAAATAACTTGCGGGAAACCTTTTGCTTGATGTCATCTTTCCTTCAACCTTAGGCTAAATTTCGCCGTATTGAGAGTGCTTGACGGTTTTTCTCGTACTGCGAGTCATAATTTGGCTAATATGCCTCCAAATTAATAGATTTTGCTAACCATGGCACCACACGTTATGAAAGTGGCCACTTGTAAGAGATAAACACAAAAGCTTATTCCGGAAAACAGTGTACGACAGAAGTGCCTAATCTGTCGCGCCACAATACATAAGGCAGGCGCGATTATTCTACACAAACACTCTCCCTTACTCCACTCCCATCTCCTGACCCGCTACGCTTTGTGCAAGCTTGCCTCCTTTCGCTATCCTCCTTGCAGAAACAGCCACCGGGACACTGCAACCGCCGACACAGCCCTGAAACGAAATGTGCGCCGAACAGCGGCGCAGGCGACGCAGACGACTAGCCAGCGCCGTGCTAGCATATTGTTTCTAGAGGAGCAGGTTGCGCGGCGATAGTGCCCTGTCACTGCTGTGCGTGCCATGATTTACTGTGCTTTTCGCATAATAAGGTACAAAAAGGTTAAATTGAGCGCATTTCTGAATAAACTAAACTTTACTATCGATTATTAAATTAGACACTCTTCAACAGTTACACATTCGTTGCCTGAACTCGAAGAGAAAATGGCGCATTTATATTGTCTGTTAACGAATCGATGGTACTGTCAGTTGTGCTGTTATCAACAGAATTTCTCGCTATTTTTTTTTCTGGCAGCAATCAAATAGCAATGAATTTTACCTGAAATGAAGCCGCATTAGTAGTGAGGACAAACTAAATGAATCCAGAAAAAGTGAAACATTTTCATGACTACCGATGCCCGCCGAAACTACTTGCCACCCGTTACGCATGCGTGGTACAACGTGTACCAGCTTTTGGCTAAGCGCCCACTGCGCCACAGGCGATCATGTGATTTTTTTCGTGCATCGGTATCATACATGGCGGGCGGTCTCACGCACGCACTGTTCATTTTTGGACGGTAAGAAATCCTCTTTGTCTAGGCAGCTCTTGTTCCTGTTACTGCTTGCTGGTCTGCTGGTGCTTTCCAAGTTCCGAAGTTCGATACTGGAAACAATAGGTAGTCTTTGCTTATAATCCGCTTTCGACCCTGTTTTGAAGAGAAGAGAACTGATGTACTCGCGAAAAAGAAAGCACACCTCGTTTCAGCATTAGGGTTAAAGCATGTGATTGTTTTTATGGCATTGCGCGCCACGGAAAGTCCAAAATTTAACGTACAACGAAACTGCGCAAGCAATGATGATTTCTATACTCACTCAAACAGAACGAAATGGCACAAAGCTGACGTTTTCATTATTATCATCTTATTGCTTACAAACGCCCAACCAAGGACAGAGACACCTCCCATATGTTACAAAATGAACCTGTCCTTCACAGCTGCGGCCATCTTACTTCTGCAAACTCCCTAATCTCACCTGCACGTTTCATTCACTGCATTTTCCTGCTATTCTTTCATTGTTCTGGTATTCAGTTCAGGGATTATCAGTTATTTTTCCGTATCATTACCACGGCCGCATGATATGCCGTCGGAGAGGCCCGCCATGTGCAGCTCGCCTCCGGTGATGTCGAAATTCCCAGTCTGCACCGCAGTGGCACCCGATATCGGTGAAGGAGTAGAAGCTCTGATGGAGCTACGAATATATAGTGTGTTGCAGCTCACGAAATATATCTTAAAACACTGGCAGAACTGATGCAGTGATAAATGTATTGATGTCAAGCTGCTTCCGTACAATACCCTTGTGAGACCAAAGCTGAAACACTGTTCTGTCTCATGGAACACTAACTTGAAAAAGGGTGTGAATAGACTAGAACTGGTTCAGAGAAAAGCCCTGCGTTTTATACACTTCTTGCCGTAGATTACATTCACCCTGATCTCTCATGACCGCAAACATTTCCACATTATAAAGCAGAATAAATCTTGTCAGACCATGGTTCCTGCTTCAACAACTAAGCATTGATTTGCAACTGTTAATTCATCTACAGGTGCGTGGTGCAGGTGTCCAACTATATATGAGACAGATACTGCGCATTTACTTTCCCCCAAAACCAATTATTATTATTATTATCTACAGGTGGTTAGTCAAAATCGACACAACCGTATGTAAATCATAGAGTCATACTTTTCACCTACTAACAGATTTTAGAACTCGCTGTTTCCGAGGAAAGCGCTCCCATTAGAAGTCTTTGCTGCTGTTGAAGAAAAATAAATTTCAAGAATGTCCAGAGAAAGCATTGTATTGAATTGCCTCTTCGATACTTTCCTCCTAGCCGCCAAGGTAGCTCTGTGGTTATGTCGCTCGGCTGCTGATCCAAAAGACGCGGGTTCGATCCCGGCCGCGGCGATCGAATTTAGATTGAGGAGAAATTCTAGACGCCCGTCTACTGTGCTACGTCAGCGCACGTTAAAGAACCCCAGGTGGTAGTAATCTTCGGAGCCCTTCACTGCTGCATCCCTCATAGCCTGAGCCGCATTGAGACGTTAAACCCCAATAAAGAAAAGCAAAGCTTTCCTTCTGTTTTTCTATGTTCTTGTTCCAATGCACTTCTGATTGTTATCTTTTTGTTTAGTTGCTTGCTCATGATAGCGCTGCATTGCATTTGTGTATGAAATCGTTCATTGCTTTTGTGTTTGGTCATCATTACAGCGAGATGTTTTAAATAAACAAATATATAAATGTTCATAGAATATAAGGAGGTGATTTGTATGCGGAACCCGCTTAGTTGTATGCGCCATGTTAGAACCGGGCGATTATATGAAACTTATGAGCTGTTGACGTTTCAGTGGTTTTTGTCCTGCAATAATACAACGAACGATTTACAATAGAAAAGCTGCCAAGATGATACGAGCCCATATTTTGATGAGCGCTGAAGGAAAAATGGTCAAGACTGCGTACGTAATTGATATTCGCATAGAGCATTAGTTTTTACCGCATGGGAACGTTTACGAGACAATAAAGTTTGCGAGTAGTAAATTTATTGTTGCTTTGTAGAATACGGAGGCTTAAGTGCTGTGTAATGTTTGCTTGTGAACAGGAGATAAGCATTTCTTGTTTTTGTTTTCATAGAAAAAAGCACTCATGAGGTAACTCGAGCTATATATTTTGGTTATTACGGGCCTGTTTAATATAGGCTGAGCTGTATTTAGGTGTTCAAAAATAATATCCCTCAATTAAATTCCGTTGTTTTGGTGTTAATTTCCTCACCAAATAAAATATCTGTCCAGTGAACATCTATTTCTGTACCAAGTGGCAAACTAACTCGTTCATAAGGCACTATTCGTTTAGCATGCATATTTCGATTGGCAAGCACTGACCACAAGGTGGCTTTTTGATAAACCAGGCAGCATTCTGTAGTTTCTGTTATACCGTCTTTCACAGTCACAACTGCATGTCTTTCACTCACATCAGCCATCAATGCTCTCGGTATATTTTGTTCTGAGATACCAATGCGTATACGTCAGATCAACGTTCTAAATTTTTTGGAAAACGCTGTCCAGTTACTAATCAAACCGCTTCAAAAATGATGTACGCTTTAAGTGATTGGTTCCCATTTTTTCCCTGTATTTTTGAAATGTAGCGTGCAAAAAATAGCTCTGCCTAGCTGCAGCAAATGACTGCTCTTGCCAGTTCCTTGCATGGAAATGTTGCGTAGCCACGCATCCCGAGTGTTTCTGTGAGATGGTAGTTCACTGTAGCACGTTTCAGTGTGCATTGGAGCAGTGAAGATGCAGCATGGCTTGCAAAAGATATTACATTCTAGTAAAGCTCACCGTGGATATTGCCGAAACGTAGGTTAAATGCTTACGGGGGGTTACATACAGGAGAACTTGTACCAGTGACATTTTCCGTTCGTGATAAACATCTAGAAAATCCCAGCACGATTCCAGTTACTCTCAAGCGCAGAGCGCACCAGCAGCTGGAAATATTGCCAAGCACGCCAAAAAATATATAAAATACGGTTTATGGTTTATGGGGTTTCAACGTCCCAAAGCGACTAAGGCTATGAAAGACGCCGTAGTTAAGGGCTCCGGATATTTCGACCACCTGGGGTTCTTTAACGTGCACTGACATCGCACAGCACACGGGCCTCTAGACTTTCACCTCCATTGAAATTCGACCACCACGGCCGAGATCGAACCCACGTCTTTCGGGACAGCAGCCGGGCGCCATAACCACTGAGTCTCGGCGGCGGCTATTTGAAATGCCTTTTTCAAATCTTTACGTACACATAAATTAAATAAACGTAATCAGGGTACAGCAAATGTTCACTAGCTGAAATGCTTCATTGAGTAGCTTAACTTTTGCGATGATCTTTATTGCTGAAATGGCAGTTTTTTTTATAACTTTTCTTTTTGATTATCACTCTGTGCTGCTGCGTGGCATTCATTTCAAGAGTAATATTCATGACATATCTCCCGATGATCTGTTCTCTTTTTTTCTCTTTAGAGCCCAGCAGTGAGCTCGAAAGCCGTTTGCCTTTTGTGGGCATAATCTTCTCTGCTCGCCACTTGAGGGAAGAGAGTTCACCAAGAAAATGTATGAATATTCTGGAGAAGGCTTCCAGCTAGAAAACTGTAAAATGGCAGCAGCAGTCAATATGTTTTATTTTCTTTCTGTTAACATGGTTTTCGCCAACTTCTCTCCTCATGCATAACAAGTAAATTGTAACGAGGTACGAGCATTTTTTCTAAAATTGAAAATCTAGTACCCAGGCAGCTTAAACATGTTTTATATTTCGAACAGTTAATTCTCATTTACCCTCGGCCCTCAGTCTCCAGCGGCTGCGGAGCAACTGACCACGGCGGGGGTCAGACCTGTGATGCAGCGGAGGGTGCTAAGAATCTCTGGCTCCGGACAGGCCGCCATTGGAATCTGAACCTGACAACGTTTAACGCTAGAACTTTAGCTAGTGAGGCTAGCCTAGCAGTGCTGTTCGAGGAACAAGAGGGAATTAAATGGGATGTGATAGGGCTTAGCGAAGTTAGGAGGACAGGTGAGGCGTATACAGTACTAAAGGACGGACACATACTGTGCTATCGCGGATTAGAGGTGAGACGAGAACTAGGTGTGGGATTCCTCATTAATATGGATACAGTTGGCAACGTAGAGGAGTTCTATAGTATTAACGAGAGGGTAGCAGCTATAGTAATTAGGCTGAATAGGAGATACAAGCTGAAAGTGGTGCAGGCCTACGAACCCACGCACCTACCTTCTTCCGCAAACGAGAAAACAGGAGGTGGACCTGGAAGTGCCCCAATGGTGAAACTAAAAATTAAATCGACTTCATATTATGCGCTAAACCTGGCATCATTCAGGATGTGGCCGTCCTCGGAAAGGTGCGTTGTAGCTGCCACAGAATGGTTAGGTCTTGAATTAGCTGAAGAAGGAGACCATTAACGAGTTAGCCGTAAGAAGGAAAGCACAGGAGTTTAGGATAGCTCTGCAAAACAGATATTCGGCTTTAACTGAGGAAGACGATCTTGATGTTCATACAATGCACGATAATCTGACATCAATAATTACGGAGTGCACAGTAGCAGTAGGCGGTAGGACAGTTCGACAGGATACCGGAAAGCTATCTCAGGTGACGAAAGATCTGATTAAGAAGCGCCAAAGCATGAGAGCGTCTAACACTGCCGACAGATTAGAACTAACAGAGCTATCAAAGTTAATAAATAAGCGCAAGGTAGCCGACATAAAGAAGCTTATTATGAAGAGAATCGAGCATGCTCTAAAGAACAGAGGTAGCATAAAAACAGTGAAGAGGAAACTATGCATAGGTAAAAACCAGATGTATGCATTAAGAGACAAGCAGGGCAATGTCGTTAGCAATATGGATAAGAGAGTTAACGTGGGCGAAGAGTTCTACACAGACCTGTACAGCAGTCAATGTAATCAGAGTGTTAATGAGAAAGACAGCAGTGCACAACAATGCGTCGTCTCGCCAGTAACGAACGATGAAGTAAAGAAAGCCTTAGAACCAATGAAAAGGGAGAAAGCAGCTGGGGAGGATCAGGTAACAGCAGATCTGTTGAAGGATGGACGGGAAATTGTGCTGGAAAAACTAGCTACCCTCTATACGCAATGCCTTACGAGCTCGACTGTACCAGAAGCTTGGAAGAATGCAAACCTTATCCTAATTCATAAGAAGGGAGACGCCAAGGACTTGTAAAATTACAAGCCGATCAGATTACAATCCGTTGCCTACAAAGTATTTACTAAGGTAATCGCTAATAGAGTCAGGGCAACGTTAGCCTTTATTCAACCAAATGATCAGGAAGAATTTCGTAAAGAATATTCCACAATAGATCATATTCACACTATCAATCAGGTGATAGAAAAATGCGCAGAATATAACCAACCTCTATATATAGCTTTCATTGATTACGAGAGAGCATTCGACTCAGTGGAAACCTCAGCAGTCGTACAGGCATTGCGCAATCAGGGGGTAGAAGAGCCTTATGTCTGAATACTGGAAGATATATATGGCAACTGCACAGCTACTATAGTCCTCCATAAAGTCAGCAATAAAATTCCAATAAGGAAGGGCGTAAGGCAAGGAGACACGATCTCGCAATGCTGTACACAGCATGTTTACAGGAGGTATTCCGAGGCCTGAATTGGGAACACTTGGGAATAAGAATAAATGGACAATACCTAAATAATCTGCGATTCACTAATGACATTGCTTTGCTGAGTCACTCAGGAGGTGAACTGCAAATCATGATCAATGAGTTAGACAGGCAGAGAAATACGATGGGTCTAAAATTTACATGCAGAAAACCAAGTTAACGTTCAACAGCCTAGCAAGGGAACAACAGTTCACAATTGGCAGCGAGAGCCTAGAAGTTGTGATAGAATACGTCTACTTAGGGCAGGTAGTGACAGCTGATCCGGATCATGAGAGGGAGATAACTAGAAGGATAAGAATGAGGTGGAGCGCATATGGCAAATTCTCGCAGATCATGAGTGGCAGTTTACCAATTTCCCTCAAGAGGAAAGTGTACAACAGCTTAATCTTACCGGTACTCACCTACGGGGCAGAAACGTGGTGGCTAACGAAAAGAGTTCAGCTTAAGTTAAGGACAACGCAGCAAGCTATAGAAAGAAAAATGATAGGTGCAACGTTAAGAGACCGGAAGCAGGCAGAGTGGGTAAAGGATCAAACGCGGGTTAATGACATCCTAGTCGAAATCAAGAGGAAGAAATGGGCTTGAGCAAGGCATGTAATGCGAAGGCAAGATAACCGCTGGTTCTTAAGGGTAACGGAGTGGATTCCAAGAGAAAGTAAGCGTAGCAGGGGGCGGAAGAAGGTGAGGTGGGCGGATGAGATTAAGAAGTTTGCAGGCAAAGGGTGGATGCAGATGGCAAAGGACAGGGTTAATTGGAGAGACATGGGAGAGGCCTTTGCCCTGCAGTGGGTGTAGTAAGGCTGATGATAATGATGATGATGTACTCATATAGGAGCCATACAACAAAACCAAGCTCGCACGTGCTTTAGGTAGCGCAAAAATTAGCAGTGCGCTGCATTGAATCCTTCTAGTTGTTGGAAGATACATGACCCATTTTTCTCAAAACAGGACGTGCTGAACATGTACGAAATGTTTCAATAAAACAAGTAAACAATGTACATAGAGAAATCGTGCATGTGGAGGTTACCTTGTTTTCCTTCATATCTGCACAATAACAAACTGCACGATTTCAGGCATAGCCGTTTTCAAATGCGGCTGTTGAAAACTAAGGTGCTCAGAAACTCGCCTACTTAAGACCTGACTTACTAAATAAACACCAACGCATTTTGAAACTTGTACAGCAGCCTTGTGCTCGTCGTAATTTTAAGAAGAATGCAAAAATTGACCTCTTTCTTCATGGCGTTAAAAAAAAGTTTCAACATTTATTTCTGTGCAACATCTATTACTTATTTGCTAGCCATTAGTTCTTTTTGGATCTATTTATGCTTTATATTTTCTTTTAACAATGTAAGGTTGTAGGATGGACATTGTTTACATTCTTGCTCCATGCATCTTTGTTTACTCCTGTATGAATTGCACATGTCATATTGTAAGCTTTATTGCTACGTCATTCTGCTGAGCAATGTACGGCTGGCGGGGCCTTCTCAAAGGTAGTTTGCCGTTGCTCTTGTCACTTCAAGCCTACTTCGTTTAAATAAGTCATAAATGAATGAATCGATTGATCAATCAATGATTTATTCAATCAATCAATCAGTTGTTCAAACGATTCATCAAGAATTCCTCGAGCTTCCTCGCTAAATATCAGACGCCCATACTTTGGTCGAGAACGTTGCATTCGAGTGAAGCATTCGTAACTACATCAGTTCCAAGACCAGTATTTTTAATTTGAAAGCATCGTGAGTTCGAGGAGAGAGTTACGAATCGTAAAAATTCTCTAAAAGGTGCTTAGTAGACAGCTTTTTTGATTAGAAAATATTACGAGCGCGAAACCTTTACTCAAGTTCGGTTAACACCAAGCGTACCAGGCGCGCGAAGTTCGTTTCCAATAGCATGTAATCGACCAAACTTACTACTCTTTCCCACATATACTCCTTCATATCCGCTTGTCCGTGCCATTTTCTCCTGCGCACCCGAAGCCCGCAGGGTGAGTTATCTTTTGTGCAGGGAAGGGCGTGAACTGAGACGAGTGACATGCGAGAGTTCATGTTTTGCGGAACGGCGACCACTTGCGGATAGACGCGCAATCTGATATGGCCATAACCACGTCAGGCCATAACCACGTCAGGGCCATCGTAGTGAACCATTAGCTTTATTGAGCGCCAAAGCGAAGCAATATTGCTACAGAGCATAGGCAACATTCCGGCGGCGGCTATCCTCGCATTCCTTGAAGCGTTCTTGAGAAGCGATGGATAAGAGGCGTGCAATTTGCCGAGCTCTTCGGCTAAAAAAGGATCTCGGCGATACATAGGCTGTTATTTTTTGGTCGTTTAATGTCCCAAAGCGACTCAGGCTATGAGGTGCGCCGTAGTGAAGGGCTTCGGAAATTTCGACCACTTTGGGTTTTTTGATGTGCACTGACATCGGACGGTACACGGGCCTCTAGAAATTCGCCTGCATTGAAATTCGGCCGCCGCGGCCGGGATCGAGCCTCTTTCTTTCAGCCCAGCAGCCGAGCTTGATAACCACTGAGGAATTGTGGTGGCTACTAAGGTTGTCACTGCTAGAAAATGATAGGATGATGTGCTGGGTGTAGACATTCGTGGAGATTAGCAGAGGTAGATTGAACAGTACAGTGTCGTTTCATAAGCGACGGTATTGAAGGCCTATGACACGAAGGGAGTTAAAATTGTTGATGGCCGGCAGAGTGATACAAAGCAATGAAAGCGGGTTTCGGATTCTTCATTGTATAACATCTTTTTCAATATCTGGTCATATACACTTTGTTTATTTCTTTTAATATGTGCTTTTAATATGTAAACCCACGCAGTGATAAACAGTATCAGATCACGCACGTTACCTGCCTCATCTGTTGTTTATTTTCCTCTCTTAGTACAGCGCGCCTTTACCATGAAACAGTACAAGCGCACTCATAAATTACTACGCGTCGATACAGTAAACACGACAGTCTTGTCTATGGGCATCAGTTTCAAACAAACCAAATACAGACAGAAAAGACTGCTATTCAGCTTTCGCTTTTTTAATCCTCATAAAAATTTGATGAGATGTTTTATTACTGATGCCGAAAGCATATCTTAGCACGTGATCTGTACCGACGTGGCCCTGGTGCACAATTTCGATGATGTGCGCCACATTGTCATCGCTCCATGAAGTTGAAGGTCACCCCTGCCTTGCGTTGTCTTCCACCAAAGTTCTCCCCGAGACAAATCTCTTCTGTCACTAGAACAGTCGACCTCATAAAAAAGCCTTATGTCTGTAAGTGTCGTGATTGGTTTGTAGCGGTTTAACGTCCCAAAGCACCTCAGGCTATGAGAGACGCCGTATTGAAAGGCTCCGGAAATTTCAACCACCTGGTGTTCTTTAACGTGCACTGACATCGCACAGTACACGGGACTGCAGAATTTCGCCTCCATCGAAATTCGACCGCCGGGGCCGGGATCGAACCCGCGCCTTTCGGGCCGGCAGCCGAGCGCCATAACCACTCAGCCACCGCGGCGGCTGTAAGTGTCATGAAGATGGTCATGCTTTGTGTGGCGGTGTTGCAAAGCACAATTTTATGTTATTATGCCGACAAAGAGAGACTTCTACCTCTATTACGTTATTGTGCTAACAAGGATGTACGTTTACCTCGATAGTCACTGACAGTAGAATGCAGAGACTAGAGGCAACAACTTTGTTCGATATGGGAGGGCATCAAGCGGCAACCGCATCTAACAACAAGCATAGCCCATGATAGCGCTAAAAATGGCGCTGTACACTTTGCTTGGTTGGTAACAACTTTATTAAAAAGTCCTGCAGAGCTTTCGCCGACGAAGCCTTAGGTCTCCCCCGTGGGGGCGTCGAGCTGTTGCTCTCGCCGTCACCTCGCGGGCCTGATGGACGGCCCAGAGTTGGTCACCGAGACTGGGGCTGCGCAAGGCAGCGGCCCACCGCGTCGGGAGGATTCCGGAGTTAGCACCGTCAGGGTTTTTGCTACAGTCCCAGAGCATGGGGGGTAAAGTTGCTATAGCAGTGCGGCAGACCTTGCATATATTTCTCAGGTATGTTCCGGGGTAGAGTCTGCGGTATTGTGCCGGGATGGGGTACTTGAGCGTCTGCAGTTGTCTGAGGGCCACCCCGTGCGCCCTGTCCAGCTTGTCGTTGGGCGGAGGAAAGGTTCGGCGGGCCAGGCAGAGGGCCTTGCTAATTTCTTTGTAGGTGGTGAAACAGTCTTTGGTGCTGTCCCATGGACGACGGTCACCGGCGCGGATCGCGAGCTCGCGCGCCTTGGCGTGGGCCGCGTCGCTTCGGTTGCGATATGTGTCCAATACTTCGCCCATGTGCGCCGAGAACCACTGGATTCTGGTTTGAAAAACCTCCTCCCACTGGACTTTTTGATTGCTCAGGATTCGGGCCGCTGTCTGTGAGATCCATTTTTTGGCGAAGTTTTTGACCGTTTGTCGCGAGTCACAGAGAACTGTGGTGCACGTCGGATCCGTGAGGGCGAGGGCCACCGCCGCTTCCTCCGCTTCTTCTGCGCGCTCGCACGCTACACTTGCCGTTATGGGCGTTTCGCCACTCGAATCGACGACTGCAACCGCGAATCGCGAGCGTTCTGCGTATTCCGCGGCGTCAACGAACCTTGTCCCCGTTTCGTCTCTGTGGCTATGTAGGAGAGCTCTGGCCCTGGCCACTCTTCTTCCTCGGTTGTGTTCTGGGTGGACGTTCCGTGGAATCTGGTCGAGTCTTAGAGTTTGATCGCGTCCGGAACAGCGTCTTTCGGGCCTTGTTGCGCTGCAAACTAGCGCCACCATTTTCGTCTCGAAATCGCTTCTAAGAAAATTCTAATTTGCTTCAAAACCTTTAGTACCAAGGTTTTCGATAAACGCGGCTATAAACACGAAGGAATTCAATTCATAGATAAACTTTTGATCGAAAGTTAATACAGCCAGTATAGTGCGGTCGAGCAAATAATACACGATCAGGACGATCATGCGTCTAGTAACTGAACATAAAGGCTCCAAGTGAAAAGCCAACAAAAGTGGCTTCCTAACAGTTGAATAAAGGCTTGTCATTTAACTGTGAATCAAGCACAGGTTAACAATATCCTAGTTGAAATGAAGAGGTATTAATGAACCTGGCCAGCGCATGCAATGCGTAGGCGAGATAATTGATATTTATTAAGAGTAATTGATTGGATGCCTACAGAAAGCAAGCGTAGCAGGGGCGGCGGAAGTTATGTGGGTGGATACGATTAAGAAGTTTGCAGGATAGGGTGGCTGCAGCTAGCTGAGGACAGGTTTAATTGGAGAGATGTGACAGAGGCCTTTGTCCCGCAGTGGGCGTAGTGAGGCTTGTGGTGATGATGATGCCAGTTAACGGGGCAATTAGTCTTGTAGAAAATTGCGGCAAATCTTCTATTTTCATTGTCTAAAACAATAATGCCATTTTAGCTCAGTTCAGTGAATTTACGAGACAAGAAAGAGCACAGCTGGTTGCGATAAATGAAAACGCAATGCGCGCCATGAAGTTTTCATATAAAGTAACACTCATCGAAACTTTCGAAGAACATGCACAGACCAAAATCCCTGCTTGATAAATGAGCTGCAAGAGGTAACAATACATCAAAAGAGAAAAAAAAAATTATGCCCATAGCCAATATATGCAGCACAAACACCGAAAAAAGAGACCCTGTTGGTGAGTGTACTTGTTTAAAACTGCACTCAAGTCGACCACACAGCGTTGAAAGGAAAACTAAAAACATACAGTGGTTGATATATATCCTGGAAAGTGTAAGCATATATGAAACAGTGGCTCGCAGAAGAGGACAATAAAAAACCAATTACTCCCACTCTACGAAGTGAGTTTTCGCACGACGTGAGCATGTCTACATGCATGTGGACCCGCTTGTCATGAAGCTTTACTCGCTACGGCATACTCTGGAAGCCATGAACCGCACAATATCAATGAATGAAGTGCCTCTTTGCACAGACATCTTAGCGGCTATCAAAACAAGCTCAGCTCATCGTATGTGCCCTCATACATTTCTCGATAACACATTGAGGAAGTTTAAAACTAAGAAAATCCTCAGAACAGTGACTAGACGAAAGCGGAGATGCCTAAAACACCAAGCGCTAACCACTACTTCATTCCCTCTGTTTTGATCTCTGCAAAGTTGCTCACATTATAATATTTTGATTAATGAACAATGAGCGTGGTCTACATCCCCCCATGCACTATCTATCTGCGTCGTACGAAAAATGATAACAGTATAGGAGACCCTTACCCCGTCAGCGACGAGCAGATGAGGCTCTTGAGAAGACACCAGACTTAGCACATGAAAGAAATTTCCTCCAGACAATTGGTGTCGATTTCTTCATCCGCTGTGGTTATGTGCGTGGTGAATCTTCTCAGGGACACGAATATTACCGGTAGTTCAATTTCCCGCCCGACAAAGAGGATATCCTTTCCACGTGGCCAACCGATAAGCAGGGTCGGTGTCTGCACATTTTCCAGGATGAGAATAGCCTGCAGAAATCTTTTTATTGGCCAGCCTCATCGATCACCGAAAAGCAAGTACTCGGATAAAAAAAAACTGGACATCATCTGGAAATTGTTCCAATGCAG
>JARKHS020033373.1:0-103355 GCA_030143305.2 Amblyomma americanum
GAAAAGCAGGAGTATATCTTTTTAACTGGTTTTGGAGAGAAGCGGTTGCATGATGTGAAAATAGCAGTGAAGTTTGGTTTCAAGCAGTTCTTTACAGTAAGCAATGGTATAGGTGCGGCCTTGGGGCGCCCGGCGTCTGTCAGCCGGGAGCTCGCTGTACGTCGGTGTGTCTCTGAAGGGTTGTTGCTTTTTGTATCGACATAAAACAGCGAAGACAAAGGGCACGAAATTTAATCGTAGGATTGACAACGAAATTACCAAGTAGACGGCAGAAATGAGGACCTAATTGCTACCGCATTTTACACACTAAAGGATCGCTATGAAGTCCCACAGTTTTGTGACACGTAGATTATGCAGCATCTATCCTAGCTTTATGCCTCAACTGCATAAATGAAATTGCTGCACACTGAGGGCTGTACACTAAGGAATGCCGGCAAAGGCAATATAAATCTGCCGTCTAATGCCCTCGCCTTAGAGACACGTGCGAGAGTGCAGTTAGTGATTGTGTTATTTTCTCTTTAACTAGCCAAGCAAAACGCCGCTAAAATTTAACACTTCAATTTCTGAATGTCGCTGTAGTTACGACAACGGTAAACTATACTCTAGGCGACCATTCGCAGTGGTTTATTGTGTTTTGTTCAGAGCTCCCCAGATGGCGGGTTGTAATTCCTATCACGGGGGAAGTATGTCAATGTAGTCGACACCAACGTTAACTTCGTGCTGTGCAACGCTAGCGTAGTTTAACTAACCCGTGTGGCCTTTGTTATTCTGAAGCCTTTCACTACTGTGCCCTCATATTTATGTGTTGATTAGGAATGCTATACTCCAGATCTTATAGCTAAATTGTATTTCCAAACATGTACGCTCAATATAACTTGCTATCCAGGCCAGCTGACAACACACTGCTACTTTATTGGCCCCATTTTAATCACCATTTTGTGCTGATCTCTCCGGACACAATGCACACAATACAACCAAAGACTCCCTTTGTCGAGCGGGAAATTTATGAAAAAATGGCCCTCCAGTGTTCTCGATTAATTATTTGGAACTGGAAAAAACTAGCGGGCAATTTCACCTCTTGTGAAGCTTTAAACTAGTAAAAGCTTCTTTTGACCTCAAAAGAGTACTGTTTAGTTAAAACTCTGAGCAAAAAGACAACCAATTTTTAAAATGTATATTTAAAGACTTGTTAAATATACGCATTACTCAAAGAAGTTTGATTCTCCATTCGTTGTCCTGTAAGCTTAACTTGTAGCTCTGAAATCTTCCCTCTTTTAACGTTATGCCAGCAGCGCAAATCTGTAATGCCGAAATCCAGAATCTATGTCCGAGTATCAGAATTAAAATATTAGCCATTTTGAGATTTGCGGCTAGTTAAACTGATGTGAAAGCATACCATGGAGTACCTGTTACCCTCCAAGACAAATGCACATTGAAGATGGGATGTAATCTCGCCCATTACAGAAAAACGAAGTTACACTATGGAAATTTTATTTACATTGAAAAAAAGTGTTACTTTTTCGGCAACCTACCAGGAGCAAATATGTAGAAATTATTTAAATAAAATTTTATGTTTGCATCACGGCGGTTACATGGAAATCAGTTTCCCGCTGTCGTATAATTGATGTACTATATTTTATACTTTTCGCTTGGAGACGACTGCAGTGCCCAACTGCACGAAGTTATCCGGTCTGAAGAAAGAAAGTCAAGATGACGTTACCATCCAGGGCTGTTCTTCCCTTTGCACATCCTTCCCAAAAAGAATCCGTGCACTGGCACTCAGCTTGCCACAATCTGAAAGCAATCCATTTCACAGAGAGCAGTCAAAGCCGTAATAGTGCACAGAGAAGACTTGGAGGTGGCTATTGCATGAGAAGATGAAGTGTTTCATACGCTTCAATCATAACTATAGGTCTGTAAGCCAACTGGAAGTAAGATATAATAATATAATTTGTAGTAAGAGTAATGATATTTTATTGCCTGAATCCTCGTTACATTTTGGGGAGGTCTAGGCCTGGCAAATCGGGTTAAGCATCATAGAGAAAACCACCAGGAAATCATAATTTTACGATCAACTCGAAAACACAAAATTCAGAAAATTATCGGTAAATTCTTCACGTCAGTGCGATGAAAAGAAATTAAGAAAAATACAGAAAACGAGAACAGCAATGCACGAGAACTACGCGTTAATTGAACGTGAAAAAAAATTCCTAATCACAATATTACAGAGGGCAAAAGAGCACACAAAATGGACATTAGATAATCAATACTCACACAAAATTTAGGTCGTGTAATAATTTAGGTCCATAGAAAGGAAGGCAATGTTCATAACTGCTCAGAATGTATACCATGACAAAAGTCGCAGAACAGGGGTAATACAACGCAGAGGAAAAACTTCCAAAATGACCGTAGCAACCTTTAAATCTTACGCTTATTGTTTGCTGCGAATATCTGTTCAGAAGTATTGAAAATTTTAGCCAAATATGCAGACATTTCCGCTTGACTGTAGTTGGTTACGCTGGACACTACGATAGTCTTATGCGTTGCTTAGTACGTTGGGACCCGCGTACCTCGTTTTGAAGTCCCCAGTCCAAAATGTCTAAATATTACTGTGAGCTGTAAAAGTTATTCAAAAGACGGAAAATGAAAGAACCTCTATAAAATCTCACCAATAATTGTAGAAGAAGTGTAACGAGTGTCCTTTCAATATGTTTTGTATTAATTAGCTATGTCCTTCAAACAAGCACATTAGGGTGCAGAAAACGCAATTGCATATTGCAGTAAATTAAGAGCAACATTTGCCCGAAATTTTCTTTAAATACAATGTAGGTAATCATTTTACTGCAAATAAAATCGCCTCTATTCTCTATTGTCGGCCCAAAAAATAGGCTGAGGATAATGCTAGGTCTAATCTTTGTCAAAGAATGCATCCAGGTAGTTCATTTCATCTATATATTCAATTGGACTGCATTGTCACAAGAAACAAAAACTGCTGTGAGAGAATAAAGGTTCATATATTTAAGCATATACTGTATATATTACCGCATACATTTTCTTGCAAAACTGAATAAAATGATATTATTGGACAAGCGGATGAGGTGCACAGAAACGGATCAGAACAATTTTCAAAATTATTGTACTAATAGTAAAGTGGACAACAGTGGGCATATTTGTCCCTTTGACACTTAAGGGGGGTAAAAAAATTGGCACACATTTAACCCATTCCACCTGCAGAGTACTCCTCACTGAGTTAGTTTATTCTAAAGACTTCATGAACTTGTTGGCTTGTTGTTGAACTTGCTCGCACTGCTCCCGTCGGGGACAAACAAGGGCCTCTATTCTTCTGATCAACGTTCACAGTGTTCTGCTCTTAGCTGAGAGCCGACCTCTACCGGAAATGCCAACTATGTTTAGCAATGTTTTTCATCCGCCATGTTAATTTTGAAGGTCTTCTTGCTGCTGGCGGTTCTCAATGTTTAGCTGTTGATTCCGCGCCCAATAAGAAGCTGTACATCAGGTATTTGAGAATTAGCAATAAATATTCCGTTGTTAAGCATCCAACTATTTTCAGGAAGAGAAAAAAATTATTTCCGTTCGTTACTTTTTATCTCTAATTCTCGGAACAAGTGCGCGATGTGGTTTAAAGTTTTTCCTCTCCATGCAGAGAAAAGGATCGCTGACGGAGAATTTTGATTTTTTTTCGCGAGATAGAATATAGCCAAAAACCTGCAACCCGCCCAAAAAATAGAAAGAAGTTTAGTAGTCTAGATTCGCTTCCACATCTAGTAGGCGCAGTTTAGAACATTTAACAACGTATTGAAACCTAAGATAGGTTAGAGCACACCATAAGTACGACTGCTGAGTCCGACTGCGTCTTACAAGCTCCTCGACATCTTTGCTCTCTTACAAGCCCTTCAGGGCTTGCAAAAGAGCCAAGAAACATGTTTGTAAGTCTTGACTCGATACCTCATCCAATAGACGCGGGTGAAATATTTTTAAAATACAGAAACCTGAGATAGGTGAGAGTACAGCATAAGTGGGACTGCTGCGTCCCACTGCATTTTGCGAGCCCTTTAGGATAGGGAACAAAGTGGGACATATGCATTTCATGGCCTTAGAAAGGGTTAATGCAGTCTTTCAGGGATTTCAAAAGCATATAATTTTAGCCTTATGTGTGTTTCAGTCAAGTGGTAATCGTCGAATTATTCCACTGCCAAGCATGCATTCGCTTGCATTGAAGTTACTTCAGTCTTGTTGCATATATATTCAATGAAATCATGTTAGCGTTTTGAAAGATCCCGAATTTTGTAACTGTTGTGGGAAAGTCGCAAGTATATGATATCAGAACAGAAGAGAGTACCACACCCTTCCTAAAAACCTCAATTTTCGCACAATTTTTTTCGTATTTGTACCTGGTTGCGTATATCCAGTAATTTTTCCCACTACATCAGTTATTTTATAAGCGGGTTTGCCTCAAAATCCGAGCACATAATGTTTCTGAAGTTATTTGCCTTGACTAACAATACTAAAAGCCTTCGATAAATTAGAAATAAGGCAATGCTATGCAAGTTTTCATCTAAAGAAATAAGAAAGGTCATTCTCCAAATCTTTCTAAATATCATTAGGCCCATGTTGTGAAAAAAATACATACACATTGAAAGTAGCAAAAAACTCTCTACAACAGAAGTCAAATATTTTACAATGCATTTTTCTGATATTCGTCTTGTAATAAACAAGACAGAAAATGGCCTATAATTTCCAATGTCGTATTGCGACCAATTTGAAAAAGTGGCATCAGGATTACAATTTTTCTGGAAGAACACTCTCTGCATAGATTTCAAAATTTCCTTGAAACAGGGACCCATAAAATCTGCCTATTACGACTGGTTTGTTACACCAAAAGGAGAAAATATTACATAGTGGCTATTTTTTGGCAAGCTTGAAGGAAGGTATAATTTTCCTCAGCGTCTTTAAAACTTCAACAATTTGTTGATGGTGACAGGGTCGTGTCTTCCTCTCGTCTAATGTGCTTATTGAATACATTTATTAATGAACTCCGGCCGTTCCGAAAGTAGGTAAATAAAAGTACGTGTCCTGCTGGTTTTTCTCGAAGATGTCTAAATAATGCCCTTCGTTTGGAAAGTGGTAACAGGACAGTCCATAAACTGTTACTGAAAATACCTGCGCTTCTGAAAACGATGCAGAGCAACTAACCTATTCCTGAGAATTGTGTGACCTGTGTGAATGTCAGAGACTTTCGGAAATGCTTCCATAGCTCCCGCAAAAACAATCTGCTAGTAACAGCACTAATCATCACATTAGATAACTAGATGTGAGCTCGCTTTTGGTTCATGAAGAGTAGACGCGTACAGCGCATCTAGAACTTCTTAGTCAGGTCGCTGAACTACTTGTAAACCTTGCAACCACAGGTTTAATTTGTGACGGAGTCCAGTTTACAGGGATCGAAAGGGGAAGTCTTGCATCTATTCGGTTGCTTTACTTTTTTGCCGGCAGCGGTTATTAGCTGCGCAAAATTTCAGCAACTTCAGCATATTGTAATTATCTCCCAGGCTGTGCATGATAAATCAAGAAGGTAACTGACGATTCGATGCCCGAATAACTATATGGCTGAGACTAAAGCAAGGTGGTATTCTGATCACAATGTCGTCACATGGTGAGTATAGTTGTGCACTGAAGCAGTATAAAGCAAGCATAATTACATAACATTAATAACTGTTATAAAGCTGGTAATATTAAGAAACCAATTGTTATTTATTCAATTAACAAAGATCTATGAATCGAGGGCGCTCCAAATTCACAAGCGGGTTTTAGGGCGACGACAGGCAGAAAGAATGGCGTAATTGTGCACAACTAATGTGTTGTGATGCTTGCAAAAGCAAAGCATGACACAAATAAAAACACACGAGCATAAGAAGTATTTCTGCTAATCTGATATAAAATGCACCTCTCTCAGTTTACTACAAGCAAACGCTTCATAGGAAAATTCAATAAATATGAACGGTATGCAAAAGAATCTCGTACCTAATAATGCAGAATATGTGTGCACCAATCTCTGAGTGTAACGAGGTATATTCTTCTGATCTAAAAGAGGCCTTGCTGTTCGATTTTGAGTTCATTCCTCCAGAAATTTTTCCGCGCATCAGCTTTTTACATAAAGTGTTGAATGAAGCTAATCTCGTCCTTTTAAAAGCAATTTGAAAGGTGATAACTGGTGTAGCAAATATCACTTTTTGCTATGTTTAGTAATATAAAATAATTTTATTTTTTTCGTGTGGTACAACATTTAAATTTGACCCGCTCTATAACTGAGCGCACTGAATTCATCTTGCCACCTGACAAGGGTAAAATGTTTTTGCACTACAAAGGAGGCATGCAACACTGAAATCTTTTGATAATTATTCTCTCAAGAGTGTTCCAAGATAACTCATAAATACTATGAATGCCAAGATATTTTTCACAAAAAGGACGCATCTCCATGAGCCAGACACCCGATTTACACGCAAAGAGAATGCAGAAGTAAGGCAGCGCGTACAATCTTGCGATGGTTTCCGAAGCAAATAAGATGTATTTTTGAAACAGTCAATTCAATTATATTTGGGTATATCCAGTCAAAAAGCCGTGGTGAATTCGATTGAAGATATAATGGCAAACGGAGTTGTTCATATGCGTAGATGCCAGCAACGTATCATCAGCATGTTCACAACATTATTTCACCACCACAGAACAGAGGTTATTCATGTATTAAGGTTAATTTTTCTAACATTTGCAGAGTTTTATTGTAAAAACTGCGAGATACTTTTCGGCGCGACCTCTAGAGCTTGAGTGTACAGTGAATAATCAGGCGACTAATCAAGGAAAAATAAAAATAAACTTATATTTTTTATTTCAGAGGGAAGGTTAGAATTGAGAACCTATGCTCGTCAGATTCAACGCTGAGCCCTGTTAACTTAATCAGCAAAGTAGTTCGCAATATCGAATGCGGAAATAAGCATTTTAAAGGTCGTTGAGCTCGGATCTCTGCATTTCACTTATGAAATTGCATCCCTAGCACTTCCTATGCATGAAATACAGGCAAAACTCGTGTATTTCAAGATGCAGAAGTTCAATTAAATTTCGGCAAAGATGGCACGCCCAGAGAGTGCATAATAATATTTTGCAATGGGGGAAAGCCAGCTCAAGAACTATGAATGTGTATTTTTGATGTTTGATATTTCGAGAGACATTCCCAATTAAGAAAATTAAAAACTGGGCTAACCTGCGATGTTTACAGCCATCAGTTTCGCTGTAGAACCGTGCGCTCTATAAAAAGAAAAGTTTATTATTTATTTAGGGCTGTAAATTCGTCTATGTTTTGATACATATGAGGTAAATAATGCCCGCCAGGCTTTACAATCGAGCGTGATGAACCGCACCGAAATCTCTCATCGTTTTTACAATAAAAACCAGGTTACGTTAAAAAATCATCCAGTCCAAAAAGATCAATCAAAAAATTTTCTTCTTGTGAGACTCATCATTACAACTGCAGATGAACATTTCAATCTGTGAGCGTTGGATAAGTAATTTTCTAATAAGTAAAACAATCACCTAACAAATTCATTGCAGGAGAGCCTGTTGCATAATATGCCTGATTGCATAATATGACTGTTGCATAGTATGCCTGATACTACAGACACTATGATCAGTTAATCATAGTTAGAAAGCCGAAGAAGGCATGTTGGGTGTTCTGGAGGTCCCAGACACGTTCCCAGAGTGAATCCTTTCTTTCTCATATCATTCCTTTTGTTTGCCTAGATGCACAGTGAACTACAATAGAATGTTGGTGCACATAGCAATGTGCTATTGGGCAAGGAAGTACATAGGAGCGCTATTATTGCTTACGTGTTTTCTAACCAAGGTGATTTAGCTTCCAGGTTGTTAAAACAAGCCAATCCAATATGTCCTGTGGGAAGGGCTGGTAAGACGTGTGACACCCATAAAATATTAGTTCCTTCTCTCTTCTTGCGGTTGCAAAGAGCTAAACATGAGTAAAAATTTTTCCCACAAGAAACGCTTAGCTGCTGTGAAGAACCACATATGTCATCACACGCAAGCTCGACCTTCTGGTTTAAACTGAAGGTAGCTGGGCAACTGTTTACAAAGTCGGTTTTAGTATTTTGATAGACCTGCTCTGCCTTCTCGAAGTAAAAGGGCCGCATATACAGAGGCGAAATTATTGAAAACAGCCTTATTGAGTTGGAAGACCGCTTTTTTGAGCATAGCATTGTCAGCGGTGCAGTACATCAGAGTACAGTTAAGACGCGCTAACAGGATGCTTAACTAACATTGAATAACTAAAATAACTACTACTGTAAGGCTCATTAATTTCTAAGATGCGTGTAGCCCACCATAAGTTATATCCAGACAACTTTTTAATATCTAAAACGCGAAAACTTGCGGCGCTGTGGCCCAAAAAATTTTGGCTATTTAGACTAGTTGCGTATATTGGAGAGGTTTCTTAGCCTGCACGCTCCTCGAAAGCGCATGTATTTTGGTGTGATGTAGCCAAAATTTGTTGGGCCGCAGCGCCGAGGGTAACCGTGCTTGATAAATTCTAAACCTGATATGGATATCACTTACGGTGGGCTAGACGCCTCTAAATAATTATGCAGCCTAACAGTGATTGCTAAAACTAACTATTCTATATTAGTGAACCAGCCTCCTGCTGAACACAGCTGCATTTTGATGGAGTACACCGCTTTTAGTGCTATGCCAAAGAAGCGCTCTTCTAACTGAAAAAGCATATTTTTAAAAATTGTGTAAAACCTTAGGTGAAACTCCCTGTTTATAAGCAATGCTTCCGAGTTTTGCTCAGGGTGCCGAGTAAAGCCTCATACACTCTAAACAGGAATACCTGTTTAAGAGACTAAAATAGGTAATAAACAGCCATTTATTGATACAAGTATTGCCGGCAGGTTATGTTCGTCAACCCTGGGCTATATTTTATAAATTAAACACTAAATATTTACCGCTTACAACAGGAGCACATTTCACCTTCAAAACCGGCGATGTGCGAGCAGTCTACTAAAATATTAAATGAGGTTTAAATCTTTTATAATCGCTAATTTCAAGAGCCCTGATGGCGCATTTATGAGCCCCTTTTTATTGGATACTGCATGAAGGTACAACGATTTGAGGTAGGAGTGTGCCCCGGGTGCCAACAATAAAACATTTCGCGTATTTAGTGATAAAAATCTACCCAGCTACACGTGTGTGTACACTGCCCCTAAAAGGAAGTGTGCTAGATGACTGCTTAGTTCCTTATAATTAATTTAACATTATGTTTCATTAATTGTTTTATTTTTTACGAGGTACAAAGACGGTCTCGTCAACTTATTTGAATGTTTTTCAAAAAGTGCTTGGTCTATGGTTCTTAGTTTTAGCCCCATGGTTGCACTTTGAGTTTCTTAAAAAAAAAATGATATATTTTTTCTTGCTTTGAAGCATGCTGCCGCAAAACCTGGCACTGCTTTATTTATATGAAACCTCTTACAGTTTCTCGCCAAATATATTTCGCCGAAATAATCTAGTACAACTTGTCATTTCCGAACGGCATGCCATATTCAGCCATTTTTACAATGTTTTAGCGCAGGATTTATGATCGCACACGTTCTTATAGTCTCTAGATCTCTGCGGTTTTTCGTTCGGAATGATCATTGGAACGAACGTGAAAACACAGCACAAGTGAAGTACTCGAAAGTACCTTCACTGCAATAATAAGCAGTGTCTGGCGTGGAAACTTAAGCAACCCGAAACGCAAAACACGCTTATTCAAACGTACATATACTATGTCAAGACAACGTTTACCAACAATAACATCCCCTTTTTAAACACACAGAGGTGAAACTGTTACTTAGTGTGAAAAGTAGAACCTTCCTGTTCAATGAAAGTAGGGATGCTTTAAATCGAGCCCGAACCTTCACAAAATCCGCTTTCACGGGTTTAGAGTGGCGAATAAAACAAAATCGCTTTTGTGTGATATTTTGTACTGACAAGCTAAATTTTACTTGCCGAATTTTTATGTATTGGAGGCATCAAATTTCCACAAAATTCTCGCATTCAACCTGCTGAATACTCGTGGGAAAACATCCGCATTTTACTTAAGAAAACGTAGAAAGTCACCTGCCATGCTCCACAGTCTTCTTTCAGGCTTTCCAGGGCAGTACTCTAGAGTTCGATGAATGTGTTGGGCGTCAGCAGATTCTTTAAAACTCTTACTGCGCATTAAGGTGCACACTTGTGCTCCCTTTTACTTCAGCCTCAAAGTGCGACCTTCTCTATATTTATAGCTATGCACGGTCCTCTTGGCAGCAAAGAGTAAAATGACAGTACCACTTCAAACGAGAAACGAAGGCTTGAACTAAAGACACCACAGATATAACCTCTTAAGGAAATGCACAAACCTAATCAGTGATAAAAGCTGCAGTAGTACTCTCGCACTGTCCGTGAGTGCCTCTAGAATTCTAGAATTCTGCTTTATACACCACTTAAGTTTGAAGGTTGACTATCACACCTCTCTTATGTCCTGAGACAAAATGTATTATGTGTTGAGAAGGGTTAATATAAAGCTTTTTAAGTTACATTAACTATACTTCCAGTGCGACGCCGTCGGGCTACAAGCTTTTTATGAATCATTGGCTTCACCGCTATGGTCTCTAGGAGTATTCATAATTTGATCAATAGTTTTTTTAAATCTATTTCTTTAATAAATGAAGGCAGCCTATGCAGTGGTTTGCATTGCGTAGAGTCCCTAAAATAAGCTCTTGAGCTTATAAGCTGGCGCATGCGCATAGCAAGGAATTGACGCATAAATATTCTGGTCCTGACAACATTCTTCATCTGTTTCACATATCCTTTAAACAAAACACTGAGAAGATTTATTTCTTTTCAAAGAATTGACCTATAACTATAGCAAGGATGACAGCCACTACAACGTATCAACATATTAATCTAAATTACATTTCAAAGCTCACCTTGGTAGTTAACTTGGTCGGAACATGCCTGAAATGAAACACGGACACTTATGGAAATGTACTTCTTTTTGTAAGTCACAGAAAATAAACTATTATAATGTGACAAAAGTATGAATTTTTTGCATATGGAGCAAATTCTTGGCGCGGAGATGAAATCAATACATAAATTACTACTCGTATTCACAACAAGAAAAATACAATCGTGAAAATGTTGCGAGAATAAGTTGCGGAAGGGAGACTAAAGTTCAACTTGAAACTCTAAAGATCACAGCTGACACGATCGCAAATGCACGAAATGCCTCGGCACAAAATATTTATCAGATCAAAAAGTTGAGGATTATATTATTTTATCAGGAAACTACGCTAAAAGATTTAGATTACCCATTTTCAAGAAAACGTTGCGTCATTAAAATTTACACAATACCTTCGAAATTCCGGTAATGTTAATATTTACGAAAGGATATTTGTTTTCCTAAATAAACTTCGAAAGTAAGCACATTATGGTTGGAGATCAGCATGTGATATTAGGAGGCAATTTGAATTTGGAAACCGGTTTTTTATTCTTCTTATTCTTCATCGGTTACTATTCGGATGGTGAAAAACACACTCCCGAAGCGTGCGTTACTGAAGTCAATTGTTGATCAATGCGGGAGTTTAGTTTCTCAACGTGTTTTTGATCTCTTCTGCTGCGGAGAACGAGAAAATGCAAGTAAAGCGTGCACCTGCAGGCATTTAAACCTGTGCCGTCATTAAGCTGAAGTATGAAATAAAAAAAGTCAATTTCAAAATCTTTCAGGGAATAAACACTCAAGATTGAGATGCAAACGAAAAATATCCAGCAGGTGTTGCCTTACCTGGTAAAAAATGCTCACGAGCAGAAAAAACAGGCAGATATTCATGCCAGGAACATTTACTGATAGAGGCATCAAAACCTTGCTAGTCAATATTTCCGCACCTTGGACGAGAAACTACTTGGTCTTCTGACTTAGAAAGCGGCAGCATTTGTTTTGCACCAAGTTTTTATTGTGAATGGTGCTTTTAGTATCACGCTTGACCGGGCTGGAACATGGTTTGACTCTGACGAAGCCCGGCAGCTGAGTATCAAACAGCTTTCTTTTTGATCCCGCATACAAACGAAGTTCGTTAACTTACCTAGATGTCGACGCCCATAAGAGTGAAGGAAAATTGGTTTCGCAGTGAGACGCCTTGTGCTCAGCCAGGCAATGTCAGAATGTGTCTCAGGTGAAAACGTTTGTGCCGGAATAAATCAATGAGGGTTCTTGGTACCACCTCTTTGCGCAAGGATTCTGTATCGAAAGCTCAGGAGATAAAAATCAAGCCTTCCAAACCTTCCAATCAAGCCCATTATGGACCACGACGTGCTCTCATGCAACTAAGCAGATGGCTTGAGGCCTCATGAAAGCCTGTCATAAACACTTTGTCCTGTTGACTTTTAAGAAAACGGGAGCCCGATATGACTGCTTACGACTTGGAGCATTTCGTATGATTTATTATTATGATGGGCCTTAAGGCGTTCGCAGGCGTATGCATATAACAGACTCATCGGTATTCATGCAGAGGGCGGAGGAGTAAGACGTATTCTAAAACCAAAATAACAGATAATACTTTGAGCACGCATTACAGTTGTTGACTTACCCTATACAGGCGTATATTCCGAACCGTTTATTTTTTTCTTCTTCAAATTTGTGCTTTTCAAACCTGAGGTCGGGCTAATAAGAGAGTCGCGTGAACCAAGCTCTAATATCAGAGCAGTGGTAAGATTTTGAGACAGACGCTTCTAGTTGCCTTCGGTTCCTCCACAGCCCGCATAGCTTTATATAAATAAACAAGGGCGTAGAAATCTCCCGTGGCGTAAAAAGGAATAGAATGACCGTGTGGCTTTGATTGAGGCGCTATAGGCTGCTAGGCTTAATGGTAGTCACTAACCGCTCTCTCAAATTTCTGGTAGAAAGTAACGACATTGTTGCTATTGCTGACAATTGTAAGGAGTTGCCAACTTCGAGTATTCAATATTATGGCAGTTCGACCAAAATTACAGTGCAAATGTAAAGCCAAGTCATAATTTTTCAACACAGCGACGATAAAATGATTAGCTACACAAGATACGAAGAAACGCGTGAGCCCGACCCCTCCTAGCTGCTAGGAACTTCACTTTGGGGGCATCGTTTTAAAACACATCGTTTTGTGTGTCTTATTCTACGTCCTTGTTTTTTGCGCTTTTACGTTCAGCATGGTAAACCAACTCGCCCAAACTCAGCCTTTATTAAAACCAAAGCTTGTTTCAGGCGCTCCATCCTACGGCGATAGAGACGCCCCAAATTTCGGCAAACGTTCTCGGCATCATCCTTACACCTTTGATGAACCAGCGCAAAAGAAGAACGGACAAGAAGATGGGTGATGTAGACGTAAGGGTTGTCATTTTGGTCTGGTTCATCAAAGGTACTGGAAGACCAACTAAAACAACAGTAAGTATTACTGAAGTATCATCCTTTAAGCCCTCCTCGAAAACACACGTGCAGGCATACAAAAAAGTAACGCACCACACGCGAGTTTCATTTCACAGAAATTGCGCGTGATAGTGTAAGCACAAGGGTAGTTTTCTCCAGCGATGATGAGAGTCAAGTTTTTTTCCTCTCTTGTGAGACTGCGAATTTAGGACGTCGATTTATGCTGAATCCCAGGCTTGGCTGCGGCATCTTAGCTCAAAAACAGTGAAGCATCTCTGTGCCCTCTACTATAATTTCTTCCGTGCCACTACGGCGCCAACCATCGTACCATTCCAACCAACTAGACCTCCTCTTCCTGTCTACTAAGCTATGCTGGGCCAAGCCAAGCGCCGCAATACCATCCCTGCAGTGAGAAAAGCATCCGCAGCACTCTTAAAGGAGACCCTATACACCAGCCTTCAAGCTTACATCATTGGCTCGGTTATACCATGTACTGCCGACTAGAGTTCTCTGCGAGCTAGACGGCTGCAAAACTCGTAAGGCTGTACGACGACACAGACTTCCTGGAAAACGTTCCAACGAGTCAACCAGTACACTATGAATGCGACTGCGAATCCGCAATGAAAAATGTCTGTTGGCAAGAATAAAACTTCACAGCGGGCACGCTCTTAGACAGGCTCTATAGAAAGAAGTAGTCTGCCCTGATTTGAGGCCAGCCCTTCCTCTGCCCCCCCCCCCCTTCGGGATTAACCAACGCTCGCCGTTCCTGAATACTGAGTTGTGCTTCCCTGGACGAAGTCATGCCGGTGATAATGTCAGAAGTAACGAATAACCACAATAACGGACACACCACCTCCTGGTCACTTCAACGTGAAGTGCAGGGAACCTCTAGCTAAGCAGGAAATAGCTGCATATAGGGCATATGGCGCCAACGGTTCTCTCATTTATGTGATTTTCTCCGCGTAAAGAGAACATTAATTTTTTTTCCTATGCTCAGTAGACTCCTTCCTGCTGAATCACGAGACCCTTTAGTGAGTACCGCTTACCAAACTTAGTCACAGACCATTGCAAAGTTGCATTCATTGCTAGTTTTCAAGAAAATAATTGCTTTCAAACGTGTTGTGCGTGCTTTATTTGTTCAAGGTGGTCGCTAGTACTCAATAGTAACGTCTGCGTTTATGCTATCTCTCTGCAGAACAAAGTATTGCTAATCAGCAAAAAAAATTTCTAATGCGATTTCACATGCGAACACTGCCTACGTGGCTCCGCGTACACTCGTATTATATGCTTAATATATGCAATAATTATGCAAATCGCATACTCGAGAAAGGCTGGAGGTGATACCTTATTCCCTGCCAGCCCTGAAATGCGAGAAAGCAAATTCTGCCATGGGCTCAAATGATGCTTTAATAGAGCACATCCCGTTTGATTGGTTCAACAATTCGTGTGGAAGCACTGAACGAAGTATAAGTACACTTTTTTGCTCATTCTGTATTTGGTGGCTCCGGGTCTTTGAAGTTGGGTAGATGACCAATGTCACCATTATGTGGTGGCGTTGGCAATTTTTGTGGCTTGTTTGGTTTCCCGGGTGGTGGGTTTGGTTGACTTTGTGCTGTGTCGTTCTTTTTCGGCTGTTTGCCCTTCCCTAGTCTGTGATATTTACTAAAGTAGCTTAGCACCTCCTTAATCCACTCGAAGTAATAGTCCACGCGGACATGAGCGCTCGGCGAGGAAATAGACATATTGCAGCTTAACGAATAGGAGATCACACCAATTTGAGTGGCACGTCCTTTTTCTATGATGAGTACAGGTCCACCACCGTCAGCCTGCAAAGATCAGGGTAAAAAAAGCAAATAAGTCACCTTTTTCATCACTGAGTTCATAGTGGCGGTAATCACAAGGCCGTCTTAAATACGCTATTGCGGTTGAAAATTTCCCTTGGACGAAGTACCAATTGTTCACATAGGACCTGGCAGGGCGCCAATACCTACTTCGCTGAATATTCGACGAAAACACTGTGCACAATCACAGTGCTTTATTTTTATGTCACTGTCTTGCCTACCAACATTTATAGTTTCACATGAATTTTGCATAAATATGCATGGCGCGCCTCATCGAGCTATATTTTTGTTATTTAAAATAAAGGACGTTTATTTGGAACGTAGGGGGCACATCCTTGCTAAGAAGTATCGCGTAACACGAAATATCGGGCAAATGAGGCTAATACCATGCGCCCTCGCGTAAGTTGAAACGAGATTGAAAATGCGTGCTTTTTGGACACACATCCTTTCTCAGCGTTGGTGTAAATGCTACTAAAGGTGCACCAATCCATTTTATTGCACTGCTGACGAGAATGCGAATGATTCCTTGTATTACTCTGGCTCATTGCTAGGCCAAAATGCATGCCATACTCAATATCTGTTAGAGTCGTTCAGCACGGCTATCTGCATTACCTGTCGTCATAAAGTACAAAACGTTGTCGTGAATGACCTATCCTATTTGCAGGGGGATGCGTCGAACTACATTGCAGGTTTACCGACTGTACGGTCGTGAACAGAAGTCGATTGGCCTCAGCCACTCGCGCAATCGCTAAGGAAAGCCACTCTTTTAAAAGAGACAGTGTACTACTCCCGGTGTAGTCAACTGTGAGATGTTCAGAGTTGCATGGCTAGTCAGCAGAATGTTTTTCGTTTTGAAGAGAGTTATAGTAGCAGTAGCTTTATGCATTAGCGCATGAGAAAATCTACTAATGCCAGATTCTAGCTCGCATCTCTTCAGTGGAATACGCGTAAAGCCTCATCGGCAAAACTACTCGAATAAGAATCGTATTTTGTTCTCTTAGACGCGAGTACAGAGGCTGAATTGGTCCCGTAGTCTGTTGGAGTCTTTTGTCTATTAAACTAGTTATGTTTTAGGCCGGCAAAATAACTAACTTCCATAAACTGTAGCTTTGTGCTAATATTTCGGTGAGCTCCTTATCAAAACGATCTGATACTTCGCTAAGTAATTACATTTGGAGAATGACAAACAATGGGGCTAGGTGCGACACTCAATAGATCTCGCTTGATACTGTTGTGCTAGGGCACTTTCTAAATCCTTGGTTACATTTACTGAACAACCTTTTATACCATTCTCAGGCTAAAGAATGAGTGTCGAACCATTTAGTACTTTCAACTCTTCCTAAAAGTAGGAATCATGTGCTGAAGCTAAACTGAAACAGCAGCAGCCATTTTCATTTTTACGTCAAAACCTCCTTTACGGCTGGCGTTGAGGAAAAATGTGCTAAACTGCGGTAAGGATAGTGAATGAGTGTGTCCCTACCAAGGCGTTGTTAAATTTGTGATGTCATCTTAGCGGTGCCTAAATCTTCACAACAAATTTGGCATGCAAAAGCGTCATCTAGAGCTGAATAACAACGATCATCAAACGATTGCCTTTATTTAGACCTCCAGCACGCGGAGAAGTCGCACTTCAATGGAGAGGACTAAAGATTTCTGAAAATTCCTTCTGGGTAAACAATGAAAGGTATTTCATTCCATGTGTTGGGCACGTACTTCCTTTTCCTTATATACACAGAAAATTGAAGCGATGTCCATCAGGAAACTTCTGCGAACAGGTTGTCTAGTATGAAGGTGATCTGCAAAGCTTTCTCAATTTTCCTGAGCAGATGGTAGTCAGGATATAAAGTTCAGAGCCATGAAGTACTGAAACGTGCATTTAGGCTACGACAGCACCTTGGCTTTCCAACGTCTGAGAACAGTATTGAAAGATTGATTTTTTCAGAATTACAATTCATAAGCAAACAAATTGTAGAAGAACCCGGAAGGACGATACAATAATATTAACTGCGGCACGTGAGTTATGGCAATGTTTCATTTTATGAACGTTTCAAGTTGGCCAGCTTCTTTCCCACTGGCATCATTGCGGCAATCTTAGCCTGCCAGTTGCACATTTCTCTTACACAAATGTCCCTTATTTTGCAGCACCCCCTTCCACGAGCATCCACATCTGTACACATAAAAGACGTACTAGTTCTGCGTAAAAAGTGGAGGGCGAGTAAAATAATTGCACAATGCACTCGCTTGCCATCCGAGAGGTTGAAATCGCATCCCATATGGCGCTGCAGGGAAGCAATTGATTGAAGCCCGTTGCAAAATATCCCATAGAAGTACTGTATCGTAGCGATCAAGAAAAGGATCCGTTTGTGTCTTTTTCATTCTGGTGTGTCGGGCGATCAACCGAGCATGAATAGAAAAAGCTTTTTCTCTCAGCCATCGTCTAACGGGCAATTACCGAAGCACAGAGGGCGCGAAGCAGGAACTCATAACATGGCATCAAAGAAGCCATTGTATAGTCCATTTCGAGTCGTTACAAAGGGGCATTGGACTGAATACCTCACTTTCAATATATTCGGAGCCGGAAGTGCTTTCCGAAAAATCCACTCATTCATGTCTGTTTGATTGTTCCCGGAGGCACCAAAAAGGAAAGTGAGGATGTAGTCTAAATTTACAGCATAAATAGAAAAGAATCACTTTGATGCTGGAAGAACGTGAACCTTGGCGTTATTTTCTGCAGAAATAAATTAGGCTAAACAGAGTCCTCCAATGTTCCATCGGTGACAAATCTTGTTGGAAAGATCTCCGGAAAACAAATCCCACAGTAAAACAACGACCACTTCACTGCCTCAAAGCATGCTAACTCATTACAAGGAGTGTGCTTGCACTACTTACGATACTTCTGTAACAGAAAATATTATCAAGAACGCCATTAAAAAGAAATCAATGAACCCCATTTCACTGTTTAACGCCCTCAACACGCGTATTAAACAACCTAGTCAGCTTTAGTGTTGAGCACTAAGAATCTCGTTTATTTATATTTATTTGGGAAGCTAAATGTGCTGCACGGCATAAAACGTGGTGTCATTAACGAACGTTATAATGCATTAACAAAACTAATTAGGTCCAGTCATGTACACAAAGTCACATAATCTTGGGGCGTTAATGTTTTTTGTTAGCCACAAGTGGAAATCGGAGTCATTGTTTGAGTACAGGCCTGCCTCTTGAAGAACGCGAGCGCGCACCAACGAAGTTCCTGGGCATGTACACAATAGGTGGTGACAGTGGTGTCAGAAACGGGTGTTTCATAGCGAGGGCATTTTTCCGGTGCAGAGAACTTCTCACTTTGCCACTAGTGGCGAACTGCAGGCGTAAGGGCCACTCCGACCCGCAGCCGCCTCGGAGAGACCTCCTCAACCTGTGATAGGTTGGGGGGAAGGGGGTAGGTACACGGGCGAATAAGAGCACGTGCACAGTGCCTGACGGAGGCTGAAGATGCTAAATGTGTCAGAAGTAGATTTGGTGGCAAAGAGGCAGGAGGAGTTTGTGGAACGTCCGTTAAACGAGATATCATGTCAGGTGCGATGCTATCGACATCTGTGCGCGCTTGAACCCTGTGGATGAGTATAGGCACCGGGTAAGATTTACAAGCAGCATGTATGGCCTGGGAAACCTGAAGGGCACCACGGACGTTCTTTAGATGCTTCAGAACTTCTTGTCAATGAGTAAATAGGTGCACCTGGTTTTTAGGAGGGCCGTGAGTTAAAGCTGCTACAGAATTTAAAATTGCTTGCAGCTCCATATGAAGAGACGACGAAGTGTCAATACAGTAGGTTTGGCGGCTGTAGAGTTGAGGGTGTGCAGGGCTTATAAAAGCAGTTGATCCACCCGTTGGGGTTATGGCTACATCTGTGCAAAAGGATACAGGCATCATGTTGCGTAGAAAAACTTGGTGGCAACGGCGGAGAGAACTCCGACTTCCTATGATGAGCGGGTTTGTTTGATGTAATGTGACAGTAGTCCCATGGAGCTAGTTGAGGCTTGAACATCGGACGAAAATAAACTTTCCGTGCTCGATTGGTTTGTCACTGGGTAATTAAATCTTCCAGTGTGTTGAGCTGCGCATACTCCTGCAGCAAACAAACAGGAGTTGCTAGGGGTTGGCCAGTAATGACTCGCATGGCTTCGTGACTGAGTGCTTCAAGTGTAGATCACTATCGTTTCGTAAGTTGTTGAAACTAAGCCTGGTATAGGAGCTGATGTTCAAAGACAGCACGAACAAGTCGACGAGCTCTATTTGAGCGGGCGCCTCCAGTGTGATTGGCTATTCTGCGCATGAGGCCAAGTGTGTTTATAGCACTCTTGGGCATAGCTGAAAACTAAGCCGTGAATTTGCCTGAAGCATGAATGTAGCACGAATGAAGCATGGTATGTTCCTCTTCAGGAAGTGGTGCATTTTCAATAGTGAGCACGAACGCAGCGGCTTTGAAAATACGGCGACCAGCTTTATTGCCCTCATGGACATAGCAGGATTTAGAAAGGTTTTGGGAGAGGCCCCTGTTGTCAAGAAAGTTGAGAAGATTGAGAGCATTTTGCAGGTAGTCTTGCTGCACCTGAGCTGAACGGTTTGTGGACCAGAGAGTGATGTCGTCTGCATATGCTAGAACTTGAACATTAGGAAGGGTGGAAAGACTGTGTATCAGGGGAATGAATGCGATGCTAAATAGAGTTGGGGCTAGAACTGAGACCTGCGGTACTCCGCGATTAGAAATGAGGCGGCGGTGGGTTTACCATTAACGCGGATAGCAAATGCCCATTGTGAGAGAAAACCATGAATTGCTCGACATAGCTTCAAGGGCATGCCAAATGATGACTTAGTGTTCAGAATGGCTTCCTGGAGAATGTTGTCGTAGGCCTTCGTGATATCTGTTGCTAAGACTGCGAACGATGCGGCTGTAACTTGAGCGACGTATCACGTCGTTGGCAAAGCGGTCAAGACCATCCTCAGCTCCTTATCCTGGTCGAAAACCAGTTTAGGAAGACGAATATTTCTGATGATGGTCTAGCCACCAGTACACTCCAGTGGAAAGCAGTTTTTCATACAGATTACAAATAGTTGGGGTAAGATAAATCGGTCGTATAGCCCCAAGTGCTGTGGGTGTTTTTCCGGGCTTTGGTATCGGAACTACCACTGAAAGTTTCCAATCGGTTGGCATTGCACTGGATGTCCAGATTTCGTTAGAAATTCTGAGAAGTGAAGTCAATGCTCCACCGTCCAGATTCCGGATTAGGGCATAAGGTACACCGTCAGGGCCAGGTGCAGTGTTAGCGCAGATATCTTCAATGGCAGCTATAAGCTCAGCCATGGTTAACGGACATGTGATCTTATCCTCTGGCACTTATTTGGGACTGACTGGAACAGGGGCAGGTGAGCAGTCATAAATCGGAAAGAACTGAAGGGCAGCTAGCGAACCGAATACATCTGGAGAAAGACGAAGGGCGAGGCGAATACTCTTGGAGTAGTCTTTTACGGATGGCTTGCGTTCCATGGAATGAAATACAGGCCGCAAGTGGCGTTTGGCGACAGTACTGAGTTGAGTACACCACTCTGTACAGCACTTGTGCAGAAGGCATTTAGAATACGGACGGGTTTTAGCGGTGACTCTGTGAAGTTCTGTTCGTGCATTTTGATCTGAGGGATGCTGAGTGACGTATACGTCCAGCTGTTTGCGCCTTGCCCAAAGATTAAGGAGGTGAAAGTCAGAATTTTGTTGGTCTTCGTTTTTAGTGGAAGAACGTGTGTTCTGAGTTAAGACAAAAATGAATGTAGAAAAGGCTGAGGCAGGAGTTACTTAGATGAGGCGACGATCCGTGCGAAGACTGTCCTAAGGGCGTTCAAAAAAAGATTGATTTGCACTGAACCCCATGACAAAACACAATACATTTCCGCATATAAATTGGTTGGCAGTAGTATTTAAAAAAGACATGCAAAAAACGGATATGTCGTCTGCATATATTTTTAGTTAAGTATCAAAAATCTATGGTTTTTTATCCGTTTGTTTTTTAATGGCACAAACAAAATGGCTGAAAACCCATGGTATTGAAAAAACTAAAATCAGCAAATGTTTCTCATTCACACAACCCTACCAAAAACCTTTCTGTAACTAGTTAATTGGTGACCGCCTTAGTCGCGCGATTACCATAAGCCATTTCAGCCCTCTATAATATTGCTGAGCCCAGGTGTGCAGGGCTGTACGTCAGGAGGCTTTCTTGGTGAGCTTGGTAGACAGCCTTGTCGACGTGCAGTCGCAGTATTACAATTTGATTCTCAGATTCTTCAGAGCAGTCTGGTATGCTCAAACCTAAGTGAATATCTTTGCATATAATGTATTTGTTTATTTTGTTCCCTCTCCTGTAAAGTGGGATTGTTAACAATAAAAGACCTGGCCAAAATTTCATAATGTCAAATATAGCATGGTTTTATATCTGCTTCTACTTCTGAAACGAAGTCTAATCAAGGTCATTGAGGCCAGGCGTTTTGCTAGTTTAATGAAAATTTGGAAGCTTGTAGTCAACGAATGCACTGTGATTACTTTTCAAGACTATGAGGAGAAAATTAACACATGTTTTAAAGAATGCCATTTGAACTTAACTGCCGAACAATAACAAATCTTACGAAGAATAAAGGAGGTTTTTACTTACCAAGCATGTTCCTTTGCCCTTCCCAGCGGTGCAAATTACTGTGTTGTTGCTAAATGCTATAGCATCCTCCTGTAGTGGTTTTATGGCCTTCGAACAGTTTGTGAATGGAAGTATTTTGTCCTCCACGGAACGGAGCTTTTTTTGACCATGAGATGCTGAAATAGCAAGAAGGCATTTCAAGAACAGGTGTAATCACGTACAAACGAACATTATGGGCGAAGTTAGCGTTGCCGTTTAACAATCCGAAAATCAAAGACGTAGCAAGATAATGTACAGGATTGCGCAGAAGAGAAATTCACAAGTTTGGCTTTCTGAAACTGTCTTGGGTCTGGTACGTTTTTCTTTCTTTGAATTATTAACGTTGATATGGAATCTAAACTGTTCATGAATGTTGCCAACACAATAAGTAAGATTTTCAGGCATTTTAGGTTGTATTGGTTTTATTTTATTAGTCAGGAAGGCTGATCTTATGAATTGAAATCCACCCTTTAGATAAATGAAAGTAGAAAAAAAAACGAGGCTCCGGAATCATATTACTGTGTCGGAAAAAAGCAGCAGTAGTTGTTCAGCACTCCAGCTTAGGAGTGTTCAAAATTACTCTCAAGCAGCTGCGGTAGCACTAACGTGCAAACTCGGCGCGAGTGTCGCACAGGCCTGTTGTAGTATTCCAATGAATGTACATTTGTTCTTTGGAAATATTCATTATAATTCAAATTCATTAAAATTCAAATTGAAATATTACAAATTCGAATATTCACTGCATTATTCAACGTGCCAAATAAAACTAAAGCAACCTGGAAAGTGATTACATGAAGGGTACTACTGCAGTCTGCTTAATATTCAAAAGTGACGCAGTACAAGTACCTTGGCGTAACAATCACAAATAACCTGAGTTGGATTGTTCACATTTCTAACATTTGTGCATCATCCTTCCATAAACTGTGTTTTCTTTGATATAGATTAAAACGAGCGGCTTCCGCAACCAAGCTCTTAGCTTATACGTCAATCATTAGACCTACATTAGAGTATGCCTGTACAGTGTGGGATCCTTTCATTAGAACTAATATCCATGCGTTCCAAATGATTCAGCAGAAAGCAGTTCGTTTTATTTTTTCTAAATTCCGCACTACCGATTCCTTCACAACATTAATGAATGTTAATGGCATAGAGACACTGGAAACTCGAAGAAAGCTTTTGCGACTAAAATTTATCTTTTTGTTGAAAATTAACAAGTTATCAATGAGGCCGGTCCCTCACTCAAAACCACTTTTGACGCGATTAGCAAAACATCGTCACGCACAGTCCTTAACACCTTGTCGTGCCAGAACGAACTTGATCAAATATTCTTATTTACCCCGAAAGATACCAAGCTGGAACAAGATTCCTTTAAGTCGGCTATTAAGCACTGAGAGCATTGCCAGTTTTGTAAAGACTTTTGAATGTTGTATGCCCAGCCGCAGCGAAAAATTGTGTTAAATTTTCCTTTTTTTTACTCCAATCATGAATGTGTTGTCTTTGGTTTGTTTATCTTTTAAATTTTGTGCTAAATGTTACCTTGCATTGCATCTCGTTGAATTGCCCCTCCTGCCTGGGCCTACTAAGCCTGGCAGTATTGAATAAATAAAATAAAATAAAATAAATGCTTGCCTTGCTACATTAGCCTCAAAACCAGAATGTGCATATTGCTGGGAACATAACTAAAGTAACATGCCGAAACAATTTGACCTGCGTCCATCAACCCGTGAACAAGTTTTCCATAGCTAATGTTTCGACATTTCGATATGCACTGGCAGCGGTGAACGAAATGTGATATTCCAAAGCAATAGGAAAGATATCTTGCATTCCTGTTCCAGAAAAGAAGCCTTACTACTGCATCTCTGCTCCAATGCAGCCTCTGAGTGAGAAATGCGGTGTCGATATTAATGAGATCTAAAATGTTGAATTTGAATCTTTTTTGCATCTGTTCGAAAAATAAGATAAGTGTTCAACCGCAAATATTGCTTCCGTTATGCTAGTAATTGTTAAAGCGTCCTGCACTCATTCAAAAATTTTACGTTGTTCTACTATCACCTGAATACTTTGCAGCCCGTTCCCCGCACAATGCCGCTGATCTGCACAGAGTAATAATCATCATCATCAGCAGCAGCGTGACTATGCCCACTTCAGGACAAAGGCCTCTTCCCTAACCGTCCAATTTACCCTCTTCTGGGCCAGCTGCCGCCGATTTATCCCCGCAAACTTCTTTACCTCATCTGCCCACCCAACTTTCTGCTCCCCCCGCTATGCTTCCCTTCCCTTCGAATCCTGTTTGTACACCTTGAGGACCATCGGTTATACTGCCTTCGCTTTACATGACCCGGCCACTCCCAGTTCTCTACATTACGACTCGTATTTCATTATGCCGTGTTTGATCCCTGACCCACTCTGCCCTCTTCCTGTCTCTTAATGCTGCACCTACACCTTAATGCTGCTCGGCCCCCTCATGTCTATACTCAAAAACGTCATACTCAACGACGCCCATGACACAGCGGTCGACGGGGGGCCGCCGCGCCATCCGCGAACATGTTTTAACGTCCTTCTCTCGCCTTTCCCGGTTTTGCTCTCTCCGTTGCTTTTTTTAGTTTTTGTCTCTTTCAACTTGTTGTATGCACTTTTGGCTCCCGCGACGAGAATATCTTAAAAAACTTGCTTGTTCGCCTTTCTCGTTAGCCAGCTCTGCTCTTGATTTCAGTTTGTGACTTTTTTGCTGTTTATTGCCCGTGCTTTCATTTCTCGCGGCCAGAAGCTCTTTAAGATCTTCATGTTTTGCCGTCTCCCAAGCGCGCGCATAAAACTCTTTTCAGTGCAATGCTCTTTCTACAGTTGGCTACCCGCACTGTTACCTGCTCAAACCTGCTCGTCTCGCTCATTCCTGTTGTGTGCTGCGCCCTTATATTTCAGTCTTCTGCTTTCTTTACCACCGGTTGCACTCGCTTCCGCGTTACAAGCAAATAACTCTCTACCTTCTTATGTGGCCCTTCCCCCGTTACATTCTCCGCTTGTTTTTCAGTTTTTGATTTTCGCGCCATAGTCACGTGACCTTGTAAAGTGATCGCCCCCTTGGCCGCTCAGTGACTTTTGTTGTGTCCAATGCTGTGTCATTGAAAATGTTTTTCTAATGTGAAACTGCGCGAGTCTGCCTGATTTCAGTGTGTACGAGTTCTTAACGAACATAAGCACGGAAATATTTTTCCGGAGCTTTATTTTAGCTTTTTTGGTACTTCCTCTCACGTGGGGCATCCATACTTGTGAAAATGAATACTGCCATGCAGAGTACTCTTGTTATTATATGCGACGAGATAGCTTGTTCTGCTCGCTTTTTCATGCCAAAGCAGTGACCTCGAAATAAGCAAGTTAAAACTTTGGCTCTACTAAGAAGAAGGATTTAACCTTCTCTAATTAACGTATGTTTTCAAAAAAAACATTAACGGCGCATTTTTGATCTCCTCTTTCAAGCACAATCAGAGTCATTGCACTCTAAACTTCATCACACAGAAAAGCGAAATTAGGCAGGATATTTATGAAAAACAGGATATTAAAGTAAAGCTATGAATGATGAGTCTACCGCACTCACGTCGAGCCGACACGCAAACGCGCCCGCATAAATATCGATCTCAGGGACACCTATAAACATAGTTGGTCGAGAATAGTCTTAGCCCCTTTACTATACGGCGGCTGTAATACCACCAGTGCCGTGAACCGCGGATACCGCACGATAAAATACCAGGCTTAATATACCAATAAAAAGTGACATACTTACGACCAAAGCCTACCACGATCACGCCCTTATTTAGGAGGGTAATTTTCTTATCCATGAGGCACACTGGATGCGACATTGGACCCTTGTTTATCCGTTTCTCCAGCTAGGAAAAAATAATAATACATGAAAATTTAAAGCGTTTCGAAGCTAGCAGAGTTTCCAAAAAAAAAAAAAACAACCATGTGGCAGCATTCGCTACAACTCAACCGCAGTTTCAGAAATAAAGTTATTTCACAATTCTAACCACAAAAAAGGTTCTTATCAGATTCTTATCAGATTCTTATTTGATGTGTGACGTGGCGTGTCGTAGTTCTCTTGCGCGTCTTTCATTTCATTAGTGTCATTGTATTTATGAAGCGCGATTGTCCTCCTTCAGTAGCCGCCGCGGTGGCTGAGCGGTTATGGCGCTCGGCTGCTGGCCCGAAAGACGCGGGTTCGATCCCGGCCGCGGCGGTCGAATTTCGATGGAGGCGAAATTCTAGAGGCCCGTGTACTGTGCGATGTCAGTGCACGTTAAAGAACCCCAGGTGGTCGAAATTTCCGGAGCCCTTCACTACGGCGTCTCTCATAGCCTAAGTCGCGTTGGGACGTTAAACCCTATAAACCAACCATGTCCTCCTTCAGTGCATGCTTTTCCTCATCCATTATAGTTGTGTCCTTTTTTTGCTATGTTGTATTTTTGCCCAAACGAGCAGAAGTTATTGTGTCCCCAATCCCTGCAATAGTGCCTTCGGACGATGCACATTTGTGTAATATATAAA
Source organism: Amblyomma americanum (assembly GCA_030143305.2). Lineage (NCBI taxonomy): Eukaryota > Metazoa > Arthropoda > Arachnida > Ixodida > Ixodidae > Amblyomma > Amblyomma americanum. The sequence continues at coordinate 26,596 of JARKHS020033373.1, forward strand.
TAAATGTAATAAATATTGATTCAATGGCTGGCAAACAAGCTTCAGCATAAAAAGAGAGTTCTAGATTTTGATCCGAGGACTTCAAAAAATTAGTAGCAATCACAATTAAAAGTTACGCCTGTATTATTCCGTACAGTTCCCTTCGCTTTTAGTGAAGCCTAGCTTGATCCGCGTCTAGAAATTTGGGCAGGAAAACTGGCCAGCATCTACGTGTGTCTATAGCTACGTCCGATGGCTTTTCATTGTTGGAGTGAGCAAGGCAGACAATTTAATTGTGACGACTTTCTTTTTGAAAGATTTTGAGTGGTAGATGTCTTTTGAAATTTTTCTGATCACAAAAAGTTATGCAAGAATAAATGTATGCCTTTTATTGTTCTCACCGCTACGGGATCGTAAACTACAATTTTCAAGCCTACACCCTGCGATGCCGAGATGTTTTTTTTTTGAGTCGCAATGTTTTTGTTAGATATATTCTAAGAATAAATGCGTCTGGAATTAGGTGTTTTTTTTTTCCTTTCTTTTAGTAAATCCTTAAGATTTCAGATGTTCTACTGTCGTGTCTTTTTGTGGTCTCTATAATTTCTATTTCCTAAAGATAAAGTAGTTGAGAACGTTAAAAAATGAAGTAGCTTTGCGAAAAACCTCGTTGCGTCTATGGAAGTAAAGTTCTGGTTTAGTATCGTTTTCGTTTTTTTTTTTCTGGGGCTAATATTTTGATCTCTGTGCTGCCAGCTTTCAATAACTAAGTAGAGGGTTGTGAATATCCGTGCAAACAACGCCAAGAATATAGAAAAGCAAAACTAATGCATCATTGGAGTTTATATAATGTTCTGCAAATAAAAGCAAAGTCTTAGGGAAATTTATTTCTTTTTAAAAACATCTGCTGAGCACTATTCATGCGCATATAATATATTATCTAAAAAAAGACAAACTCCTCTCTTCGTTATGAACCAGCACAACAGTTTTAACAGCACGATGGCTGGCGCGGAGGTTTGCTTTTACACTTAGCGTTCCTGCACCAAGCGATTAGCATTTGTTTTCTTTCGCGTGCCTATATCTTATGAAACGCCGTTGTGTAGATATTTTGTTATTCTTTTGGAGCTTGAAGAGAAGCTTCTTATATTTTTTTTTACCGAGCGCGGCAGAAGTCTTTGAACAATGAAGTGTCCGTAGATTGTATGTGCGTCTGTACATTATGCGCTGGTTATTAATTGACGAATTGTATTTTCATGTTGCACTTCCTTCGCAAAAATCTGTTGCTCTTATCAGACCCTAGTGACAACGCAGACGCAGATAGGACATTACTTTTTATGAGAATATTCTTGTTTATGTTGCAATAAACAAGAACAAAAGTGCATCAACATGTGATCATCATATGTTTAGCTTAGTTCAATCACAACCTAAAAACCCACTTCAAAACAGCAAAAAAAAATAATCGATTACTAATGAGCTTTTTAGCCTCCCGCTTTCATTAGCCTTAGCAACGGAATCTAATGAGCTTGCTGCTTCTTTCATCTGTTGCTCACAATGAAATTTGGGGCAGCTCACATTCATGTGGCCGAGGAGCCAAGCTTCCAGAACGTCTCTCAACACATTGAATTGAGCCGATAAATAATGGCAGCGTAACCTACCTCCGAGGCCTGACGACCCCAGCAATATCGTCGTGGCCTTTGTTACAAGTTCAGTTGCCGATTACTTTGCCTGGTGCACGAAACTGGCAACACGTGGAAGTGACCATTACCCAGTCCTCACACCAGCTGTCCGCCCACAGACGGCACCAAAGAAATTTCTTATAAAATATACAGACTGCGTTGCCTACACGACCGCTGCAAGCAGAGAAAATACTGCCGCAGACCGGATTAAGGAATTAGTATCGACGATGGCTCATTGCCTGACAGAATCTATAAGCAATACAGCAAAAAATGATAGGAAAACTTCAAATCATCAGAAAATCTAAAGACTGTGCGCTATTCGCACGGCAGCTTAAAGGAAAGCCACAACGCCACATTTGGCGCTATCTGGATAAACTCAGTCAGTAAAGATGGCGCGACTATTTATACACGCTGGGTCTGCGCCAACCAGTAACCAAAAACTTCGCGGACTGTTGGAAGTATTCGTACGCCACTCGAAAAGCTTAAACCTTTCGCTGCACTCTGTCTCTATGAACAAAAATTCCTAAAAGGAGCCTAAAAATATACTGCGGAATACTGTTTCCGGAGTCAGGGACTTCGACATTCTCCACAGATGGTCATTAAGGCATTCCACAGACGGCAGTGCCAGCGCTGGACCTGACTTTCGCAAATGAAGAGCTATACACGTGAATACGCAAGCACGCAAATTAAGAGCTAAATTAAACAGTTGCACGTGTCCTGGTGACGATGAAGTGACCTATGACGAAATCGCAAAGCTACCGCACATGTCCCGTCCTCGACTCCTGGAATAATACAATTATTCCTGGATGGCTGGTGAGATCCCCAAAGATTGGAAGCTGGCAAAAATTTTGCCTCTTTTGAAACCTTGCAAGCAGCCAACAAGCAACGCATGCTTCTGGCCCATCGCCGATGCTTAGCTGCGTACGTATATGCTTATGGAACGAATGATCTGCAAGCGCATTACATAGTTCCTAGAAAGCCGCCATGGGTATCACCAAGAAATGGACGGGGTCTGTCAAAATAGGTCTGTGACTGATAATGCCATTGCCCTCGTCTCTTCACATAAAGAGTTCCTTCACGCTGGGCACAGCCAGATAGCCGTTTTCCTTGACATCGAGGCCGCTTTTGACTCTCTTTTTCACCATACAGTTCTCGCGTCCTTGGCGTATTTTGGCCCTCGAAGAAAGCTGCAGAAATGAATTGGACACTATTTGAAAGAACAGCAATAATTTATGGGCACTTCATTTGGTCCAGCACTCCTTCTTGCAGCGGAGATAGGGGCTACCTCAAGGAGTGGTGCTCGGCCGTCTCTTGTTCAATATTACCCTCATACAAACGACAAGAAACCTTCCGCTAGGACTACCGATAACGTTTTATGCAGATGACATCTGCACCTGGAACGCGTCACGTTCGCGGTATATTACCCAACAACGTCTTCAGAGAGTGTTACTGCACATCTTGATGCACCTGGCCTAACAGGTTTTCGTCTCTTCTCAGAAAGAAGTGTTGCCATGGCTTTTACAGGAAAAAAGATGACTCGATACGCGCTGCTCTTAGGTGGACGGTCACTACCTGACCTACAATCACAGCAATTCCTAGGTGTTGTGGCAGAGAGTAACCTCTCGTGGTCACCTCATATCAAAAACTTCGCGACTGGATCAGTGAATCAGCACAGGTTTTCATGTTAAGCGCGGGGAACACGGTGGGGCAGCCACTGCCGTTGAAAAGTTCGGCTTGAAAACGCCTACGTTGAAGGAACCTTGCGCTATTGTCTACCGGTGCTTCAAAGATTATCTCCTACAAACAAGAAGATTTTGGAGGCCTCGCGGATAAGCTGCCTGCACATGTGCCTTTTCCTCCCAAAGGGTCCCTCTGCATCAGAAACAGTAGCGGAAGCAGGCTGTCTCTCTCTCTAGATGTGAGTGCCGCCCAGGAAACTATGCGTGCCCGCATCCGCCATGTCATCCAAGAGAAGAAGCACTTCCTACACCGTGTTCTCCTAACTCACTGCAAATCTGCCTTCAGCCAAGCTGTGCAGCTCTTGCTCCTCCATACTATTAACCAGCCACAGAAACAACTATCTCGGTCCATGTCAACCTGGACACACTCGCCTCCAAGGGTGAATAAGTTTATTCTTTATATGAATGCAAAGAGCCGCATGGCAGAGGCAGCGCTTCTGCAAGCAACTCTAGCCAGCCTACTTAACCGAAAAATATACGCAGCACACCCACATCTTCCCCGACAGTTCGACTACTCAAAGTTGATCCTCCTGTGGTTTTTATGCGCCCTCAACAAACCATATTCTTTCTTTCCGGCTGCAGCGGAAGATATCCAGACTTTCACTGCATTACGAAGCTGCTGCTTATATCCTGCGCCAAATCCGTGGCCGACGGGCTATCTTTATGGACTCTAAAACATCTCTGTCGACTTTTACTAACCAGCTGAAGAGCACCAGTCATCAGCTTATTTCGATTGGCATCGGGTATCTACATCATTTGGTTATTGTCGCAGGCCACTCATAACATTTCACCGGATGACAGCACACTCTAGCATTCTGGCCATTGAATAAGCAGGTGAAGCAGCTCGTAAAAGCCACCAACATCGGAGATGCATTGGGACTTTCTTCTCGAAATCTGATGCCTCCCAAATGGCTAAAACATTTGCTTCCGAAGAAATGCGTCGGCTGTGTAGCTTGCCGACACATAACTACCAGTTTCTGCACTCAGTCAAACCAAATCTCAGATCAACACTCCTATTCCAAATTCCTCCCCATCTGGAAGCACTTTATAACTCACTTCGTCTGAGCGCTGCAGTTACAAACGCTTTTCTATAGCGTTTGGGTGAAATGAACAGTTAGCTTGGGACAACTGTGGCTCGATAGAAATTCTGGAACGTATCCTGCTCGAGTTCCCTGCGTATGCTGACGAGCATGCGTACTATGAACATTGAATAGAGAGGCTCTCTCCATCCAATGGACCTCTTTCCTATAATAAAGGACAGCAGTTTAGGTTCCTTAGCTTGCCCTAGGCAACAGAGACATGCAAGACACTTTTTCTTTGCTTATTTCAAGGACATTGGACATCTTGACAAGCTGCAATTCCACCTTGCATTTCATCCCCATGCATTCTTCAAGCAGTGAGCTTTTTAGCCCATTTTGCGGGCCATGCGGTTCATCATTTCAAATGTAATGCCATTGCTTGCCGATTCACTTTAGTGCATATTTAATGGTCGTAATTTATCTTCTCCCGATTTCATTTTATCTTTACGCAGGGCTCTCCTTCCGACTTTGTCTCTCAAATTCCCTTATCCACGCAGAATAGAATGCCAGCAGTTTTTGAACGCCGGCAAAATTCTCTCTTTTTTTTAAAGCACTTCTACTTCTCTCATTTTTTTGTTGGTTATTAGAATTCACAGTGTTATTTTCACCAGCATCTGTTTTTCAAGTCTACGTCTGCATTTTCTCTTCGTTTCTTTTCTCGTCAGTAAACCATCTCTCTCTCTCTCGCTCTTCGCTTCTTCGTGAAAACATCAGGAGTGGAAAAGTAGGCTTCATCGCTCTACGGGCTCGATGGAAAGGCGGCGTAGTTATGTGCAATCACGTAACGCCCCAACTCGAATTCAAGGAAATAGGATTGCTTTCTTGTGCGCGGGCGGAACGGACAAAGCTCAAGCTCACAAACCATGACATTTTGTCTTTTAGTCGCAAAGCAATGAAAAGTGTGTAAGATGGGGCTATAAAATGCGTGCCTGGACATTCTCGCGCAGTCGGCATATGGCAGACTGAACGTTCTCTTTATGGAGCATAATTCTCACAAAGATCACAATCTCAAAGTGCTGCCAGTAGTTACAATTTGTTCTGTGATTAGAAAGCAGCTTATTGCAACCACTTGTGTTACAACTTGCAACAAGGAACCAACGGATTTCAAATTTAGCAAAAGAAAAATTACTTGTAACACTTCATTATTTACTTCAAATGCTTTACATACAACTCTGAGCTTATTTTTCTCTCTTCGTTATAATCTGCATCAGTACGCAGCGTTTAAGTTCGGCTCACCTTTCTTGGTCCTTTCTTCAATTTCTTGTTTGGGTACAGGAGAGCTGCGAAATGCGTGCTATCTTAACTGTGAACTGGTTTAGCACAAACTGAAGACATGTGGTGTCCGCTTGCACCTAAAAATACCTTCAGAATGCCGCAGAAACTTACCCTGAGCAAAGCGATGTTGTGTTTCCGTTTTTTCCATTCGTAGTTAGGGTGAACAACTACATCCCGCGCCTTAATGTAGGGTTTCTGCTCAAGATGTACACTTTCGTGGTACACGTACACTTTGCTGCCATGGTAAGAGCTGGGGAAATGAAGAGAACAAGGATAAATGAGAAAATGAGCGCACCAACGAATAAAAAACCGCAACATCCTTTTTCAAAAGTTTTTAGACACACGAAGTGAAGGCGATCTCCGCGCATTTAAGAAAGCGAGAAATAAATGGAATGCCGATATTAAGAAAGCAAAGAGATCATGCTATGTGAACAAGTTTTCCAATATTGCAGGAAATCCTCGCCTGGTATGGCAAGCGGTCAGAGACATCACGTGTAAATCGAACTCCCCAAAGCGGGTTTCTTACCACAGCGAATCTATGAGTGAAGAAGAGGTTGCAAACCTGTTCAACGAACGTTTTATTAACGTGGGTGCTTCCGCAAATGACTGCGCTGCGATACCATGCGAGGAATTTGTCAAAGCACATTGTGAAAATACTGTATTTTTGTCCCCAACTGATGATTATGAAATACTGGACGTCATTTTGGGTTTAAAGAACCATTGCGCCTCTGGAGCTGACGATATTAAACCCGGCCCACTAAAAGCCGTGGCAGAAATAGTTAATAGTCCACTCACTCATATTCTGAACCTTATTCTTTCCACCGCAGTGTTCCCAGACGCAATGAAGTTAGCTCGTGTGGCTGTTATACACAAGGGCGGTTCCACTAACGATATGAACAATTACAGACCAATCTCGGTGCTCCCTATCTTTGCGAAGGTAGCGGAAAATATTATACATAAAAGACTAGTAAGCTTTCTGAGTGTAAATAACATAATAGCAAGTGAACAATTCAGCTTTAGAAAAAATAAGTCCTCCGAAATGGCCCTTCTTGAAGTGAAAGAACATATACTCGAAAACATTGAAAGGAAAATATTTACCCTCGGAATATTTCTGGATTTTAGAAAGGCCTTCGACTGTGTCCAACATGACGTGCTTTTAAGGAAGTTGCCATTGTATGGATTTCGCGGCAACGCATGGTCTTTAATAAAAAGCTACTTAACATCTAGAGCCCAGTTCACATGTATAAATGGCGCAAAATCCGACAGCAGACTTGTAAAACAGGGCGTACCTCAAGGGTCGTTACTTGGTCCGACACTATTTTTACTATATATAAACGACATTGTAAACATAATAAATAACACTAAGTTAATTTTATATGCAGATGACACGAATGTGTTTTTCTCGGGCGCTGACGTTGTGGACGTGTTTCATGAGGCCAACGAATGGTTAACTGGACTGAACTTATGGCTTCTTTCGAACAGACTCCAATTAAACACAAGTAAAACTAAATACATACTGTTTAGACCGAGGGGAACCCATTCACCCACGAACTTGCACTTAAAATTTCATAACGTTACTATCGAACAATCGACTACAGTTAGATTTTTGGGGGTAATATTCCAGGAGAACCTTTCATGGACGCCTCACGTTGACGTACTGCGTAGGGACCTTGGGCGAGCCGTGGGAATTTTAAACAAGATAAGATACCATGTTCCGTCTGCTGTAAAAAAGCAAATCTACTATGCGCTTTTACATTCACGCTTCTGTTACTGTTTCCTAGTATGGGCTACAACGACTAAGACAAATTTGGATTGTCTTTCCTCTTTGCAAAAGCGAGCAGTGAGAGCAATAGGCAATTTAAATCTTTCGGAGGACACTGCACCTCATTTTAAAAGTAATAAAATAATGCCCATTCACAAACTCCATAAACACAAACTGGCCCTGGAAATTTCGCGTCTTCACCAAACAGATATAACATTTCAAACTAAATATCATGCCCAACCTGGTCCTTATTATCTACGACATAACTTAATACCAAGGCCCCGTTCGCGTACAACATACGGTGATCAAAAACTAAGTTATTTGGTTCCGGATTTCCTCAATGCGCATCCTGAATTAGCTGAGATACTCTTTACTGCCACCAAGGTGCAACGACTGAGAAGAACACTTAGAGACATTTTCTTAAATGAAAACTAAATACCATGCTGTGCTCATAATTTCGTTCGCCTTCACTCCGGATCTTTACCTTCACTGTGATGACTGTTTTTCATAACACCACGCTACTGATCCAACTTATTGTTTCTTATGTACCCCTGTATTTTTGTGTTTTTCATGCCCTTTCATATCATGCAGTATTGATGTTTCTTTTGCTTTGTAATTATTGTGCTTATGTTATGTTGTTTCCGCCGCAGCCAAGGGGGGCGCGGCCCCGTCAGGCATGTTCTATTGCCTTTTGTCGCGTCCCCCAAGGCATTTCTGTAACGGAATGTCTTCAATAAAGAAAGAAAGAAAGAAAGAAAGAAAGAAAGAAAGAAAGAAAGAAAGAAAGAGAGAAAGAAAGAAAGAAAGAAAGAAAGAAAGATAGAAAGAAAGAAAGAAAAGACAGTTCAATTTATTGGTCATATTTAGTGTAAGTTCTTTTGAATTTTTATTACGATGTTAGAACCATTCACCTGCATAATTGTCTCTAGCAAGCGTTCATTGCAAGAAAAATCATTCTTTTCATTTCTATATTTTGTGTTATTCAAGAAAATTAGAAAGAGCAAATCTCTTCGGAGAAGTGAAGTGGGCAATAAACTGCTTGAAGAGCAAACGTAACACTGCGGCAAACAGCGTTTAACACTCATGTACAGGTCTTAAGATCACATGTACGTTTTTTTAAGCAAGAAAAATTATTGATAAAAATGATTTTCTCTCTTTTTAGCACAGCAAGTACGGCAACAGGCACAAAACAAATTCAACTATGCATTTCTACGAGATATGCGAGGCGCAAAGTTAGAAAAGATATAAAAAAATAAATGCATAATTTCACTTGACACTGAAAAACAATCTGATTACAAAGCGCATATCTCCCAATAGAAAACATTCCATCACTATTTTCTTTACATTTTTTTGATGATGGTACCCTGGCCATGAATGATTGTAAAGCGGCCAAATCAATTCTATATCCGACACCTTATTATCAAAAATCCGTTGTTGTCTCGAGCTTGAGGTTTGGTATAATATACTTTCTTAAACCCAACGAACTTTATTCTCGTGCTCTTCTGTGGTTACGGAAAACTTACAGTTCTCCTTTATTTCGGAAACCCTCTCGTTCTGTGCACTCTCTGCTACATTTATCACAGGGTTCAATAAAGAAGTCGGTGCGTTAGGCAGCTTTGACGTTACGACAATATTGCAGTAAAAAAAGCATAAGAAAATTTTTAGACTGGCAATGCTAGAGCAAGTTTTGCAGGACAGTTCTTTTCCTATACATACAATACTGCATCACAAAATCTTCGATTTGTCTTCACTGTCCAGATAACCGTCTTCATCAGGGCGCGTGATATACTGATAGCCGTGGAATCGGCCGCTATTCCTTGGCAGAGCCCAGAAGACCGGTTACAAAGCCTATATTTGAAACTATTCTTAAATGCAGAACATCAGATTTAAACCTACCTTAACAAGGTTGATGGAACAACCTTCTCCCCAGATGACCGGTTACAAACCCTATATTTATAACTCTTCCTAAATGTAGAAGATCAGCTTTAAATCTACCTTAACAAGGTAAATGGAAAAACCCTTTTCTATTTATAGCTTATGTTTAAATTCAAATTTAAACTTATTTTAAAACAGGGCAAGGCCTTTTATGCATAAACTAAGTAATAGGAAATAAAGGTGTCTTAATTCCATTTAGTGCCTAATAAGGCATGCTGTTTTGGTACAGAGAATGACGCAAGTTTATGTGATCATCTGCTCTTTTTTTTACGAAGGCTTCTGTCAGCTGCGTAGATTATCTACTAAAATCCGGTTTTCGCCCGTAGTAACATTTCCAAAATATTTGATAATAAACGCATTACATTGAGTAAACGTGTGGTGCTCCGCTTAATTTATTACAATATTAGGCTCTGTTTTGTTAGTGAAACAAATTTTGCAAACGAGCTATGAAACCGAAAATTATGTAACAGGACTGCCTTAGATCCTAGAATTTAGCTATTTTTGAACTTTGACACTTACTTATCAAACAAACATAGAAGTTTTTGTCACATTAGCGTATCTGCCTGTTTAAGCCAGATCATGTTGAAAGTATGGTGTTTCTTCAGAATGAAGACGATTATTAGTATTTTGCATTTGCTTTATGATTCGGGATATATTGTTTTCCGGTATTTATTATGCGGCCTACGGCAGAAAAAAAATCAGTTTGGTGTAAAAAAGTTGTTTGATATTAGGAGATGAAAAGCGCCCAAAACTACGCCGACACAGAATGGTGGGCTCAAAGTGCACCTAATTCCAGGAGTTTAATAAGCAAGGAGACGTTATTTTTCAATTCCACATTTTCGGGCGTTTCCTTCCGAGGGCTGTGGTCGTGTGTCCTTTTTTTGGTTCTTTTTAATTCTCGCAACATCTCAACAGATTGCGCCAACCTTGTTTCTTTTGTTTGATGTAACTACACGCGTTTAATATCAGAGATGACAAATCTCTTGAGTAAATTAAGCTTGAAGAGCTGGATAAAATAAACATTTGTTCGCTGTCCAGGTTGGTTACCGGAAGTGCAGTAGTTCTTTTTGTTGGCGATTCTTTCTTTTCCTCACTCGTTCTTGACTTTATGCTGGCTTATTTTTCTCGTTCAAATTTATTGAACGCAATGCGTTTTCAGAACGCTGTCAACGACTTACTTTCTGGTGACACAGCGGGCAGCGGTGAGCACAAACCTCGACGTGATCAGTGTGCCGCCGCAGTAAACATTGTCGGTGAGGTTCGATGTCAGAACAAACATAGAGACCACGCTCACCTGTTTAAATTGGTAGAGTTAGTAATGCGTCCATTGTGAACCGCATGAGCGCATATGCAATATCGTCTACAGTGGCAGGTTACTAAACACATAAAGACGTATCCTTAGCACCCTTCAGGGCGGTTTTTGAAATCTCTCTCTAGAACGTGGTTAGAGATGATGATGATGATAAACACTTTGTTAACTCTCAAAAATAGGAAAACGAGCCCAAAGACTAATGGCACTGCATTTGAGGAGATCGTCAGGGATCCCTTGTGACACTGCCACCTACACTGCGTGCGAAATGAGCTGGCGCTGTTGGACCAGCTCAGTTGTATGGAGGAGGGACTCCCATGTATCAACGGTAGTGTTAATGTATTGTCAGCTTTGTGTTGTGTACATGTACACATCAGGTGAAGAAATGTATCCGGTTATGAGCAGTGCTTTCACGCCGGTGCAGTAAGACTTAGGGAACGTCAATTATATAAACATTGGTTTGGGAAGGTTCGTGTTTGCTTTTTGCGCCAATAGATGGCTTCGCGCCGGGAGAGGTCCTGGTGTGCTGGTGGAGTATAGCGACCGCTCGAGTCGATAATGCTGGAGGATGTCCGTTTGCGAAAAATTAGCGTATGAGTGTCTCGGAGCGTGTGAGAAAAAGGGGCGGGCTGATGAGATCGCTCGGGCTAAAGCATGCGCCTGCACGTTCCCACTGAGCGCCTTATGTGCTGAGGTTAATATGAGAAGACGAGATGTAGACGGTAATGGGAGAGATCGGTGGATAGGGTGTGCCTGTCGTAAATACCACCTGCATCAAAGTTACGAATGGCTTGTTGTGAACCGCTTAAGACTAGTTTGAGGGAGGGGTCGGTCAGAGCTGGCGCGATGACAACCTCTTCCGCGGTGGTAACAGTTGCAGTGTCGAGGATGTTGCTGGCATTGTGCCTGTTGCGCTGCGGTGCTAATACGACCGAAAGCGTAGCCGCGGGTGAAGGGGGTGGTGGGAAGTATCTGCGTACGTTATGTAGGGCTGACCTGTGAAACATTTCTAGAGTTGCCGGTCTCGATCGGCACTGCGCTCGGCTTAATGCTATGAATGCATACGCTTGGGAAGTAGAAGTATACGAAGACTGAGTCTCTGTTGAGGCAAGGGAATATTCTCGTGGGTTCATGAGGAAAAGTTTACTTCTATTTTTTTTCTGATAACATAACAAGAAATGCAAGATGAACGAAAAAAGAGAAACTGTCGGCCAACTTCCACCTGAAGGAGCATAGCACTCTAGTTTGCAGAAAGGCCATGGAAGAGAAATGACCTGAGCGAAATGAATGACAAATTATTAAAATTGTCCGCGAGATCTCATGAAACCCATAAAAACACTAAAACGATCAGGAACGGAAGTGTGCCCACAAGAAAATATCTTTAAAAAAAATGAAGACGCATGGTGCGCTAAGCCTGAGACTTAAGACTTGACCAGAGCTAGATGCGTGTCTTCTTCTGAAGCGCTAGTGTTTTAATGCGAAGCATTTAGGATCTCGCATTGAACCCCCCCCCCCCCAGTTTCTCATAACGAAATTTGCTAATTGGTGAATTGGGTGACGGCGTCATCAGAGTTACGTGAACCCACAAGAAACAACCAGAGAGCATTGAGAGCATTTTAAATGATTAAGAACTCCCAAAATTTTGCACCTTCCAGAGAGTACATTCAAATTCAAAATTCCGAAGGACCCCAAATATTTTGCAATTTGCGCGCTAAGAAATTGGCACTTCGCCCGCCCATAAAATTTGGCACTGCGCCCATCTGCAAAAGTTCGCAGTCGGCCCGCCCCCAATATTTGCCAATTAGACCAAGAGTAATTCAAAGCTGACCCACCTGCAAAACATTTCTCGCTTCGCGCAGCACAAAATTTTGGCACTTGGCCACCTCTTCAAATTTTGGTGTACTTCTACCTTTAACAAATGCGGCAGTTGTCTACCTAACATCGGTTGCCATAGTGGGTGGATTTCCAGTTTTGGCAGGAAAAGGTGGCATCATGTAACAAGGGCAGGAATATATGTTTTGAACTGGTTTTGGAGGGAAACGGTTGCATGATGTGTAAATGGAGGTGAAGTCTTGTTTAAAGCGGTAGTTTGCAGTAAAAAATGGCACATGTGCGGCGATGTGGCACGCAGCGTCTTTCTGCAGGGAGCTTAATGTATGTCGGTGTGTCTCTGAAAGGTTGTTTCTGATTGTGTTGACATAAAACAGTGAAGACCAAAGGCGCACATTTTAATCAAAGGATTAACAATGAAATTTTCATGCACGCGGCGGAGCTGAGCACCTAAGTGCTCCCGCATTTTGGACATTAAATATCGCTACGAAGTCCCACAATTTTTTATATGTAGAATATGTTATCCATCAGCTATCCAAGCTTTCCGTCTCAAGCTTTGAAGTGAAATTACTCCACACTGAGGGACGTACACAGAGGGATGCCGGCAATAAAAATAGTAATCTCTCGTTTAATGCCCTCGCTCTAGAGATGCGTGAGAGAGTGCAGTTAGTTATAGTTTATTTCCTTTTTAATTAACAAAGCAAAAATTCACTAAACATTAACACCACCTCACTTTTTGAAAGTCAGTGTAAATGCGAAAGCCGCGAACTATACTGCAGATGGCCGGCCGCTGTGATCCTCAGTGTTTTGTACTGTGATTCGCAGATGGTGGAAACGAATCGCTATTGGCGGGACAGAATGGCAATGTATTCGAAACCAACATTAATCGCGTGATTTGCAATGTAAGCGTACTTTAACTTACCCATGTGGTCGCATTGATTGTAGAGGCTTTCACTACTGTATCGCTAATAATTATGTGTTTATTTGGAATGCTAAAATCCGGATCATATAGCTTAAATGTTTTTTCCAACCTTGTACGCTCAATATAACTTGCTACCCAGGCCAGCTGACAGAAGACTGCCACTTTATCGGCCACATTTTAATCGCCTTTTCACGCTGACCTTGCACATCACAATATACAAGATACAACGAAACACTCTGTTTGTCGAGCGCGTAAATATATCACAAAATGGCTCTCCAATGTTCTCGAATAATAATTCTCAACTGGAAAGAACCAGCTGGCAAAGTCAGTTCTTGCAAAGTTTTAAACTGGTAAAAGCTCGTTCTTGCCTCTTACAAGTACTGTTTAGCTAAAACTCCGAGCAAATAGCAACCATCTTTTGAAATTTAAGTCTAAAAACTCGTTGAAACATACCGATTACTCAAAGAGGTTGGATTATCTATTCGTGTCCCTGTAAACTTATTTTCTAGCTTTGGAGTCTTCCCTCATTTAACCTTATGCAACAGCGCAAATATGTAATTCGTATGTGCAGGATCCAAGTCCAACAATCAGAATTAAAATAATAGCCGTTTTTGGAGATTTCCGGCTTGTTGAAATGATGCCAAAGTGTACCATGCAGTACCTGGTATTCTCAAAGGCAATTGAACATTGATGATGAATTGTAATATCGCATATTATAAAAAAAATTGAAGTTCTAGTATGGAAAATTTATTTGCCTTAAAAAAGCGGTGTTAATTTTTAGAGAACCAACAGGGAATAAATATGTACAAGTTACCTAATTACAAAGGTGTCTTTGTGTGATGGTGGTTGCTTGGAACTCAAAGTTTACCGCGGCAGCAGTGCGAAACCACACAAAGTTATCCGGTCTCAAGAAAAAAAAAGTAAATACGTCACCATCCACGGCTGTTCTTCCCTTTTCACATCCTTCCCATTAAGAATTCGTGCATTGGTTCTCAGCTTGCCACAATCTGAAAGCATTTCATTTCATAGACACCAGTCAAAGCCTTGATTATTCGCAGAGAAGTCTTGCAGGTGGCTATGACATTAGAAGATGAACTGTTGCATACATTTGAATCATATCTATAAGTGTGTTTGCCAACGGGAAGTACAATACAGTAACATTATTATTCGCAGCAGTAGTATTTCTAGTAGTAGTAGTAATCTTAGTAATAATAATTTTATTGCCAGAATGTTTATTACATTGGGAGGGGGTCTAGGCATGGCAAATCGGCTGAAACATCATAAAGGAAACCAGCAGAACAAACATAATAAAAGATAAATTAGAAAACCAGAAATAAGAATATCAAAAAAATTTTCACATCAACGTGATTAAGAGAAATTAAGAAAAATGCAAAGAACAAAAACAATGCGACGAAACAATAGTCGTTGAATGTTCAAAAATAACTTAAGCACAAGATTATGAAGAATAATAAAGCACACAAAATGGACATTTACACCCAACATAAGTCGTATATTATTTTAGGCTGAGAAAAAAGACAGTATCTATAATTGTTCAGAATGTATACAGCGCAGAGCAAGAACTTCGAAAATGACTGGCAACATTTAGATCTTATTTGTAATGCCTGCTGTGAAAATCTATTCAAAAATACATTCAAAGCTTTCGCCACATCGGCAGACCTCCTCGCTGGACCGTACCTGGTTGTGCTGCCTTCGACCCGCTTATCTCTGTTTAACTTTCCCAGTGCAAAGTGTCTTAATGTTACTGTTAGCTGTAATAGTTATTCAAAAGACGCAAAACCAACGAACCTCAATAAATTGTCAGCAAAGTTTGTAGACAAGTTAAAAGGAGTGTAGCTTAAATATCTGTAGTATTTATTTGGTTCGTCCTCTAAACAAGCGGATAAGTGCGCAGAAACAGCAATTCGATATCGCTGTACATTAAAAGCATCAGCATGCCCTATATTGTTTTCAACCTACAATGGGGGCAAGCAATTTATAGCAAATAAAATTTCTCATACTTTATTGTAAGCCTAAAAATACGCAGAAGATAATTCTGGGTCTAATCTACGCTAAAGAATAGACGCAGATAGTTTATTTTTCATTTAGTTCACTTATTGAACCCTCAGTGCCGGAGCCATTAAAGATGGGAGTGGGTACAAAAATGCATAGAAAAGGAAAGAAGTATTACTAGAAATTTCTGCTTTTTATACAATGTTAGTCATTGCGTTGCGAAAATGCTGGTTATCATTGAAGTCGATAATTTCAGCAGGAAGGTGGTTCAATTCACGTGAAGCACCAGTTAAGAAGGAATGAAATGCTGATAAGGTGTGAAATGTCGAAATTCCAACATTGTGGCGATGATCAGTGCGGCTTGAAACATAGTGAAGAGCAGCAATGAGTGCGTTCCAGAGAGTGGAAGGATGGTACAATTTAAGAAAAAGACTGAGACGAACTGTTTTTCTGCGGCATGCTAAAGGCTGTAAAGGGAGGTGAGTTTTGATGCTGGATACGCTTGCGCAGTGATTAAAGTTAGATAAAATAAAGCGCTGGGGATTTTTCGGACCATCTCCAGTGAAGTAATTAGTTTTTCGTAGTGGCGATTCATACAGCAGCTGCATATTCCACTTTTTAACAAATCAGAGTTTTGTAAATCAATACTTTAAGATAAGACGGGGTCTTCGTAAAGTTTCGGCGTACGTAGCCCAGCATGCGGTTAGCGTTGCTAATAATGCACACGGTGTGGTGCGACCAGGAGAGGTCTGCAGAAATGTGGATGTCCAAGTATTTATATGTAGTGGAAAATTCTAAGGGGATGTGTTTAAGTAGTGCCTGGAAGGTGTGTTAGCATGTCGGGATATTCGCATAACTTTATATTTTTCTGTGTTTAGGTCCATGAGCCAATCATTGCACCAATTAGAAATATAGGTAAGATCGGTCTGAAGAAGGTTAGAGTCTTCGCGTGTTGTTAATTCGCGAAAAACAACGCAGTCATCAGCAATGAAATGAATGTTAGATGCTAATTTGGAAGGAAGATCATTGATGTAAATGAGAAACAGAAGCGTTTCAATGACTGATCCTTGAGGCATTCCCGAGTAAACGTCACGGAAAGGTGAATCGTAGTTGTTAGCGGAAACAAATTGTGATCCGTTATGAAGAAAGTATTCGATCCATTTCAAAACGTTATGATCAATGATCAGTTGATTTAGCTCAAAAAGTAATAAACGTTGACACACCTTGTCGAAAGCTTTAGAAAAATCGAGGAAAATGCAGTCCGCCTCTGCGGCGCTCCCTAATTTAAGGTGGAGCTTGTTAGTAAAGCAGGCAAGTTGGGTTTCTCATGAATATGATTTTCGAAAACCGTGCAGTGCGGCTGTGAAGAAAGAATTAGTCTCGAAAAAATTAACAAGCTTTGTGAAAATACTTGTCCTAATAATTTGCAGCATGTACTGGTCAGCGACATGAGACGATAATTGCAGGTGACGTTTTAATTCCTCATTTGAAGAATGGAACCACCTTCCCGATTTTCCATTGTGTGGGCAATATTGAGGACTTAGGCGATTGCTGAAAAATCTTGGTTAGTATAACAGAAGTAGAGCCAAAGATATTTGAAAAAAATTGGCATTAATGCAGTAGTAGCCAGGTGACGACTGAAATTTTAGGTCTTCAATAAGTATAGCAATTCCCGAGGAGTGAAAGTGTATAGGACGTGTTACTACATAATTATACCGGTGGGCGGCAGGAAGGTTAACGCTTGATTGCCAATTAAGAAAATTTAAAACAGAGCTAACTTGAGATATTGACAGCCATGAATTTTGCAGTACAACCATGTCATCCTACTAAGAGTGAAAGTTTATTATTTATTTCAGGTTGTATATTCATCTATGCTTTGATCCATATGAGCTCTATATTGTCAGCCAGGCTGAGCATTCGAGCATCGTGAAACGTACCTACGTCTCTCATAAGTTTCAAAATAAGGATCAGCATACGTTGAAAAAGTTATTCAGTGGAATAAGTTAAGTAGTTAATATTTCATTCTTATGTGACTCCTCATTACAACTGAATATTACTATGAACAGGAGGAAAAATTTCAATCTGTGAGCATAATAGGTAATTTTGTATATTTAAAACAGTCGCCTGACAAATCCATAGTAAGAAAGCTTGTTGCATACTATGCCTGATTCACCGTATTAAAAGCTTTCATTCCCATTCGAAAAGAAAACATATAAGATCTGTGAAGACTGAGAAAATCTTCGCCGTAAACCAGCGAGCTTAATCCAAATATTCTAATCTAAGCGTGTTGCTGATTGCTTAGCACCTCATACTTAACTAATAAAGCAATAACTACACGTATAACCACTTCTAACGAAAAACAAAGGCTTGAGCTAGAGACATCATAGATATATTTCTTTATAGGTATGCACAAACCTGTTCACCCAAAAACGCAGTAGTAGTACTCTCCCACCGCACGTGAATGCCTCCAGAGTTCTAGATTCCTGCTCTAGCTACCACATAATTTTGAAGGTTCGCGATCACACCTTTCTCATATCATGAGACAAAGTGTATTATGTCTTTCGAAGAATTACTCTAAAGCCTTTTCTGGGTATATTAATATACTTCTAATGAGATGCCGCAGAGGCTTTTTATTCTTCATTGGCTTCTTCGTTGATTTGTAATAGGGCATTCAAAATTTGAACAATATTTCACCTTCTAAAATGTTTTTGTGTAATAATATAAAGGCAGCCATAGCAGTGGTTTGTATTAGCTAGCGTGTGGCCCGAACACTGCGCGCACTCCTAAATTATGTCTTCAGCCCTTACACTGGCGCATGTGCAAGAGCAAGGAAAGAAGGCATAAATATTCTGGTCCCGAGAAAAAGCTTTATCGGTTTTAGATACTCTCGCCTTCATCGAAAGCAGCCGCCGCGGTCGGGTTCGAACCCGGGAACTCCAAATCAGTACTCTAGCGCGCTAACCACTGAGCGACCGCGGCTGGGCACCTTTTTCTTATTTTTTTCTTTCACTCCCTCCTTTATTCCTTACCTTAGGGTGCGGTTGAGGTGTCCGCCGATATGTGAGAGATACCGCGCCATTTCCTTTCCCTAAAAACTATTTTCAATTTTAATTTTATAATCAGTATGCAAAGCAGATAGATTTATTTAGTTTCAAAGAATTGATCTATAACTGTTGCAAGGATTTCAGCAATTGCAGAGTATCAACAAATATATCTAAAACATATTTCAAAGCTTACCTGAGTAGTTTATTTGGTCGGAACATGCCTGAAATGAAACATAGAAAACTTATGAACATGTAGTTGTTTTTACAAGTCACGGAAACTTAACTATAATAGGCTCTCAAATATTTAAGAATTTGTGTATATGGAGCAAAAACCTCGCACGGAGGTCAAATGAGTATATAAATTGCTACTCGTATTCACATTAACTAAAAATTGCATTGTGAAAATATTTTGAGCATAAGTTGAGGAAGGTAGACTAACGTTACACTTGAAGCTCTAAAGATCGCAACTGAAGGCCATCATCTAGAATTGACAATGATACAAAATGCCTCGGTCAAAAATATTTATCTGATCTAAATGTTGAGGTTAATATTATATTAGCATAATAGTACGCAAAAGATTTAAATCGCCTATTGTCAAGAAAACGTTTTTATTAAATTTTCAGGATGTCTTCGACATTCCTGAGTTTTTAATTTTGCGAAATAACATTTCTCTTTCTAAATAAACTTGGAAAGCCAGCGCATTGTCTATGGACATCAGGATGTAAAATTTTCAGGCAATTTGAACATTGAAGCAGAATTTTTATTCTTCTTATTCGTCACCTGTCTCTTTTCTGTACGCTCCCGATGCGTACTTCGCTGAAATCAATTGTTCATCAATGCGGCACTGTAGTTTCTGAGCGCACTGTTCTTATCAATGCTGCAGCATAGAAGGATCAAATGCAAGCCAAGCGACCACCAGCAGGCAGTTCAGCGTGTGCCGTTATTCAGGAAAAGTATGAAATAAAAAAAAACTTCATTATAAAACTTCCAGATAAAAAACTTGAACTTTTAGATGCGAGTGAAAAATATTTAGCACGCAATGTCTTACCTCGTATAAAATGCTAAAGAACAGAAGCAACAGGAAAATATTCCAGGCAGGAATATTTACTGTTAGAGGCATCGAAACCTTGCCAGTCAATATCTCCGCACCTTGGAAGAGAAACAACTGAGTCGTCTGTCTTAGAAAGCGGAAGCATTGCTTCTGCACCATGTTTTTATTGTGCTTAGTGCTTTTAGTATTACACTTGACTGGGCTGAAACGTGGCTTCACTCCTGGCGAAGCACAGGAGCTGAGTAACAAACAACTTTCTTTTAGCGCTCTCATAGAAACTACGTTCTCCGACTTACCTAGCTGTCGACGCCCATTGAACGAAAGAAAATTGGTTTGGTACTTAGACGCCTAGTGCCCAGCCAGGCAATGTCAGAATGTATCTCAGGCGATAACATTTGTGTCGAAGTAAATCAATGAGGGTTCTTGGTACCGTCTCTATGCGCAAAACTTCTGGATCGAACACTGAGGAGATAAAAATCAAGCCTCACTTATAGATCGCGACGTGCTCTCAAACAACTGACAACTAAACAGAAGGATGGACGGCTCAAGAAAGCCTGCTGTAAACATTTTGTCCTGCTGACTGTTAAAAAACGGGAGTGCGCTATGATTGCTCATGACTTGGAGCATTTCGTATGATTGATTCTTGTGATGTGTCTTAAATCGTTTGCAATAAAAGGCATAGAACGCACTTTAAGGTAATCACGCAGAGCGCAGATGAGCAAGACGTACTCTAAAATTGAAATAAAAGATATTAATTTGAGCACGCAATACATTTCTTCACTGACCCTGGTGTACATTGGGGCCTGTTTATATTTTCTTCAAATTTGGGCTCCTCAAGCCGGAGGTTGGGCTAATAAGCGAGAGGCGTGAACCAAATGCTAATGTCAGATCAGTCGTAAGATTTTCGAAACGACGGTTCTAGTGGCCTTCGCTTTCACCACGTCGCGCATAGCTTTAAATAAATAAAAAGTGCGTGGGCATCATCCATGATGTAAAAAAGGAAGAGAATGGACTTATGGCTACGATTTAGGGGTTATAGGTGCTCACTGGCCGCTGCCTCGAATTTCTGGTAGAAAGCAACGACAGTGTTGCTATTGATGACAACTGTAAAGGTGCCCAGAAAAGTTTTAGGAACACGAAAATTAAAACAACACTTTAATTACGGGGCAGCGTAAGCATGCAGCCATGAACTGAATTGTGTGCTTTGTGGTACATAACGTGACCTACTCCATGCAGCATTCAGTGACTGGTTTTGCACTTCTAGTCAGTAATAAACTGACGTTTTTCGTGGTTTGGGAGTTGTGAAAACTTTGTGGGCACCTGTGAATGCTGGCCGCCTTTGATAATTCACTTTTACGAAGTTCTACCGCAATTTCAGCGCAAATGTGTAGCTAAGTTCTAATTTTTCAACAAAGATCCGCCCTACGGCGACAAACACCTCCCGAATGTTGGCAAGGGATCTCGGCATCATCCTTTAACCTTTGATGAACCCGGGCAAAAGGACAAAGGAGAAGTAGATTGGCCGCGTAGAAGTTAGGGCTTCTTCTTCGTTGTTATTTTGGGCTGTTCATCAAAGATAATGAAAGCCTAATAGGAACAACAGCACGTGTTGCTGAAGCACCATGCTTTAAGCAAGCGTTTCACTTACACGCGCAGGTATAAAAAAAGTAAGGCACCATACGCGAGTTCAATTTTACAAAACGTACGCCCGATAGTGGAAAACAGGAGGGATCTCTTCTCCGGTGAGGATTAGACTCAATTTTTATTCCTCTTCACACTTTGTGAATTTCGGAATTTATAAAACGTATCGACCAGTTGCAGAGTAAATACATTATTTAAAACGGAGAATAGCTATAAATTAATGCACTACGCAAAAAAGCAATACTGTGTTAAGTACTGGCTATATTGCCAAGTACTAGACGAACACAAAGCGGGCAGTGGCGTGGGCACGCGAGCTCGCGAAAGGCCTGAAGCCTTTATAACAAACAATCATGCTCCATAATGTTCTGTGATTGTTGCCTTGCTGTTATGTGACATTCTGTGGAGGTGCGGGATATCAACGCCATCATGATCCCAGAGCTCCAGCGTGCTGCTTCCGTCGTATTTCTGATCAGCACCGCCTGACCTGACCTCGACTTTCCGCCCTTGATTTGACCTCGACGTTCCCAACAACCCCGTACTTCGCCTCCATCAGTAGACAGGATGAATTGACGACGCCGCCCATCGACCCGCCAAGCCGCCTGCATATAAGAACAGAGCCCTCTCCCCATCCCGTTAGTGCGTTCATAAGCCTCTGCCGCTGGCTCCGGGTGACCTGTGACCCGGGAGCTGACGGGCAAGCGCTCACCCGACCATCCTCTCTTTCACCATAGCGTCGAGGCCTTCACCTCTTCCTTTCTCCAGTCAGCAATTACTCAACACCTAACGTTACGTCCTGCTTAACGTCGTTCTCGCCGTCCTCGTAGTTCATAATCGGAGCGACCGCAAAAAATTTGCACTTTTCAGTTGTTTTGCAAATGGGGCAATTGCCGGCGATTCGGAGTGTAAACGCCGTCTTTTTTATTTCAGATCATCTTACCTTTCACCTCTCCTGAGGTTCTCCTGCGTGATTCTATCCGGGAAAATTGGAGAATGAATTGGTTGTTAAAAAATAGGACTACCCGCTTGAACCTGTTTATTAACTGCCGTCTAGAGGTTTGAGTGTCGAACCTTAACGTGAGGTGCTCAGAGAGTACTGTTTTATCGACTACGACTGCACTATACACATTTAAACGTTCTGACGACCGATATTTCATTAGCCGTCTGTATATTGGTGGCCTTGTAGTCAAGCACTATATATCTTTAAAAGGCGGAGGGTTGGTTTCCCCATACACGAATCTTGCGCCGAAGTTTGACGTACACGCATAAGCGGAAAGCAAACGATTCAAGCTTTGTCTAAAACAACGTATCAAGAGCACGATCCCCTGTCAGAAACAGTTCTCTGTCCTGTGGAGTCAAAAACTTCTAAGTTCTTCAACGTTCACTTCCGTGTTTACAGCCGAATTTTCGTTCGGTGCGAAACAAGTGTATTTAGTTAGTTTTTCTACTTTTGCAGTTATTTGACATGTTTCGGATCCACCAGAAGCTTTTCCTCAAACCTAATGTGCGCAGGATACAGTTGCGGTAAAAGTCAACGGTATGGGAGATCAAAATAAGTAGAAATTGCAGTGCTATGTTCAGAGCTCAAGTGCTATGACGCTATAGCGGGTGTTATAAATGCGCCATTTTTTGTTCATATTGCCGCCAATATTTGCAGTGTTTGTTCGTTTTTCAAATCTGCCGCGACACCACCTTATCGCTTTGTTTGCGACGCAAGACGCGACTAGATTCATCTCGATTGATCGCAGCCAGGCAAAGCTGATTCTACGTTGTTCCGGAATGTTCTAGTAACTTTGCGCCCTTTATCTCGAATGTACGCTATCAGCTTTAAATTGAGCACGGCCGACAGCGGCGGGCATTCTGTTCGACGACCACCGAGCACGCTTGTCGCTTCGCCGCCGCCGAGTGATTCAGTCCATTTTGGGTGCAAGTCAGCCCAATAAACAGTTCTTTTAGAAGACCCTTTCGTCAGTCTTCATCGCTGCTTCGACTGCCGTCACCACTACGTGACATCTGGTGGAGGGGCTGGGTAACTTACATGTTCCGGACGCCCCCTTCAAGTCGTGAACCCAGCCCTAAGCGCTTCACACCCGAGGACGAACAAGCAGCTCAGCGAGCCAGCCGACGTCTCCAGGGAGAGGAGCCTGAGTTCGGGAAACTGCCGGACCGCACCAGACAGCGAAAAGACGCTGCTACCAGCACTGCAACCTCGCCAAAGATGTCGACACCGATCATACTGCAGCAGCCGCGGGTGCCGCCAACTTTCAATAGATCCCTAGGCGAAGACCCTAAAGAATGGTTGGACCAATTTGAGCGCGTGGCGTCATTCAACAAGTGGGATGATGCGGCAAAGATTGGACATGTTTTTTTTCTCATTGGATGGCTCCGCACGCACGTGGTACGAAAACTACGAGTCGTCCCTTACGACATGGGAGCTATTCAAGAGAGAACTATTGAAGGTATTCACCAGTGTCGTGAGGAAAGAAAGAGCCGAACGACTCCTCGAGTCCAGGATCCAGCTTCCGAATGAGCCCGTCCGCAGTTACGTCGAGGAGATGAGGCGCCTATTTCGCCGCGCCGATCCCGGGATGACCGAGGAAAAGAAAGTTCAGTTTTTAATGCGCGGCGTAAAAGAACATCTCTTTGCAAGCCTCGTCCGCCAGCCGCCAAAAATGTCGAGGAGTTTATGCAAGAATCCTGCACGATTGAGAATACCCTCGACGTTCGAGCTCGGCAGTACAATCGCCCTTCCTCTGCCTGTGCAATCCGTTCGGACACGCCGGCCACCACCAGCGACAGCTTGCGGGAAGTTATCCGCGAAATCGTACGAGAGGAGCTACGCCGATTACTGCCATTTTCCCCACAGCCACAAGCAGCGACTCTGATGGATGTGGTACGGGAAGAAGTGCAACAGGCACTTGGCACCCCGACGGCCACAGAACCCCAGGCCATGACCTACGCCGCTGCAGTAAGGACTGCCCAGCCCCAACGACAACCCCCCCGTCCTCCCCGAGATGAGCCACTTGTTCCATAACGCCGCCTCCCAGCCCCCGCCCGCACACCCTATGACCGACGCTCAAGCCCCAGGAAATGCGACGCCTGGAGGACTTCCGACAACCGGCCGTTGTGCTTCCATTGCGGTGAGGCCGGCCATATACTTCGCCACTGCCCGTACCGACGTATCGGTCTTCGAGGATTTGCCATTAACGCCCCACGACCACGCTTCGGGCAACGTCCGCAGGAAATCGACGAATACCTGCGTCGAGAAGAGTACACGCCGAACCGCTTTTCGCGCTCACCATCGCCGTCAGCCTCGCGCTTTGCGTCGCCACGCCGCAGCTACGCAGCCGCGGTACGAGGAAGGTCTCCCAGCCCCCGTAAGAGAAACTGAAGGCAGCAACCTCTGGAGGTGAGGCTGCTCGAGAGCGAAACGCCGAAGATCCTCCACCGACCACGCCCCATGAAGATGCTGCACCCGCGACGCCGCATGAAGAACCGGCACTCGCTGCACCGACGCCGCGCACAATGAGAACCCCGACCACGACGCAGGCTGCCTTGAAAACGACGCCGCCACCCAGAAGAGCTTCGACCACACGCCCCACCCGCGACTCGTATACGCGCCAAAGCCGTGACCCCACACCAAGAGCGACGTGCAATGCAAGAGCCAGGACCTCTGACTTAGAAGTGACTATCGACGGCCGGAAAGTTACCGTTATAGTCGACATAGGAGCCGATTACTCGGCAAGAAGCAGGCTGACGACCACGCAGTAGGTGACTATGGGATAGGCTCTAGAAATAGCAGGGGAGAGTTATTGGTCGAATTCGCGGATAGAAATAATTTACGGATCATGAATACCTTCTTCCGCAAACGAGAAAACAGGAAGTGGACCTGGAAGAGCCCCAATGGTGAGATTAAAAATGAAATCGACTTCATACTATGCGCTAAACCTGGCATCATTCAGGATGTGGCCGTCCTCGGAAGGGTGCGTTGCAGCGACCATAGAATGGTAAGGTCTAGAATTAGCTTAGACTTGAAAAGGGAACGGAAGAAGCTAGCGAAGAAGAAGACCATTAACGAGTTAGCCGTAAGAGGGAAAGCACAAGAGTTTAGGATAGCGCTGCAAAACAGATATTCGGCTTTAACTGAGGAAGATGATCTTGATGTTCATTCAATGCACGATAACCTGACATCAATAATTACGGAGTGCGCAGTAGAAGTAGGCGGTAGGACAGTTCGAAAAGATACCGGGAAGCTATCTCAGGTGATGAAAGATCTGATTAAGAAGCCCCAAAACATGAAGGCATCTAACACTACCGATAGAATAGAGCTAACGGAGCTATCAAAGTTAATAAATAAGCGCAAGGTAGTTGACATCAGGAAGTTTAATATGGAGAGAATCGAGCATGCTATAAACACCGGAGGTAGCCTAAAAACAGTGAAGAGGAAACTAGGCATAGGTAAAAACCAGATGTATGCATTAAGAGACAAGCAGGGCAATGTCATTAGCAATATGGATAAGATAGTTAACGTAGCCGAAGAATTCTACACAGACCTGTACAGTAGCCAATGTAATCGGAGCGCTAATGAGAACAGCAGTGCACAGCAATGCATCATCCCGCCAGTAACGAAAGATGAAGTAAAGAAAGCCTTAGAAGCAATGAAAAGGGGAAAAGCAGCTAGGGAGGATCAGGTAACAGCAGATCTGTTGAAGGATGGAGGGGACATCGTGCTAGAAAAACTAGCCACCCTGTATACGCAATGCCTTATGACCTCGACTGTACCAGAAGCTTGGAAGAATACAAACATTATCTTAATTCATAAGAAGGGAGACGCCAAGGACTTGAAAAATTACAGGCCGATCAGCTTACTATCCGTTGCCTACAAAGTATTTACTAAGGTAATCGCTAATAGAGTCAGGGCAACGTTAGACTTTAATCAACCAAATGATCAGGCAGGCTTTCGTAAAGGATATTCCACAATAGATCATATTCACACTATCAATCAGGTGATCGAGAAATGCGCAGAATATAACCAACCTCTCTATATAGCTTTCATTGATTACGAGAAAGCATTCGACTCAGTGGAAACCTCAGCAGTCATACAGGCATTGCGTAATCAGGGGGTAGAAGAACCTTATGTCAAAATACTGGAAGATATATATAGCAACTGCACAGCTACTATAGTCCTCCATAAAGTCAGCAATAAAATTCCAATAAGGAAGGGTGTCAGGCAAGGAGACACGATCTCGCCAATGCTGTTCACCGCATGTTTGCAGGAGGTTTTTCGAGGCCTGAATTGGGAACAGTTGGGAATAAGAATAAATGGAGAATACCTAAATAATCTGCGATTTGCTGATGACATTGCCTTGCTGAGTCACTCAGGAGGTGAACTGCAAATCATGATCAACGAGTTAGACAGGCAGAGCAGATCGATGGGTCTAAAAATTAACATGCAGAAAACCAAGGTAATGTTCAACAGCCTAGCAAGGGAACAACAGTTCACAGTTGGCAGGGAGAGCCTAGAAATTGTCCCGGAATACGTCTACTTAGGGCAGGTAGTGACAGCTGATCCGGATCATGAGAGGGAGATAACTAGAAGGATAAGAATGGGGTGGAGCGCATATGGCAAATTCTCGCAGATCATGAGTGGCAGTTTACCAATTTCCCTCAAGAGGAAAGTATACAACAGCATAATCTTACCGGTACTCACCTACGGGGCAGAAACGTGGAGGCTAACGAAAAGAGTTCAGCTTAAGTTAAGGACAACGCAGCGAGCCATGGAAAGAAAAATGATAGGTGTAACGTTAAGAGATCGGAAGCGGGCAGAGTGGGTGAGGGAACAAACACGGGTTAATGATATCCTAGTCGAAATCGAGAGAAAGAAATGGGCTTGGGCAGGGCATGTAATGCGAAGGCAGGATAACCGCTGGTCTTTAAGGGTAACGGAGTGGGTTCCAAGAGAAAGTAAGCGTAGCAGGGGGCGGCAGAAGGTTAGGTGGGCGGATGAGATTAAGAAGTTTGCAGGCAAAGGGTGGATGCAGCTGGCAAAGGATAGGGTTAATTGGAGAGACATGGGAGAGGCCTTTGCCCTGCAGTGGGTGTAGTAAAGGCTGATGATGATGATGATGATGATGGTGATGATGATGATGATGATGATGATGATGATGATGATGATGATGATGATGATGAACGGAACATTCGCTGCGCAGCTGAGAAAAGTCACAACGACTTGGGACGGCCCACAAATTCGCACCGCAGGGGGCCACCTCATTACACCATCAGGACGATGCACAGCGCGAGTGACTTTCAAAGGACATACCTATCCTGCGACCTTTGTTGTGCTACCGCAATGCTCCCGCGAAGTGATCTTGGGTATGGATTTCCTTAATCACGCTGATCACGCTTTCGACGGACGAAGCCATCGCTTCGACGAGAACTCGGGAAAATCACGTTGCCCTGAGTGTCCTAGAGGAAGAAGTGAGCGTCCCACCCCGATCAAGCGTTATCCTGGCGTAGGCGCCACGAAAGCCATTAACGCTGAAGCCATCATCGAGGGAAACATGCAGTTGCTCCTAGACCGAGGAATCAGCATTGCAAGAGGCATCGCACATTTGCGCAATGGCCAGGCCAAAGTACTGCTGAATAACTTCAGCGAAGAATACCGGCACATTAACAGAGGAACGACGATTGCTTTCTTCGACAAAATATCTGACGTACGAGACTCCTTCGCCCTCTCCGACCCCTCCGCAGAAGATTCGCCTGACCAAGAGAACTCGCCCGCTTTCGACATCAACCCAACCCTGCACCAGAACAGAAAAGACCAGATCCGCATTCTGCTTCAAAGCTACAGTGAGTGTTTTTCGACATCGCTGAAGGTGTGACAGACGCCAATTGCCAAGCATCGCATTATAACAGATCAACACGTCCGACCCCTCCGTCAAAGCCCCTACCGTGTGTCACCGCGAGAACGACAAGCCATCCGGGACCAAGTCGAAGAAATGCTTCGCGACGACGTCATCCAGCCTTCAAACAGCCCATGGGCGGCACCGGTTGTTCTAGTGAGAAAGAAGGACGGCTCACTTCGATTCTGCGTGGATTACCGCCGCTTGAACAAAATAACAAAGAAGGACGTCTACCCCCTCCCCCGCATCGACGACACACTGGAGCGCCTCTGAAACTCCAAATATTTCTCATCGATGGACCTCAATAGCGGCTACTGGCAATCTGAGGTCGACGAAAGAGATCGCGAGAAGACAGCATTCATCACTCCGGATGGGCTGTTTGAGTTCAAGGTGATGCCATTAGGTCTCTGTTCCGCACGAGCGACGTTTCAGCGAGTAATGGATACAGTGCTGGCAGGCCTGAAGTGGCAAATTTCTCTGATATATTTAGATGACGTCGTTGTCTTCGCCTCGAACTTTGAAGAGCACCTCAAAAGACTCCGAAAAGTACTAGACGCAATCAAGTCGTCTGGCCTAACCTTGAAAGCAGAGAAATGCCACTTTGCTTACGAAGAGCTGCTGTTTCTAGGCCACATCGTTAGCAAGGAAGGAGTACGCCCAGACCTGCAGAAAAGAGCTGCTATTGAACAGTTTCCACCGCCGGCCGATAAGAAAGCAGTGCGCAGATTTCTCTGACTGTGCGCATACTACCGACGATTTGTGAAAACCTTTTCGCGCATCGCCGAGCACCTGACCCAATTGAGGAAGGCAGACGTGTCGTTTAAATGGGAAGCGCCGCAAGCAGAAGCCTTGAAGGAACTTCAGCGTCGATTACAGTCCCCACCGATCCTTGCGCATTTTGATGAAAACGCCGATACTGAAGTTCATACCGACGCAAGCAGCGTGGGACTAGGCGCCGTCCTCGTTCAAAAAAGCGACAGGCTGGAGAAAGCCATCGCATACGCTAGCCGTTTCATTTCCAAGGCCGAGGCTAACTATTCGACAACTGAAAAGGAGTGCCTTGCCATTATCTGGGCTACGTCCAAATTCCGCCCTTACCTCTACGGACGGCCGTTCAAGGTGGTCAGCGACCACCACGCGCTCTGCTGGCTTGCCAATTTGAAGGACCCCTCTGGCCGACTCGGTCGATGGAGTCTGCCTCTCCAGGAGTTTGACGTCACCGTCGTTTATAAGTCCGGACGCAAGCACTCTGACGCCGATTGCCTCTCACGAGCCCCTCTAGATGCACCGCCGCCGGACGACGATGAGGCCGCCTTCCTGGGACCCATCAGCTCCAGCTCTTTTGCTCAGCAGCAACGCTCGGACCCCGACCTAAAGGCCTCATTGAGTACCTGGAAGGCAAGGTTTCTTCACCCCCTGCTTCATTCGAGCGAGGACTGTCTTCCTTCTGTGTGCAGAATGAGGTCCTTGTGAAGAACTTTACAGCGAACAAAACAGCCTACCTCCTTGTTGTACCAACTTGTCTCCGCGAAGAAGTTCTACAGGCTTCACACGACGAGCCGACAGATGGACATCTCGGGTTTACTCGCACCCTCCGCCGCATTCATGACAAGTATTACTGGCCCCGACTGTCTGCCGATGTCGCACACTATGTGAAAACCTGCCGAAATTGTCAGCGACGAAAGACTCCTCCCACAAGACCAGCAGGAAAGCCCTACCGAACGGAACAGCAGCAGAAGTCGCCAAATTTTTCGTGGAGTGCATTCTTCTTCGACACGGCGCCCCTGATGTGCTCATCATGGACAGAGGAACAGCATTCACGGCGGAACTAACGCAAGCCATCCTGCGCTACAGCCAAACCAGCCACCGGAGGACAACTGCATACCATCCGCAGACCAACGGACTGACAGAGCGCCTGAACAAAACCATCGCCCATATGCTCGCTATGTATGTCTATGCCGAACACAAAACCTGGGATGTCATCCTGCCTTACGTCGTCTTCGCCTACAACACCGCAGTGCAGGAGACCACCCAGAGGACGCCTTTTAGGCTCGTCCATGGCAGGGAGGCCACGACCACGCTAGACGCCATGCTGCCCAACGTTACAGAAGAAGAGAACGTCGACGTTGCCGCCTACCTTCAACGCGCAGAAGAAGCTCGAAGGCTTGCCCGATTACGGATCAAAGATCAGCAGCGGTCCGACGCCAGACGCTACAACCTACGAAGACGCAATGCGGAATACAAGCCAGGAGACCAAGTCTGGGTGCGGACGCCCATTCACCGCCGTGGATTGAGTGAAAAGCTTTTGCGCCGCTATTTCGGCTCGTACAAGGTTCTTCGTCGGCTGGGTGAACTGGATTAGGAAGTCATCCCTGACGCAATGACTGCATCCCAGCGACGCCGCTTATGACCAGAAGTTGTCCATGTAGTCCGTCTGAAGCCGTATTATGCGCGCTAAAGGCCGCTGCATTTCTATGCTCTATTTTCGCAAGATCCGTTTTTTTTCCTAACTAGTCGCATTATTTGTTTTAATGCATCCGGTCGATGCTTCTTCGAGAGGGGAGTAATGCCGCGAATATTTGCAGTGTGTTCGTTTTTAAAATCTGCCGCCACATCACTTTATCGCTTTGTTTGCTACGCAAGACGCGACTAGATTTATCTCGATTGATCGCAGCCAGGCAGAGCGGATTCTACGTTGTTCCGGAATGTTCTAGTAACTTTGCGCTCTTTATCTCGAAAGTTCGCTATCAGCTTTAAATTGAGCACGGCCGACAGCGGCCGGCATTCTGTTCGACGACCGCCGAGCACGCTTGTCGCTTCGCCGCCGCCGAGTGATTCAGTCCATTTTGGGTGCAAGTCAGCCCAATAAACAGTTCTTTTAGAAGACCCTTCCGTCCGTCTTCATCGCTGCTTCGACTGCCGTCACCACTACGTGACATATTCAAAAATGTTCCCGATGCTGTAAGCGGAGAGATAGCCTACGGTGTAGAATTTAGATCACAGTAACATACAGTCGCGTAAATGATATTAAGGAGGCCGCTTCGCCGATGAAACCCCTCTCTTGATATGCATATCTTATAGAGAGCTATTTATCACATTTCTGCAAGTAAGTTCCTCATTTGTGCGTGCGTAGAAAGCCAGCAGAGCTCCCTGTTCTAGCTAGTAAAGGCGAGGAAAGATCATAACGCCGAAGCGCGTTTCTTCTCTTTGCCGCGTATGATACTGAGTGTATTGGCATGTAAGGACGCACTGTAATATGAGCGGTTGAGAGCCCAAATTTTGAAATCACATTATTTATTGTTTATTTATACACAGTGCAGCCCAGTTTTTTAAGGGCTATGGCATGCGTGGGTATACAAGTATAAGGAGCCAGTCACCTATAAGCCAACACGAATAAAATATAAACACGCAAATACGGAACGCATCCAACAACAAAACAAACATGCATAAATTCACACATTACACTAGACAGCCTCAGCGCGGTAAAAAACTTATTCAATGGAAGCGCACGGCTGCTGCAATAAAGCGAGTTCCAATCAGATATTGTTCGAGAAAAAAACTGTACTTTAATACGTTTGACTGCGCGAAGAAAGGGGCAGGTTAATCTGATGGTATCTTCTTCATGAGATTAGTTGGGCGAATGTGAGGTTAGTCTTGCGAGAGGCCATAATGAGATTTAATAATGCAATGCTAAAACTTTAACGAATCAGTGCAGCAACGTTCTGAGAGAGGAGTTAAATTTACTGATAAATTTCGGAAGAGGAAGAAAAATTACGAACAGATGGCAAAAAAATGAAACCAACTGCTTGCTTCTGCGTAGCATTAAGTGTCCTGATTGCAGTTGTTGAGTTTGGGCTCCAGACCACAGACGGTAATTCAAGAAGAGAACGGGCTGCAACCTTTACAAGTTTTGTTTCTTTAGGGGCATGAGAAAACGTGTGAAGTACACACTCAAGTTTTTTCAAGGCTGTACCGAGCATTGAATAGATGTATTCTGGTCATGATATGTTATTTGCAAATGATACTTCAAGGTATTCAAAATGAGAAAGTCTGTTTGGTAATGACCAGTTTAAGGGTCATTACTAAACTGTGGTCTTGCCGGTTAATAATGGGACAATACAGGATGCAATCATGGTTGCGGAGGGTAATCTGGGATGTGATGTTGCATGCAAGGTCGTTTGTATGACGCAAAAAAGCAGCTGGCTGATAACAGAACCTTGGGAGACTCCAAAAGTTACATCCATGACAGAGGATTTGGCATTGTTAAAGGAAACGAACTGTGAATGTTGAGTGGAGATACTGGAAATCCAATCAAAAGGGTGAGCGTTGCTGAGAATAGGTTGTTGTTGTCTAGATGTCTGTAGCGAGTTATTGTGTCAGATATTTAGACGAATCTATTAATGTGGCGTAGTACCGAACCAACAGTAATCATCTGAGAGATCTTATGAGGTGCGCATCACCTGTCCTTATTGTCCCTAAGGGAGAAAAATTAGTTATGGAACGTAGAGGATTACTACATTATTTAGAGACAATTTTTTTTTGTTCATGTTAATATTTCCTTCTAATAATGCTTCCAGTGTTCACATGCAGCGGAAATTGCGCACTTGCGTAAGCTTTTTCCGTGTGAAAATGCATGTAGGGGATCTTCACATGTCTTCAAATTGTGTTGTGATCGCCTGCATGGTCACTTTAGAGCACTTTCCAATAGTATAAGAATATGCGCAATGAATGAAACGTATCCGTTCTGTTATTTATTTTCAACAAAGGTTTGAAATTGCGGCACAAATAGATCGATGAGTTGAAAAATAATTTTCGTGCTACTAATGAGTAGCACAGTTTCCCTAATCTCCAGAAACCACTCGTTTCCACTTGTCGATTTCGCGAACTTCATCGCTTATCCATGAGAAAAATGCCGATACGCGCGTATTTATTCTTGGAGTATAAGGTGCTGTGCTGTCAAGTCCGTATGACACTATACCCAGTTGTACAGCCCTGCCGTCTTTCCGCACATCGGTGATGGGGGCTCCAGAGTCGCCCTGGAAATATGACATCAGACCACGCAATGAACAACACGCACTGTATGGAAAAAAAGTACTGCAAAACTACAGCTTATCTTTGAAATCAATGAGCGGAAAGAAGCATGTAGAATTTTTTTATTAATGGATTTTTAATATGACATCTCAGAAAAAAAACAGCACATGTCAGATACGTCGTAACATACCTCTACGCTGAACACGCAATGCGACCCCAAGCGAGACCAATCAAAGCTTTATGATATTAACACTCAGCTGTTAGGGAGGAACTCTTACTTCTAATTTACCAGTAAAAGGCGTTTCCCAGAATGAGTTATTCCGCTGATTCTGGCCCCGAGCTTCTCAGTGGTTGAACACCAGTTTTGGTTTCTTCGTTCGACTAAGAGGCTAGCACCAACTTTACTAGCCTTTGTTCGGTATTCTTAATGGACGCAGATCATTTTCAGGAAGGTTCCAGGGAAAGCGCTTGGATCGAATATGATCACATGCACTGCTAAGAAACCGGCTATGCTCATAGATACTCCTACAGGCGGACAGCGGAGACTATATTGTTTTACCGGTACTTTTACTTGGTTTGGATGGTACGAATGGCAGGAACTGCATTTTTTCTATGGCAGCGATTTTAGTACTTCACGCTGTAATATAAACTTTCTATCTTTTGCCGAACCAAATGGGCAGGACAGCGCTTGTACATCACCGCCATCGGATTAGAAAAAACGAATAAAGGGGTCTGAATCCTCGTAACTGTGCACTGAAACCAATTTTCCACCCCTTCAATAATTACAGGTGAATTTATTTTTTAACTACTTTTACTTTCACGCTACCATAACACCAAGGCAATCTCACCTGCGTGCAGTACCCATTGTGCTCGTTGTAGGCGCGGCCAAGGACAGTGAGCTGAGTGAATTTTCAAATTGCTGATACAAAGCTTGACTGCCACAAAGGACCACCAACCCGTTCAATAAGAAAACACTAAAGTTTATAACGCCAGTAAGCGTCGTAATACAGAATACGAAGCCGCTTGTGGAAGAGCATGTTTTTCACAATTGGCATTTTGAAAACATGAATTATCTGTTCAATTTTAGAAGAGATAACTTTGAATAAAAATATATTTGCATATTTGCAGCCTTTCCACTGTTTCCGTTGTTAAAACCACATTGCACCGCCTTGAAACCGTTCCTGAATTTTATTTTCAAAATTTCATTTCGAAAGTGAATATGTAATCTAATTCATTAAAAATTGTTGCTTTGCACCAGGTAACAAGTGCATACATTAAGGCTCAAGTCTACATCACAATTAAAGAGAATATTTACAAAAACACCTTATTATTAAACTATGGTTCGATTTTTTTTCATCAAAAACGTTTTTTAACGTCTAATCCTGGCTAAGACTGAGGCTTTAAAAGAAAGTTCTTGAAATATTGAGATATACTGAGAACTATGCAAGTTATTAAAAAATCGCTTAATGAAACTGATGTAAAGACTGCTCACAGGCGCCTATCTTTCGTCAATTTTTTTATTTGGTTTTGTTCATGGGGGCTTAACGTCCAAAAGCAACTAAGGCTATGAGGAGTGCCGTAGTGAAGGGCTCCAGAATTTCCGACCACTCCTGTTTTTTTAACGCGTACTGAAAACATAGTGCGCGGGCCTAAACAATTTCGCCTCTATCGAAATTCGACCGCCGCAGCCGGGGTCAAATCCTCATTTTTTGTGGCAGCAGCCGAGTGCCATAACCTCTTAGCCACCGCGGCGGCTGGTTTCTCTTTTTCTTGCCCCCACAAAAATTTCCCATGCACTCAAAACCGTGCATTGAAGATATAATCCTGTCTTCTCGCGTTTTTAACCTTCAACAAACTGTGATTTATATACACCTACATAGCGTTAATGTATCCGCACTTGAACGTTCACCCATGCTGTCTGCTGTCGTGCTTTGTCCTCACCCGAAATATTGTCCCCATCTAATCCATGGGCACACTTTGGGTTTACCAGAGTGTCTGCATTTTCTCGCTATACGAACACCTAGGCATTCCGGAAAGCCTGAAAATATTACCAATTAAATACCGGATGCGTGCGCGCCGTATACTGTATTTAAGCCGCATGAACCCTGCGAAGTTTGTTCAAGAAGAACCATTTAAGAGGTTCACCTTCGCACCAGGAATGCCGTCTTTTAGATCTGACTACTTAGATGACTACTGGACGCTTCTCTATGTTTGAGCGTATTAGTTTAAAAAGCCGCCACTATGGTAGTCTTGATTGCCGTAGTCGAAATCAATAAGAAACGGGCCTGCGCTGGCATATAATGTGAATGCAAGATAACCGATGGTCATTGACGGTTGCGTACTTGATCCGAAGAGAACGTAAGCGAAGCAGTGGGCGGCAGAAAGATAGGTAGACGAACAAGATTAAGAAGTAGGCAGAGATAAAACGGCCGCATCTTGCACTGAACAGTGCTAATTGAACAGATATGGGAGTGGCCTCTCTCCTTCAGTTAGCTTACTCAGGTTACGTA
Organism: Amblyomma americanum; assembly: GCA_030143305.2. NCBI lineage: Eukaryota > Metazoa > Arthropoda > Arachnida > Ixodida > Ixodidae > Amblyomma > Amblyomma americanum. The sequence goes on from JARKHS020033373.1 coordinate 62,285, forward strand.
TGATAATAGTAGCTATGACGTTCGTAGGATGTGCATAATGAAATAGACTGAGAATGAAGAATTGGGTTGTTTTTAACAAAAAACACACCCGCCGCGGTGGCTCAGTGGTTAGGGCGCTCAGCTACTTATCCGGAGTACCCGGGTTCGAACCCGACCGCAGCGGCAGCGTTTCGATGGAGGCAAAACGCAACGGCGCCGGTGTGTTGTACGATGGCAGTGCACGTTAAAGATGCTCAGGTGGTCGAAATTATTCCGAAGCCCTTCACTGCGGCACCTCTCTCTTCCTTTCATCTCTCAGTTCCTCCTTTACGGTTTCTCTTACGGAGTGGTTCAGGTGTCCGCAGATATGTGAGACAGATACTCTGCCATTTCCTTTCCTCAAAAACCAACTTTCACTTTTCAATTTTTCACCTTGTTGTACCAGAACTTAGTACTCTTTCAGATGACTTTCTGCTTTATTATGGCGCATGGGGTGTACATGCACATGTATACATGATGTACATGATGCTGACAACTTGTAAACTCTAACAACACCATGAAAAGAGAGAATAGAGAATAAAAACTTGCATATGCTGCGACTGAACTTACGGTCCATACAGTTTGGTGCTTGTCTGCTATGCACATAACTGTTGAAGGATTTGTTCTCTGGCGGCGGGCTTTGTGCAGAGTAGCTAAACACGGCTTTTCTGAGAGCCCTGTCGCCACATAGTAGCGCAGCTTTTCTGAGTGAGTTCCGTCTTCGAAAAAAAGAGAAAAATTTTTGAGGGATACTTGTACACAAAATCCGTGGTTGAGAATATCTCTTTCGATTACACTCGATGATTACACACGTTTTTGTCTAATTTAATTGAGTTGAAGAACACGTTTCCTTACTGGGAAAGGTGTCACCGTATCCGGCCACAAGAAGGCGCTTTTTGTGGAACTCCACGTTGTGTGAAGGAAGACATACTGGCCTTACATAATCGTCGAAGTGTGAAAGTGGTTCCTCCAACTGAAAAGGAAGGAACATAGTTCAAACGCTCTAACAGGACTTTAAAAAGAGCGCCGTACATGATAAATTTATTTTCTAAAGATATAACCAGCTGTCTGGAGCTTACATTCTTTGCTTGCGTCCATTTTGTGAATATCTGAGGCATCTCGTTTTATGAGAAACGCTGCCTGAACTACGCGATTTGCGTTCTATTTGCGTAAACACAACTAGTGCGTAACCATTGGTGTTGTTGTGAAAGGGCCTTGTGGGCGTATTTCTGTGGAAATGCATACTTACGACCAGCCAGAGGTTAGCTTCGTTAGCTTAAAATAGCTGAAGATGGGAGCTGCTAATTTTAATAATGTATTTGGAGGACGCGACAAATATGCAAAAATCGAGCTCTCATGTAGAAGCCGTACGTCATGTGCCAATTAACATATCATTCACGTGTTTGCTTCATTTTTAATCTTTAAAACAACTTAATACTTTGAAACATTGCTGAAATGCTGTTCGCTTGTTCATAAAAATATACCACGTGCATTTGTTTACCAGTATACAGGTCGTTATTTTAAGCCCTAGCAGAGATACCTAGGTGCGGTCTCTGTGCGTGGATTGTTCAGCAAGGTGGATATTTTGCACGTGATAGCCCTCAGTTATTAAGTGATCAAATAAAATTAACTAAACAACTTATTAATTTTGGTAAGTTAACTAAATTTAGGTTAAGTAAGTGAAGGGAAGTAAATTAAGAAATTTATGGCCGTCAATGTCAAGATGTCCAGAGATGATGGATCCAGTTTTTAATTTTTTTTAAATTCTGCGAAGCATTTCAATATATTTTGCGTAGAAAACACGCATTTTTAGATACAAAACGTAGCTTGCCGCAATGCACAACTTTAAAATGGCGTCGCTTGCATTCCGATACAGCTACTACAGAAACTGTCTACTTCATGCCGTAGAATCAGTTAACGTGCTTTTACAGTAATACTACGCCAAGCGATGCCATTTTAATATTGTGTATTGCGGAAAAAAACTTTGCGAGCTAAAACGGTAATATTTTTGATGCTAAATAATTCGAATCACATTGATGAGAAAGTAAATTTAAAAGAGTGGACTCAGCTTTTTTGCTGACTGGCTTCAATTTCTTAATAATGATGTGTGAATATGAAATCAAAATGAAAAGATCGATTAGCGTAGTTTAGTTAATTAACAGTTTCTATATTGAGCTCTATCACGTAAGAAGTACTTTGGTTTGGGTTAGTTTGTTCACAGCTGTTGATGATGTCAGGACGGCGGAAAAGGAACAAAGACGGGAGAGGTACAGGAACACAACAGGACAGGTGCCTGTCTTGTAGTGTTCTTGTGCCTATCTTGTCCTTGTTCCTTTCGCACCGTCCTGACATCATCTCTCTCTATCACGTGTATAGTGCACGCCTTGCTGTACTAATCACCTGTACAGACCGCACCGATGCATCTCTTGCGGAGTTTAAAATAGCGATCTGTTAACAAGTAAAAAAACTCCCTGTATATCAGCCATGACCACAATCCTGTCTGGTCTCACCAAAAAAACCTGTTTCCTCCGTATAACTCTACTTTGCTGTAGAGCAGAAATTCAGTTGCGAGCACTTACCTTTAACAAAGCGATGTCATTCGCAACCCCAAGATTATCGTAGGCTGGATGAATGACCCCATGCTCCACCTTGATACGAGGCCCTCTGTAGAGCTCACTGGTGTTGAAGCGGACGTATATTTTTTCCATCTCGTCTGGTTTTCTAAAAAGTGGGTAATGGTGTTGAAGATTAACATAGCTAAAATGAGTGTTACTAGAAGTAAACAAAATGGTGCACAATATGTTGGTGGGAACATGCTGGCTTTAAGCTTTAAATCTTTGTCCTTTAATGACTACCTGTAACTTGATGACAGCATGCGATACGTTATAAGACAGTTTTAAAGACGACTATTTGTGCTTGTTTATATACAAGCTATGGACAATGCAATGCTTCCTATTATTGAAAAAACTGAAAAAGGCGGTAGTGCAAAAAAAAAGACGGGCAGATACGGGACGACGAGGGCGGGCGACTGCATATTTGTTTATAAATCGACGAGCTTAAAGGGGTCGAATGTATGAAACTTGCAGGTAAGGCATGCGAAATCGTTTAGAGCTAGAATTTACAATTGTGACCTAGTTATCGATAAGAACCACGACGTTCTTAAACGTTCCCCACAGCGCCAAGAGGGGGAGGGGGCAAGGGGCACATAATTACACAATTGACGGTATCGGTACATTTACATCGTACAAACGCTTGCTTTGGAAAACAAAATCAACGCCACAGAAGGCAAAGTCCGCTGAGTCCTGTTGGGCAGCATCCTATGAAGCACTGCAGGGTGTGGTTGACAGCAGAAGAAATTTTAAATTTGTCGTGACGTCAAGCTCATATTCTCACCACTCCTCGGGTGCTGTGAGCAGAAATCTAATATTTATTCCTGCTCTATGGTGATGCCTAAAATACTGTGCCTGCTTTACCTACAGCCTGTACAGATCTGTGTACTTGAATATCGCGGACATCTCGAAGAGTGGTGCAGTTACCTTTTAAAAGCGCGTTTCTGTGGTATATAACACATATTTTTTATATGTTTCACTGAGTCGCTATCTTCGCCGATAGCCTTACATGAATGACACAGTATTGAACAAAATAGCCGGGTACAGTGCTGCCTTAACTACGTTCTACTGATAATCGCTGCCTAACACAACGCGGTAGAGGCTGCTAGTAGCTAATAGCGGTAGGACTAGTCGCTGCACAGCTTCGTTATCACCACCCCTCCTTTTTTCTTTCTCTAGGAAGATAAGTTTTTCTTCTTCCTCAGCCTTACAGCTGGGCTTGCTCTGCAGTCAGTAGTTTATTTCTTGCTTTATGTTTATTTCTACTTTACTCGCTTTTCCATCGTTGCTTCTACTGTTTTTCTTCATTAGTAATGTCACATGTGTTAACAGTGGCTTTAATAGACGAAAGAACGGAGAAGCTTTCACCACGTGATTAAAACGCCGGACACTTACAGTACATCAATACAATGTGCCGCCGTCATCACAACTCTTCTTGTTATAATGCTACCACTGCAAGTGGCTACTTCCTGGCCAGAAACCTTTAGTTCCAACTGTACCTGGAATAGAGCGAATAAGGAGGAAATCGCTCTATTGATGTTCACTATGCAGAATGTGTTGCGCAAATATTTTAAAGAATAACGGACGAAGATAAAACAATCTTTTTAGAGCGCATTGTGGTGTAAGTACCGTTAGTCATCAGATGCTGCTGTAGAAATGTCGCGTGCCTCTTTTTGCGCTTTCCTCAAGGAAGTCAGTTAATTTTGGTTAGCTATAATCTGCGAAAGCACCGTTGCTGTTGTAGAGAAGGCTCAAACACTCTGTTACAGAAAATGTTAGCTCCTATAGTGGAAACAAGCGGCTCGAACGCAGCCATCCCGGAGTCATTCTAACCGTCAGCACTTTTTTATTCGAAAGAGAGGTTTATGGTGCAACCGATATGCAGTTATGCAGTGAGCTTTTAATGTGCAATTACACAATATTCATTGTCTACAAGGCATCTTTTCAACAGCTAATAATGATGCACCTGAACTAAGCCTGCATAACTAAAGCTCAATTTTTCCGGTGCTACGAGACATGTCTCAAGTTTGCTGGTTTGCCTCTATGAGAAAAAATCTATAGTTCCTATGCCTCCGGTCAAAGTGGCAAATTGACCGGTCTGTTTTGCGAAGGAAGGAATATCTGATGCAATAATCTAACAACTTCAGACATAGTATGTATGTGAAAGCGAGTTTAAAACATCCACGTAGAAAATTACCAACCAGTTTTCATTTCCTTTAACCTTTCAACTAGCGCTTTAAAAACAGGTTTAAAGTTTACTGCTATTCTTATTACCAAAGAACAAAAATCTGCCACCATGGCCAATATGTTTATAGATTGTGAATTGGAAATATTTAATACCACTTGCGACATCACAACTCGAGGTGCCATGGTTGCTCTATCGCCTAGATGCTGTTTGTTGCCTTTTTTTTCGCAAATTGCGTTTCTGCATAGCTTCTGTCGTCATCTTGCAAAAAGAGAAACATTGAAATAAAGTAAATTGAAGACGATTTGTATAATTAGGCTAAATGTGAAATAGGCGCGCTAGCAGTTCAGTTCTCACTACCATTCCGGTGTTTAGATCCAATGTTCACGTGATGCACTTGCTCGGATAGCGATAAAGACTTTATGTCCATATATGCGTACTTGGTCATTCTCTGTATTCATAGATCTCTGGGAGTCTTCCTACCTCTCTCGGCGGAGTGGTGCCGTGGTCAAACGATTCATCACCGCCCTACGTTCAAAGTTGCTGCAGTCGGTGGGACTTGTGTTGTTCCGGCTGGATTGCGTCCCAGTTTGCTCATCCGAGCTCACTCTCGCGACTAATTCAGTTGCCGGCGGACACGACGGGAAGATATATATATATATATATATATATATATATATATATAGCTGGGCATGCTGCCTACCACCCGGTGGCGGTGACACAGAAGGAACACACCACGGCTACCCTAGAGAAGTGACTACTACAAGTGCTAGCGCCCTAAAAAAGTGAAACATGCCATTCCTTAATCCTGTAATCCGCTTCTAAAGTTCGAAAATCTATGATCATTATGGTTGCCGATTTTGTCACCGAAGTCAGACATTGATACGATACTCATTCGAAACAAGAGAGGATCCTGTCATGTCCGGGGCGGGATTTATATGAGCTTGAAAGATATTGCCATAATGCAAGTGTATAGTTCGTTCTGGAGTTCTAGAGTTCTGAGCGATATGTAAATCATAAAACAAGTGTAGTGTGGTGCTATGGTCGGCTAGGACCACGCCTTAGATGTTAACTTTACACATGCAGGTTCCGCTTGTTGTGAAGAATGAGAGGAGTTCTAATTCGTTAGACACGAGCAAATATCACGCGTAGCTGCATCGCAAAACGTGTAAGATACAGTAAATTGCCCAGTGGTCGTATTAGTAAAGCCTTCCCGCCGTTTTTACGCAGTAAACGTTTTCAGTGAGCCGGACCTCTGTCTTCGAAAATGTAAACCTATATGCCAGAGACACAATAACATTCCATTGTGGTCAGACAACTGCAAGAGCACCGCTTCCTGTGAGAGCACAACTCTTTCTCCGGGCTAAAATTGCCCAACATTTTTTTGTTAATGCCGAACTAAAAAGGACAGAAATTTCGGGAGGCCGAAAATTAAGGCTGTACTATGCCTGTAGCGCTAGAATTTACATTAACAGATGTGTTATCGTTAACTGCCAAAAAACAGCCACATGAATGGTACGACGAAACAGCGCTGACGGACGGGAAGGAAGAGGAGACAGACACATGGAGACAGACGCAGACACATCCTCGGTACCTCGACCACCGACTACCTCGAGTTCTGTGTCCAGAAGAACAGCAGACTGCCTAGACGAGCGAGACTGCATTCAATGTTATATATATATATATATATATATATATATATATTATTTCTATAGTATATATAGTTGTTCGCCTTGGAATTTTTCTCTATGAGTAGCGAGGCGGGTGAAATGTTAGATTGCTCGAGATTTTCTTACACTTGAAGAGTGAAGTTAAAGAAACAAAACGATTGTTCATGATTTTGCATACGTTCACATAAGACACTTACCACCCATGGAAACATCCGCTTCTCCGTTATAGTACCATTGATAATTCTTGGCTGTGGTTTTGATAGTCCGCAATCTGAAGGCCGTAAATATTTTTAATTAAACCGGTGACGAATGTTTACGCTACGGAAATGTTCCTTTCGGAGGCATAGTATAGCCCTTACCCTTCGAGTTAATGCTTGAGCACCGAATCTAGACAAAAAAGCAAACAAGCGACATGAGCACTCGGCGTCGTCAGTCTATAGCACGTGGCCTGAGCTCTTGTTATGCAATAAGCGATGCCAGATAAACGCGCACATCGATCATCCCTAGACTAATAGCGCACAAAACACAATATCGCCCTGGTTAACTTTCGCTGACATTTCGATCATTTAGTTTGACGCGGACGGGAGGTCATCAGGTGTGAAATACGGATTGCGAAGAGGCTTCTCTCGTCTGCCGAGATCAACACTGTCCAGTCGTCACCAAGGAGCAGTGCAAAGCCAAAAGTGATGCCCGCTGGGCAGTTATTTTGATCGAGGAATGTTTCCGCAGGACTGCCTAATCGCCAGTGTGAGCGGCAATGAAAGCATGTTCACTGTTCACGGATTGGTACAATTTGAGGTGCCTCGGCTAGTGAAGTGCACAACAGAGAAAGCAGGTTTTCGCGCATTATTTCGTAAGGTAGTTTTCGAAGCAACCGGTGTTCGTAAACTGTCTCATCATGACTATTCATTACGCTGATGCGCAGCATCGTTGCTTCTGTGTAAAAAAAAAAAAACAGACTACCTCTGAAAAGAACATTTGGTGCCGACGTGTGCTGACTAGCACCTATTGCCTAATTATTAAGAAACACACTTTCTTTTGCTTATTCGCACTACACGTAAACGAAGCCGATGAGTAAACTGCTTTGTAGCGTGAGCTACACTGGCCGAGGTTGAGCAGTTTCGCGTAAATCCTAGAGACCCGTGCTGCATATGCGCAAGGAGCCCTTGACTACGGCACATCTTTCTTCCGGAGTCCCTCCTTTATCCCTTTCCTTATGGCGCGGTTCAGGTGTCCGCCGATATGTGAGACATACTGCGCGAGTTCGATCCCAAAAAAACAATTTATACTTGCGGCCGTGGTGCGCGGTGTTGGTCCCCACTGCAGGCGTCGCATGGGTCACACCTACCGTTCCGCTGAACGCATCAAAGTGCACCGGCGTTTTATAAAAATTTGGTTCTGGGGGAAAGGAAATGCCGCACTATCTGTCTCACTGTATCGGGGGACACCTGAACCGCGCCGTAAGAGAAGGGATAAAGGAGGTACTGAGAGCAGAAAGGAAGAAAGAGGTGCCGTATTGGAGGGCTCCGCAGTAATTTCCACTACCTGTGAATCTTTAACGTGCACTGGCATTTCACAGCGCACGGGCACCTTAGCGTTTCGCCTCCATCGAAACGCAGCCGTCGCGGTCGGGTTCGAACCTGGGTACTCCGGATTCTGGACCCGAAGGATTGACCTTGTGTATCTGAGAGAAAGCAACCGGTCTATATACTGTGAAGGCAACATTGAGACAACTGCGTGTTAATTTACCGATCATCGGGCAGCGTTTATCTCTGTCAAAACAATTTAATAAAGAAACAATGTGTCTCACCAAATACTTCTTCAATGCTTAACAATTTAGTCACAACAAACTCGACAACATGCGTAACCAGCGGGGAACTTCAGCTCTCCCTACGGATGTCCTGGCATAGCTGAGCTAAGCCACTGCCAATCTTATTTTTTGCAATCAAATTATTGCGTACAAGCGTTGGTTTGAAATGGGAAGCAGACACTGAATAAAAATTACTTTGAGAAATATATTCTTCAAAAAGGCATCCACATTTACACATTTTATATCAATATATAAGAATCTGGTTTTCGTTTATAAGTGCCTCCATGATAAAAAAAAATGGCACAGGCATGAGAAAGGAAAACAAAGGATTTAAGATAGCAGTTCTTTCATAAGAAATACCAATTTATAGTCTGTTTTCCTGCAATGGTCGCTCCTAAATCTAGCGTTTGACAGGCGTTTCTGTTGCAGTTACACTGGCAGAGTACGCAGACTACCCTCCACTGTTGCAATAACCGAACACCGCAAATCATCTTAGAAATCCGGCAATCTTGTCAGAATCGTAAGACTCCCTCAGCATAGCAGTAAACATTATCCACGATGTTAACCCTAACACTCCCCGCTATACGCTGATGTTCGGCCACAGAAAATGGTGTGATACATCCACTGCCCCAGTGTCCGGAGATAAGGGCGTATGCTACAATCGTCCTTAACTCAGGAAACGCTGCCAATACCTCCCTGTTTTACACTCGCCATCCACTTGATCGTAGAGTGATTGGCTTCACTAGGTATTTACTGATGACTATGAGCTCATATCGAAGCAAACGCTTCATTTTTTTGTTGTTGCGTCAAATACGATGGAACATATCCACGGTGAGGGATTGGTAAGGGTTTGGTGCATATCCAAACATGAAAATTCTCATTCAGGTTTATCTCAAGCAGCTCATAAATTCAGAGCACTCTGAAAGAATGTTTTCTAGAGTTCTATACTGGCCTCGAATGAAAGTTTCTTCCTTATCGTCCTCCATTGGTGCCTAGTCGTATCCGGTGCATAAGCTTAGAGTCTGGAAACCCGGGAATAACAAGGTTTTTTTTTAAATCCAATTTATCTTACTAATGCATTTTAGCACGTCTCCTGCTGTGTCCAGTAATAATCTCCGAGCGAGAAGCTTCTGGGGAATTGAGGTCAGGAAATATATGATTACGCAATTAAGTCCCCGACAGATCTCGAGTTCGTACGGTGTTCATTTTCAAGATAACCGGTCATTCTTGGTAGAACGTGCGGGACAATCACTACCTGTTCCAGGTTCTGATTTTGGCACCGCATATTTGAATCAAGTGCAATCTCTGCATATTCAAATATCAAGTGCAAACAATAAAATCCCTGCCTGCAGTGCAATCCCAGAAGTTAACAGGATCATGATGCTTCCACCAGCTTTCATTGTTGCGTTAATATATGGAACAATACCATTTGGCTAGAAACGCCTAATCGCAGCTGTATTGCTTTATTTAAGTGAAATTGGTGTTCTGCTAAAGATGTGAGATCACACACCATAGTTTCAAAGGATCGGACGAGATAAGAGTAGGCAGGCAGGAATGTATGGTTCATCACGAACAAAGGATAAATTTTGTTACATTTTTTCCGCACAATTAATTTACTGTCCTGGCTCACCAGAGACCTACCGGCTAATATCAATCCTGAAGGAATGATCAAAATTTAGTAAAGCGGTTGTGTGTTGGCCTTGGCCCTCATCCTCTTTCTGCCAGCGGAAAAGGCTCCAGTTCATAGGCGCAGCCAAGATCAGGATGCACAAAAACCTGTAGGTGCGTGAAGTTATCCGTATAATATATACAAACGCCTTACACGAGTTAAACTATTTACAAAAGCACGCTGGCAAAATTTAAATTCATGTGCTCTGAACACGCAAACACATAGTTCAGTGAGCTTAGATAGACATTTTTCTGCTCTTTTGCACTAGTGTTGGATAACTACTGAGACTTACCTTGCTTGTGGAAGGTAACAAAATCAAAGGCAATAACACGCTCAGAACATAAGATCCCTCGACCGCCGATTGCATGACAAAAGGCAGAAGCTCCAGCTTGCAGCAAGAGCTAAGTGACCGCTCATTCCAGGCGCTATTCCTTGGAATAGCGCTATTCCAGAGTTTTAGAGAGAGCCTTGCTTGCTTTTTGAAAACAACTCTTTCTCTAATTAGAGCAAAGCCGGCGGCAACCAAACCAACATCTTCCTATGTTGTCCTCAGTGCACTAAAAAGACAGAACACGGATGTCTAAGCTAAGTTGATTATGAGGACATCGCACATAGAACATCAATAATTTTCTTTGAGTCATAGAAATAGGTATCAGGCACATTTGTGTCACTTGCTTTGTACACACAAAAAAACACGTCAGTCATTTAGGTGGGTTTTTGCATGAGGTGAGTAGAAATAGAATCACAGCGAGCGTGAGTGTTCAGGTGATCGCTTTAACCGAGTAAGACAATTTTGCTTGTAGTCACGACTCGTCATTGGCTGGACTGATCGGCGGTGAACAGTTGTAGAACCGAAGGGCCGGCTACTAGGAACTCATCTTTTGTGTCCGGCAGTGATATATAGTGGAAAGCTTTCTCAGGGTACGTTTTCTTTGTAGTAGGCGGATTTATACTGCTTCCGACTCAAAATTTACGATGCAATAGTTTAAGCGCGGTCGGTTCATTACGACAGCCACTTAAACAATGAAGGCAGCGAAAAAGAAAGCGTGCTCTAAAATATTTGTCACTGCCTAGCACTGCGCTGCCGAGGTATAAATTTAAGCGAAGAGTACAGTCTGAAGCATCCACCCGGCAATTAAACCCCCGCACATGCACACGAAAGGCGCTTGCTTATATAACAACGAAGAAATAAATTTGAAGAGAGCGCTAGCATAATATTGGTTTCTGTTAACTTGTTTTATTGGATTTCAATGCGTTTTTGTTTGACGCACGCATCACGTAATAGTCTAGCGGAAGAAATGTTTTGCTGTGGCACGTGTAGGATATTTGATACATCGTCCAAGTCATCCCGGTTGCGACAAAACTTTAATCCGTCAGCAGAACCTTAGCAACGTTTGCGCCGTAACAGAACTTCAAACCAGTAGATGCTGTGAGATTCGCTTTTGTTCCGGATAGCCTGATCCATCGTGAATGTAGGCCAAATTAGCTCATTGCTACTTATTAAGGAAACCGAGCAGGATTTATTGTTTTCTTATTTGCTTTCACTCAAGTGTCTCTTAAGTTCACATTCTCCTCTAGTGCGTTTCTTATCATGGTTGTCCTCCTTCCAAAACATGCGTACCACTAGAAAAGTCACGGCAATAAATATAGCTGGAAAATGCCTATGTTATTCATTATTAAAACCAATGACACATTGTTGCGCGACCTGTGGTGCGCTTGATACCTGCACTGGAACAATTGCCAGATGATATCCGCATTTTTTTTTTATCCGAGTACCTCCTATTCAATGAAAGATGAGGCTTGTGAATAGAAAGATTTTTGTTGGCTATTCTCATGCTAGAAAAAGTGCAGACACCGACTCCGTTTATTTGTTGGCCACGTGGAAAAGATATCTTCTTTGTCGGGCGGAAATTGAACTACCGGTAATATTCGTCTCCCTGAGAACATTCACCACGCACACGACCATAACGGATGAAGAAATCGACACGAATGGTCTGGGTGGAAGGTTTCTTCCATGTGCTGAGTCTGGTGTCTTCTCAAGAGCCTCATCTGCCCGTCGCCTACGGGGTAAGGGTCTCCTGTACCATTATAATTTTGGTACGATGCAGGTAGATTTTGCATGGGGAGATGTAGAGCACGCGCATTGTTCATTAATCGAAATAATATGATGTGATCAAATTTGCAGGGATCAAAAGAGAAGAAGTGGAGTAATGGTTAGCGCTTGGTGTTTTAGGTGTCTCCGCTTTCGTCTAACTACTGTTCTGAGGATTTTCTTGCTTTTAAACTTCCTCAATGTGTTATTGAATATTGTATTAGCGCACATACGATGAGCTGAGCTTGTTTTCATAGCCACTAACCTGTCTGCGCAAAGAGGCACTTCATTCATGTACATTGTGCTGTTCATGGCTTCGAAAGTATGCCTTAATGAGTAAAGCTTCATGATAAGTGGATCCACATGCATATAGACATGCTCACGTCGTGCGAATAGCGCATTCTATTGTGTGGGAGTATTTGTTTTTTATGGTTTTCTTCTGCGAGCCACTGTTTCTTATATGCTTACTCTTTCCAAGACATATATCAAACACTGTATGTTTTTAGTTTTTCTTTCAACGCAGTGTGGTCGACTTGACTGCAGTTTTAAACATGTACACTCACCGACAGGGGTTCTTTTTCCGGTGTTTGCGCTGTATATATTGGCTATGAGCATAATTTTTCTTTTCTCTTTTGATGTATTGTTGCCTCTTGCGGCTCATTTATCAAGCAGGGATGTTTATCTGTGCATGTTCTTGGAAAGTTTCGATGAGTGTTACTTTTTGTGAAAACTTGATGGTGCGCATTGCATTTTCATTTATCGTAACGAGCTGTGTTCCTTCTTGTCTCGTAAAATGACTGAACTGAGACAAAATGGCATTATGGTTTCAGACAATGAAAATACAAGACGTTCCGCTTTTTTCTACAATACTGATCACCCCGTTAATTGACATCGTCATCATCACAAGCCTGACTACGCCCAATACTGGACAAAGGCCTCTCCCACACTCTCCATTTAAACCGGTCCTCTTCTAGCAGCAGCCACCCTATCTCTGAAAACTTCTTAATCGCATCCGCCCACACAACTTCTGTCGCCCCTGCTACGCTAGCCTTCTGTAGTCATCCAGTCAATTACTCTTATTAATTATCAACTACCTCGCCTTCGCGTAGCATGCGCTCGCCAAGTTCATTAATTCCTCTTCATTCCAAATAGGATTTTGTTAACCTGTGCTTGATGCAACGTTAAATGACAAGCCTTTATTCAAGTGTTAGGAAGCCACATTTGTTGGCTTTTTATTTGGAGCCTTTACGTTCACTTACTAGACGCTTAACTGACGTGGTCGTGTAATATTTGCTCGACCGCACTCTACTGCTGTATTAAATTTCGATCAAGAGTCTATCTATAAATTGAATTCCTTCCTGTTTATAGCCATGTTTATCTAAAACCTTGGTACTTAAGGTTTTGAAACAGATTAGAATTTTCTATAGAAGGAATTCCGAGAATAAAATGCGGGTGCTAGTGTAAAGCGCCAGTTTTAGTGCTATCTTGGGCTATGCCTGTTGTTAGATGTGGTGCCCGCTTGATGCTCTCCCATATCGAACAAAGTTGTTGCCTCAAGTATCTGCATTCTACTGTCAGTGACTATAGAGGTAAACGTCCATCTTTGTTGGCACAATAACGTAATAGGGGTAGACGTCCATCTTTGTCGGCCCAATAACATAAAATTGTGCTTTGCAAGGCCGCCACACAAAGCATGACCATCTTCATGACGCTTACAGACATAAGACCTTTTTATGAGGTCGAGTGTTCTAGTCACAGAAGAGGTTTGTCTCGGGGAGAACTTTAGTGGAAGATAACGCTAGGCAGGGGTGACCTTCAACTTCATGGAATGATGACAACGTGGCACACATCATCCAAATCGTGCGCAAGGGCCACGCTGCTGCAGATCACGTGCCATGAGATGCTTTCGAATCAGTAAGAAAAAGTCGGATCAAATTTTGAATGATATTTAAGAGAAGAAAAAGCTGAATAGCAGGCCTTTTTTTGTCTGTATTGTGTCTGTTTGAAACTGATGCCTATAGACAAGAGTGTCGTGTTTACTGCTTCGACGCGTAGTAACTTGTGAGTGCGCTTGAACTGTTTCAAGGTAAAGGCGCGCTTTACTACGCAATCGGAGAGGGGAAGAAACAACAGACGAGGCAGGTAACGTGCGTGATCTTAAACTGTTTATAATTGCGTGGGTTTGTGTTACTCTACGCACATATTAAAATAAATAAACAGAGTATATGATAAGATATAGCAAAAGATGTTATACAATGAAGAATCCTCTACCCGCTTTCATTGCTTTATATAACTCTGACGGCTGTCAACAATTTTAACTCCGTTCGTGTCATAGGCCTTCAATACAGCCGCTTATGAAACGGCCGGATACTGTTCACTCTAACTCTTGTAAGCTCCACAGGCTGGCTACACCCAGCACACCATCCTACCATTTTCTAACAGTTACAACCTTAGTAGCCACTGTGATGGCTCAGTGGTTATCACGTTCGGCTGCTGACCCGAAGGTCCCGGGTTCGATTCCGGCCGTGGCTGCCGAATTTCAATGCAGGCCAATTTATAGAGGCACGTGTACTGTGCGATGTTAGTGCACGTTAAAGAACCTCAGGTGGTCGAAATTTCCGGAGCCCTCCACTGCGTCGTCCCTCATAGCTTCAGTCACTTTGGGACAGTGAACGCACAAAAAATAACAAGCTTTGTATCGCCGAGATCTTGTCCTTAGCAGAAGAGCTGGTCAGATTGCACGCCTGTGATCCATCGCTTCTCAAGAGCGCTTCAAGGACTGCGACGATAGCCGCCGCCGGAATGTTGTCTGCGCTCCGGGGCAATATTGTCTGGCTTTGGCGCCCAATAAAGCTGATGGCCGACTGCGATGGCCCTAGCATGGTTATGGCCAGAATTAGTCACTTCACATATCAGATTGCGCGTCTCACCGCAAGTGGTCGCCGTTCCGCAAGACATGAACTCTCACACGTCGCTCGTCTGAAGTAATGCCATTCTTGGGACAATACATAACTCGCCCGGCGTGCTTCGGATGCGCAGGGGGAAAATGGCACGGACGAGCGAATACGAAGGAGTACATGTGAGAAAGAGTAGTAAGATTGGTCGATAGACGCTTTTCGGAAACTGACTTTTCGCGCCTGTTATCTTGGTGTTAACCGAACTTGAGTAAATGTTTCGCGCTTGTAATATTTTCTCATCAAAAAAGTTGTTTACTATTCCCTTTTAGAGAATTTTTACGATTCGTCACTCCCTCCTCGAACCCACGATGCTTTAAAATCAGGAAAATTGCTCTTAAAAGTGAGGTAGTTACGAATGGCTTCACTCGAATACAACATTCTTGCTCACGTAGGGGCGTCTGTTATGAAGCGAGGAAGCTTGTGGAGTTCTTGATTGATTGATTGATTGATTGATTAAATGATTGATTGATCAATTGATTCATTCAATTATGACTTATTTTAAACAAAGTAGGTTTGAGGTGACAGGAGCAGCGGCTAACTACTTTTGTTTGAGAAAGCCCCGCCAGCCGTACATTGCTCAGCAGAATGACGTAACAATACAGCTTAGAATATGACATGTGCAATGTATACAGTAGTAAGCAAGGATGCATGGGAGCAAGAAATTAAACAATGTCCACCGTACAACCATACATTGTTAAAAGAAAATGAAAAGCAGAAACAGATCCAATAACAACTGAGCGCAAGCAAATGGTTAGTAGAGGATGTACAGAACAAAATGCTTAAACTGTTCTTGAACGACATGAAGAAAGAGGTAAGTTTTTGCAATCATCTTAAAGTTATGACGAGCACAAGGCTGCTGTACAAGTTTCATAATGCGTTGGAGTTTGTTTAGTAAGTCCGATCTTAATTAGGAGAGTTTCTGAGCACCTTAGTTCTCAAGAGACGCATTTGAAAACCGTTATGCCTGAAATCGTGCAGTTTGTTATTGTCATATATGAAGGAATACAAGGAAGCCTCCACATGCATAATTTTTTTATGTGCATTATTTATTAGTTTTATATAAACATTTCGAACATTTCCAGCACGTCGTGTTTTGAGAAAAATGGGTCATGTATTCTCCAACGCGTGGAAGTTTTCTATGCAGCGCAGTGCTAATTTTTCCGCTACCTGAAGCATGTTCAAGTTTGGTTTGGTTGTATTGCCCCATATTAATACAGAATATTTATTAGTGAGAATTAACTGTTCAAAATATAAAACATGTTTAAGCCACCTGAGTACCTAAGGTCCAATTTTACAAAAACTCCTCGTACCTCGTTAGAACGTACTCGTTATGCATGAGGCGATAACTTCGCGAAAACCATGCTAGCAGAAATAAAAGTAAAAATTGTGACTGCTGCTGCCTTTTTACAGTTTTTTAGCTCGAAGCCTTCTAAAGAATGATCATACATTTTCTTGCAAAACTCTCTTCCCTCACGTGGCAAGCAGAGAAGATTATGCCCAGAAAAGCTCAAACGGCTTTCGAACTCACAGCTGGGCTCTAAAAAATTCACGTTAAGAAGAGGAGTGCGACAGCCAGCAAAGAGAAAAGATGAGAACAGATCATCGGGAGACAGGTCATTAATATTACTCTTAAAATGAACGCCAACCAGCACCGCACAGTGATAATCAAGCAGAAAAGTTATAGAAAAAACTTCCATTTCGGTAAGATCCTCGCAAAAGTTAAGCTATTGAACGAAATATTTCAGCTAGTGAACATTTGTTGTGCCCTGCTTATGTCTATTTCTTCTATATGCACGTATAAATGCGAAAAGGCACTTCAAATAGCCGCCGCGGTGACTCAGTGGTTAGGGCGCTCGGCTGCTGTCCTGAAAGACGCGGGTTCGATCCCGGCCGTGGTGGTCGAATTTCGATGGAGGCGAAATTTTAGAGGCCTGTGTGCTGTGCGATGACAGTGCGTGTTAAAGAGCCCCAGGTGGTCGAAATTTCCGGAGGCCTTCACTACGGCGTCTCTCATAGCCTGAGTCGCTTTAGGACTTTAGAACCCCATAAACCATAAACCGCATTTTAAATATTTTGTAGCGTGTGTGGCAACACTTCAAGCTGCTAGTGCGCTCCGCGCTGTAGAGTAATTAGAATCGTGCTGGGATTTTTTAGATGTTCATGACGAACAAGTTCACTTGCATTTCACCCTCCCCCCCCCCCCCGCCCCAAGCATTTAAGCTACGTTTCGGCAATATACTCGGCGAGCTTTACTAGAATATCAAAAACTTTTGCAAGCCATGCTGCATCTTCAATCCTCCGAGGCATCCTGAAACGTGCTACAGTGAACTATCATCCCACATAAACACTCGGGATGCGTGGCTACGCACATTTCCATGCATGGAGGGGGCAAGAGCAGTCATTTGCTGCAGCGTTCCAGAGCTATTTTGTGCTCGCTACATTTCAAAAATACAGGGAAGGAATTAGGACCAATCACATGAAGCTGACATTGTCTTTGAAACGGTTTGATTAGTAACTGGACAGCGCTTTCCAAAAAAATGTAGAAGGCTGATCTGACGTATACTCATTGCTATATCAGGTAAGCAGTCCCTCAGAACAAAATATACCGAGAGCATTGATGGATGATGTGAGTCAAAGACATGCCGTTGTGACTGTGAAAAACGGTATAACACACACTAGAGAATGCTGCCGAATTTAGCGAAAAGGCATCATGTGGTCAGTGCTTGCCAATCGAAGATTGCATGCTAAACGAATCATTCCTTATGAACGAATTTGTTTGGCACTTGGTTCCGAAATATATATTCGCTGGACAGATATTGTTTTTAGTGCGGGAATAAATACCAAAACAACAAAATTTAGTTGACGGATATTATTTTCGGAGACCTAAATACAACTCAGTCTATTTTAAACAGGCCCGCAATAACCAAAATATTTAGCTCCCGTTATCTCATGAGGCGTTTTTTCTATGAAAAAACAACTAAAAAATTCTTATCTCCTGTGCACAAGTAAACAATACACAGCGCTTTAGCCTCCGTACTCTACAAAGCAACAATAAATTTACTTCTCGCAAACTTTCTTGTCGTGTACAAGTTCCCATGCGGTAAAAACTAAACCTCTATGCGAATATCAATTATCTACACCGTCTTAATAACTTCTCCTTCAGCGCTCAAATAAAATATGGGCTCCTCTCAACTTGGCCGCTTTTCTATTGTAAATCGTTGCGTCTATTATTGCAGGACAAAAACCATTGAAACTTCAACAGCTCATAAGTTTCATATAATCGCACGGTTCTAACATGGCTCATGCAACTAAGCGGGTTCCACATACAAATCATCTCCTTATATTCTATGAACATTTATATATTTGTTTATTTAATACATCTCGCTGTAATGATTACCAAACACAAGAGCGATAAACGATTTCATACACAAATGCAATGCAGCGCTACCATGAGCAAGCAACTAAACAAAAACAGAACAGTCAGAAGTGCATTGGAACACGAACATAGAAAGACAGAAGGAAAGCTTTGCTTTTCTTTATTGGGGTTTAACGTCTCAAAGCGGCTCAGGCTATGAGGGATGCCGCAGTGAAGGGCTCCGGAGATTTCTACCACCTGGGGTTCTTTAACGTGCACTGACATTGCACAGTACATGGGCCCCTATAATTTCGCCTCAATTTAAATACGATCGCCGCGGCCGGGATCGAACCCGCGTCTTTCGGGTCAGCAGCCGAGCGACATAACCACGGAGCCACCTTGGCGGCTAGGAGAAAAGTATCGAAGAGGCAATTCAATACAATGCTTTCTGTGGACGTTCTTGAAATTTATTTTTCATTAACAGCAGCAAAGGCTTCAAATGGGAGTGCATTCCTCGGAAACAGCGAGTTCTTAAAACTGTTAGCCTGTGGAAAGTATGACTCCATGTTTTACATACGGTTGTGTCGATTTTGACTGACCACCTGTAGATGAATAAACAGTTCCGAATCAATGCTTAGTTGTTGATAGTACAGTAGAAGCAGGAACCGTGGTCTGATAAGATATATTCTGCTTTAAATGTGGAAATGTTTCTGGTCATGAGAGATCAGGGCGAATGTAGTCTACGGTAAGAAGTGTATAAAACGCAGGGATTTTCTCTGAACCATTTCTAGCCTATTCACACCCTTTTTCAGGTTAGTGTTCCATGAGACAGAGCCGTATTTCAGCTTTGGTCTCACAAGGGTATTGTACGGAAGCAGCTTGATATCAATACATTTATCACTGCAGCAGTTCTGCCAGAGTTTTATAAGATATTTCGGCAACACAATATACATTCGCAGCTCCTTCAGAGCTTCTACTCCTTCACCGATAGCCGGTGCCACTGCGGCGCAGACTGGGAATTTCGACATCACCGGAGGCGAGCCGCACAAGGCGGGCCTCTCCGACGGCATATCATGCGGCCGTGGTAATGATACGGTAAATAACTGATAATCCCCGAACTGGATACCAGGATAATGGAAGAATAGCAGGGGACTGCAGAGAATGAAACGGGCAGATGAGATTAGGGAGTTTTCAGAAGTAAGGTGGCCGCAGCTGCGAAGGACAGGTTCATTTTGTAAGATACGGGAGTTGCCTCCGTCCTTTTTTGGGCGTAGTAAGCTATAAGATGATAATAATGAAAACGGCCGCTTTGTGCCATTTTGTTCTGTTTGTGTGAGTATAGCAATCATCATTGCTTGCGCAGTTTCGTTGTACGTTAACTTTTGGGCTTTCCGTGGCGCGCAATGCCATCAAAACAATCAGATGCTTTTAACCCGAATGCTGAAACCAGGTGCGCTTTCTTTTTTGCGAGTGCATCAGTTCTCTTCTCTTCAAAACAGTGTCGAAAGCGAATTATAAGCAAAGACTACCTATTGTTTCCAGTATCGAACTTCGGAACTTGGAGAGCACCTGCAGGCCAGCAAGCAGTAACAGGAACGAGAGCTGCCTAAACACTAAGGATTTCTTACCGTCCAAAAATGAACAGCGCATGCGTGAGACCGCTCGTCATGTATGATATTGATGCACGAAGAATACCACATGAACGCCTGTGGCGCAGTGGGCGCTTCGCCAAAAGATGGCACACGTTGTACCGCGTATGCCTAACGAATGGCAAGTAGTTTCAGCGGCTTTGGTAGTTTTGATGTTTCACGTTTTCTAGATTCATATAGTTGGTCCTCACTACTAATGCGAGGCGGCTTCATTTCAGGTAAAATTCATTGCTATTTCATTGCCGCCAGAGAAAAAATTGTCTGTGGTTTAGCTATGGCTAACCCAAGTCGAATTGCGAAAGCTTCGTTTCCTCGGCACGTCGTCTACGCAGCGTCTCATTCCGACGCTCTCGAGAATTCAAAGTAGTCTCTTCCGCAGTTGAAGAGTCACTAAGGGAGGTGTCACTTCTACTAGCCGCATCTGCGTTACGACGCTTCTCGAGTCTTGCGGCGCGTTCTTCTGGCGTCTCTTGAGCGCGTTGTCTCTTGCTCGCTTCGTTCTGTCGTTGTTGCGTCTCTTTGCGCTCTCCATAACGACTACAATATGCACGCCGTTTAGCTAAACGTTGTTCCCGCTCTTCATCCGTTTCTTCCGCACGCCGCCGCTTCTTAGCTGTAGCACATCGTTGCAGCTTCACCTTATACACGTCATCCGACATACCGTGGATGATTCGCTGGGACGACTGCGACGAGCCGAGTTGGGGGGCCGCTTTTCCACAGCTGGCATGACGTCACGTAGAGCGAGCGCCTCCCTCACGGCAGCGGCGCGTGGAGGATTCGCTGGGACGATCGCGACGAGCCGAGTTGGGGGGAGGGGGGCGCTTTTCCACAGCTGGCATGACGTCACGTACAGCGAGCGCCCCTCGCGGCAGCGGCGCGCCGCTGCAGCATGGAAGATTCGCTGGGACGATCGCGACGAGCCCCATTGGGGCCCCGATTTTTCACAGCTGGTATGACGTCACACAAAGGTCACGCTAAAGGTCAATGGTGGATTCTCCGGGACGACGGCCAAGAGCGGGAACCTCGAGCAGTATTACTTTCGCATTATAAAATAGCGAGAAATTCCGTTGATAAGAGCACAACTGACAGTGCCATCGATGCGTTAACACACAATATAAATGCGCCATTTTCTCTTCGATTTCAGGCAACGAATGTGAAACTGTTGAAGAGTGTCTAATTTAATAATCGATAGTAAAGTATAGTTTATTCGGAAATGCGCACAGTTTAGCCATTTTGTAGCTTATTATGCGAACAGCACAGTAAATCATGGCACGTACAGCAGTGACAGGGCACTGATCGCAGCGCCTCCTGCTCCTCTAGAAACAATATGCTAGCACTGCGCTGGCGAGTCGTCGGCGTCGCCTGCGCCGCTGTTCGGCGCACAATTCGTTTCAGGGCTGTGTAGGCGGTTGCAGTGTCCCGGTGGCTGTTGCTGCAAGAAGGATAGCGAAAGGAGGAAAGCTTGCTCAAGGCACAGCGGGTCAGGAGATGGGAGCGGAGTAAAGGAGAGTGTTTGTGTAGAATAATCGCGCCTGCCTTATGCAATGTGGCGCGACAGAGTCGGCACTTCTGTCGTACTCTGTGTTCCGAAATAAGCTTGTGTTTATCTCTCGCCAGTGGCCACTTTCATAACGTGTAGTGCCATGGTTAGCGAAATCTATTAATTGGGATGCATATTCGCCAAATTATGACTCGCAGGACGAGAAAAACCGTCAAGCACGCTCAATGCGGCGAAATTTAGACTACGGTTGCAGGAAAGATAATATCAAGCAGAAGGTTTCTCGCAAGACCGTTGACAGTTTAGGGAGTAAGTTGGAGCCGCGTTTACCTTGTAGCTCGGTGGTAAAAAGGATGAATGCGGGGTTCGAAAATGCAAAATTCGCGCAGCTAGGAGCCAGACACAAAAAAATTTCACACTCTTTTCGTGTAATCCTACTAATTTAATTCATAGATTTTTCATTCCGCGTTAAACAGTGCAGTTCGTGTTTTATTTTACATTTAAAACAGCGCCGCATTTGCTCGGTTTGAGAAAGTTTGCCCAAAATTATATTCTGGGTCAACTACCGATCGTAACTGACTGCCTCTGCGTGAGTATAGGTCTATGAACGCAGTTATTTTTTATTTAAGGTGAAAAACGTGTAAAATCACCTTTAAATTCGCGGTTGGCGTAACGTGTTTCATCTCACTGAGATTCATAAATTACAGCAAAAATATGAAAGTTTCGTGTAAGTACCTTACTTTTATCGTGTAGCTGCCAGAGCTGTAGGTGCGAGCGAAATAAGTACATTGTCAGTCAGATTCCAACACAGTTAGGTAGACTGGGTCCTTAATGTCAACCTTTTCACGCACTATTTAAGCATACTCTTCACCTTTCTCTAAATTGCATATAATATTTTGATTCATTTATGCGGTATTCGCAACAGGCGTTATAAACATGGGGTTAGTGTGTAATCTCTAGAAATGCTCACGATGCCCTGTACAGAAAAAACCCTATGGAGTGGAATTTAGACAGAAAATGCCGCCGCCTACAAGACACAACAGATAACGCTCCAGCTGTTAAACCTCTCTCATGATTTGTCAATGATACATAGATGTTTTATGAGAATTCTGCAAGTAAGTGTCCTAAGTGTGCGTGAGAAGAGAAGCTGGAATCTTTCTTATTCTATTTATGAAGGCGAGAAAAAGTCACACCGAAGAACCATGCTTCTGTTTATTGTTGTCGCGAAAGCTTAACCGTACTACCACACTAACTTTATTTGCATGTAAGCGTGCGCACGAACATAAGTGGCTGGGAGCTCAGGTTTTGCGACCTCATTATCTTCCACCGACTAAAACAATAATAATGTTAGAGACCTTGCGAAATGTGCATGAACTGGCCTTCGTTGTCCTTATGTAAGGAAAAAAATAGTTCTTTTAGCGAGGGTGCTGGATTCCTATATAATTTTGCGACTAAATGCACATGCGGTATTACATTTGCTGATGGTCGCTTACTGATCTTTCTTTTGTCTCTTCTTAATAATTATTTCAGAAAATTTTCCTAAGTGCACGCCCACTGGTTCTTGCCCACTTCTCTAAGTCATTGAGTTAAGAATATTACCAATACTGGGCACCTCCACCAGATGTCACGCAGTGGTGACGGCAGTCGAAATAGTGATGAAGATAGGAAAAATTTTTTCAGAAAGAAAGCAGTTAATTGGGCTGACCTGCGCCCAAAATTGACTCATGACTCGGCGGCAGCAAAAGCAACAAGCGTGCTGGGCGGTTGTCGAACAGATTTCCCGCCACTGTCGGCCGTGCTCAGTTTAAAGCTGATGAACTTTCGAGATATAGAGCGTGCAACGCTGCTAGAACATTCTGGCACAAGGTAGAATCAGCTCCGCCTGGCAGCTGTTAATCGAGATAAGTCTCGTTGCGTCTTGCATCGCAAACAGAGCGATAAAACGGCGTGCCGTGCCGGCAGCTTTGAAGAATGAACAAGCAAGCGCTGCAAAGATTCGTACCATTATATATTTGCTGCACAATAAGCTATCGTCAAGGGGTATTAAGGTTCCTTGCGTGACAATTCAAGGCTTTATCCTTTCATATAAAAAAGGACATGTTCTAAGAGTGAAAAGTGGCTATTTAGTAGTTTATTTTGAACAAGTGTTTTAGGTCACGACACAAATCTAACGATGACATGAAATTTAGTTATCGTGGTACAGTTATATACTAGATATTCGTTAACCTCTTGAAACCACTCTTTTCCTCTTCTCGATATTGCGGACCTGCTTGCTTATCCATGACAAAAATGGTGATACGCGCGTATTTATTCTGGGAATATACGGCGCAGTGCTGTTGAGTCCGAATGACAGTATACCCAGTTGTATAGCCTTGCCATCTTTTCTAAAATATGTAATGGGTCCTCCAGAGTAACCCTGTAAGCAGAAAATCAGACCATGGAATAAGCAAAACATACTTTATCTAAAAGGACAGCTACAATACTACAGCTTATCTTCATTGATGCAAAGGGTGGAATAAAGCACTCGGTGTGATGCTTTTCTTAGTTTTATTTTTAATTTCTTTCATGGAAAAGATAATAAAAAACACCTTTATTGTCAACACACAACATGACATCAAACGAGATAAGATTAACAGTTAGTAGTGTGTTCCGCAGCAAAGAAATATTAGTGAAATCATCTTGTGATCCCCCATAGAAATCATGCGTGATAATAAGAGCTTCCCTGGATTCTATCCTTGAGCTTCTGAATTACAACGTACCTATTCACCTTATTTATTCAAACCAAAGCAAACACAGTTAAAAACTGCTTGTTTATTGAACTATAGCACGTTTCCTGCAGTCGAAAAATATTTCCGAATTGTAGCCATAATCTAACCTGAAGCTTTAAAAGAAAATGGTCAATATATATTAAGGAATATTACAAGACTAAAAATACGAGCAATCACATAATGAAACTGAAATAATGTCTAATGGGAGGCACATATCTTTGGTCAATGATTTAGTGTGAAAGCACTGCTTTACCAGGTAAACGCAGGTCGCCCAGTTAGTGAGAAGCTTGACCTTGAGAGTGAAATTGGGCAAACCATCAATAAATAATTAAAATACATATTTCCATGGCTGGGATTCCAACCACCGGTGGAGTGAGCAAACCAACTGGACGAGAGCACTATGCTAACGCAATAGCCGATCACGCCTGCAACAGTGTCGCAATGTAACTGCACATCGTCGTCTTCTTTAACTAATACTATTATCAAACTAACATACCCGCTCTTACGCTGTGCATTGCACATAGTCATCTTCATCAACTAAATCTACTCTCGAACTAATATCATCGCCAGACGTGCTCATGATCAAGCAAAGCAAACCTAAAGAACAATTAGGCTAAGCACGTGCTTTCGCAAATCTACTTGGTTTAACCGCGCTAAAACCCTTCCACTTGTTAATGACTGACGAATATTTCCCCTATACTCATTACAGTGTTCAGTAAAGGCACTCGCGTCTTTTAGTATTTGACTTTCAGTAAAGCTACAGCAGAGTAACAGAACCTTTAGCAGCTCAAATAAAGCTAATGTCAATATTATCTCGCATATATTCTGGAACACATTTTTTTTTCCCTGGGCTCAATTATGGCTCAGCCGAATAACATTCTCTATGCTGTCCAACCTGGGGCTTTGTCCTAACTAGACACATTTTTCGCACCCAGTGCACAGACTTCCTTTGGGCTTTTCACAATATCTAGCTGAGAGTAAACAAGTGCTTTATAGGGCTAACATGTAGGATATCAGAAATCTTTTTCTAATAATAACCTTAGCGCTTAGGCCATGTACTATATTTACAGTGCATGAAACCTGAAGAGTTTGCTGATCATAAACCGTTTTAGAGTTGCATCTTTTAACATGTAATCCTGTCTTTTTGGCATGAATACCCTTCACAGATTACTGGATAGTTCTCTCTAAATTTTTGCGCGTGCACTTAAACAGCCGCCAATATCAATACTCGTATAATGTGCATAGCCCTACAAAATGAGAGATTTGAATCGTGCCGTTTTTCACAGTAAAATCACCTCGACGTTTAAAAACATCAATTGCCGTTCCATTTCGCACTATCTCAGACAGAGTTCGGATATAGTTTGATACATAAGGTCAACATGATGCTGAAAACAACTGGAAAAGCCTGCATATGTGTTGACTGAACTCACGATCCATACAGTTTGATTCTTGTCTGCTATGCACATAACTGTTGAAGGATTTATTCTCTCGTGGCGTGCATCAGGCAAGGAAGCTAGACACGGAGCTAATTATCCCCAGTGTTCGAAGATGAGGGCTGACAAAAATCCTGCAACATTATTAAGCCGCAGTGGTGGCTCAGCGGTTATGGTGGTCGACATCTGACCCGAACGAAGCGGGTTTGATGCCGGCCGCGAAGGTGGAATTTCGATGGAGGCTAAATTTTAGAGGGCCGTGCCCTGTGCGATGTGAGTGCACGTTAAAAAAACCCAGGTGATCGAAATTTTCAGAGCCCTCCACTACGACGTCCCTCATAGATTGAGTCGCTTTGGGACGTTAAACTTCCTTAACTACCTCCAATATTCATGAAACGCTGCCATTACCTCCTCTATTTTCTACTCGCCAGAGCTTTCAAGCTCAATTCTTCGGTTTCACGAGATATTTACTGATCACTAAGAGTTCTGAGCAGAGCAAACGCTGCGTTGCTTTAGTTTAGTACAGCATCAAATGGAGATTTTTCGTCCTCGTCTAGTGGTGTGAAGTCGAACAGGGTGCCTAATCAGACCGTCGACATCCGAAACCCGAGAGTAATGAAAGAGCGAGAAGCCCTGGGTTAATCAGGCAAGGTGTTATTTGGTTTCGCAATTAGGCCACCGGCCAATATGGAATTAGTATGGTAATAGGTTCACATTGAAAATGGCGTACCATTCCCGGTAGATTAAGCAGGCAATTAAGGCGCTTGATAGGGGTTGCCATCTTTGCACTATATATTTCAATCAAATGAGTTCTATACTCGTTCAGCCAGCGAGAGGAAACGAATAAATCCCTGCTTGCTACGTAATCCGAGCAGTTATGTGCTGCAAGAATGTTTCACTGGCGCTCGTTGTCGCGGCTTCGCATGAGGCATTACCATTTGGGCTACGTACTCCTCATTGTAAGGAGATTGTTTTATTTCGGCGAAACATGGTTTGCTAAAGGTTTTTTATTACATCCCAGAGCACAAAAAATGAGACCTAAAAAGATCAGGACAGGAAGAACGTAGAACTCATCGTAACTAGAGGAGAAATGTCAATTCTTTTCTCGTATGGTTGTTTATTGTTTATTGACAATGCGGCTCATATCAGCACTGAGAGAGTGACCAAAATTTGTAAGCCAGGTTTCTGTTTGCCTTGATCATTGTTCTCTTTCTACGAGCGGCAAAAGCCTCACCCCATGGTATTAGCCAAAAGGATAATTATCTGTATGTTGCTTCAACAAGGCTCAAACCAGTTAAGCTATCTAGGCAGGCACGATGGCAAAATTATAATTCATCTGCTTTGAAGGCAAAAACATAACTACCGATGAGCATAAGCATTTTTTTTCGACTGCATCACAGTGAATATTCCAGGGTAGGAGAGCTTGATCAGACTTACCTCGCCTGTGAATAGTAAGAAAATCAATGGCAAGGACAGATTCACAGAAGGAAATCCCACCCCTGCGAAATGCATGGCTATGGGATGAAGTTCCAGCTAGTAGCTTGAGCCAAGTTATCTGACCTCTTCGGCGCTACTCCTTAGAGGGCTTTTCGGCTTTAAAGAGAGCCTTCGTTACTTTTTCTGAAGGGCTCTTGCCGTGATGGTGGGAGAAGCCGCGGCAACTGAACTAGCATACTCCTAAGCCATCCTCACTGCACCACCATCGCTTTAGAGGCAAAAAAAACTGAAAACACACAAGACCACGCGTACTAGAGGACTTTTTTGCCCAGAGGAAAAAAAATTGTGACTTTTTTAGGTGCCAGTTTGCTGCTTTGCGCGTGACGACAAGAAATAGGTGAAGTACAGCAAGCGTCAGAATGCAGGCTATCACTTTTACAGACCAAGAAAGTTCATTACAGCCGACATAACTCCTTGTTCTCTAATATAATCGCTGCTGAACTTCAGTGGGACAAATGAGCGGCCTTTTAAAAGTTTTTTGGCATCCCGCAATAAAATATAGCTTCAAAGCTTTGTATGAGTAGGTTTTTATTGCAGTGAAACTTTTGAAAATGCATTCAAGAATAAATTTACGATGGAATAAATTAGAGGACTGTCGACTCGTGACAAAAGCCAGTTATAAATTAAAAGTAGCCAGAAGAAGGGGCGCTATTGAGTATTGTGCCACTGCCTAGTACTCTGCCGAAGAGGCATAACTATAGACGAAGAGCGCTTCAAGACTCCGTCCTACAAATAAATCGCTGCACATGCACCTGACTGGCGCTTGATGGCATAGAAATTACAAAATAAATTTGACGAGGTCGTTTGCGTAATCATGGCTTCATTGGACTTTTTCTACAGTTCCATGAGTTGTTCGACGCATACACCATCGCAATGGCCAAGCTTAAACCACCGTTGCGAGCACAACCGTAGCATATTTGCTGCAGCGTCCATGTGATTCCCGTCGTTACAAAGCTTACCACTACTTCTTTAATTTAGAAGCTGCTTTTCCTTTCATCCCTTAGCAGAGCCTTGTCAACTTCTGCGCCTTAAAAGAACTATGCTGTTCTGCCTGCACAGCTGGATCTATCGTAAATGTTGGTCGAATTTGCTCAATTCTATTTGTCAAGGGAGCGTATCAGGATTTATTGCTTACTTAGCTTGCTTTCATGCATGTTTGTCTTACGTTCAGATTCTGTCTTGTTGTATTTGCAGATATGTTTGTCAGCCCTATAAAACATGCGTACTACTGGAAGGCTTACGGAAATTAAATATAGCTGTAAAATGTATGCGATACACTCGGATTCACACTAACGCCACAATGTTGCGCGATCTGCGGTGGGCTTGCCTCTTGCACTGAAATAATCACTAGGCCTTGTGCACTTTTTATTCGAGTACGTGTTAGTCGGTGAAAGGGGAGGCTGGCGATTAAAACACATTTCTTTTAGCTATTTTCATGCTCGAACATGTGCAGGCTTTCACTTTGCATCTAGGAGGACCATCTGGAGAGGATGTTTCTTTTCTGGGCGGAATGCAACTTGCGGTATAATAATCGCATCCCTTATTAGTTTGAACATGCGCACGACCACAACGGCTGACAAAATCTACAGCAATGATTAGCGTGGCAGGTTTCTTGCATGTGCTCAGTCTGGTCTCTTCTCGAGAGCCACATGTGCACCTCACCGATGAGGCAAATGTCTCCTATACATTTATCATTTAATGAGAGACATGCTTTCATTTAATTATGTTGCGGCATAGGAACAAAGTGCACGGGGAATGCAGAACACGTGACCTTCTGATTAAACAAGATGATAAGATGGGGGAAACTTTGAAGTGGTCAAAACGGGGGAAAATCGATGGATGCATTAGTGGTTAGCGCTTGGTGTGCAAGGCGTATCCGAGTGGCTGCATTCAGTGCTCCTAGGATTTTCTTGCAATAATGTTCCGCAATGTCTTCAATTATTTCCTTATAACGGCATGAATACCATGCACTGAATGTTTTTTGTTTGCCACTATTTTGAGCTGTTTTATATCGCCTGAGGTGTCTGTGTAGATGGGCACATATGTTTAAGACACTGTTTTCATGACCTGCAGAGCATAGCTGATAGCGTTAAGCTTAATGATAAGCGGGTTTGGATGCTCATAGATGTGCTCACGACGTGCGATTAAGTCGCAATGTTGTGCGGCGGTAATTATTTTTCAGGGTTCGCTTCTGCGACCGACGGCTACGTATGCACTTTACATTTTACTCGACATACATGAATCACAACTTATGCTGTTGATTTTTGTTCTGCACTCAGTTTCCCCGACTTGATTCTAGTTATTAATCATTTATGCTCAACGAAGAGGGCTCTGATTTTCGATGTTTGCACTGTATGCGGCAGTCACATGCATAATGTTTTTTTCTTTAGATGTGCTGTTGCCTCTCGCTGTTTTTCTATTAAGTAGCGATGTTGAGCTGTGTATGCTTCTGAGACACTGCGATGAGCGTAAGAACTATAAGACCTTGATGCCACGCACTGCTTTTCTCTGTGATGTAACCACATTTGCACCTTGTCGTCTCTTCAGTTTATAGAAATGAGCTCAAACGGAACTCTAGTTTGAAACACCTTATTTGCAATCTGTGTGGACATCTTCATCCTGATTAATTCCTCTAAATGATGTTCGTTTTTCAAGATTTAAAAGCTGCTTCGGTTCGCCTTTTGTGTTCCTGTATACAGGTAGTGAATATTACTGGTGAGATCATGTCTCCCGGCCTGACACCACTCCTTTATTGGAATTTTATTGCTGATTTTATGGAGTACTATGACAGATGTGGTTTCTTTAGAGATATTTTTCAGTATTTTCACAGCAGGCTCTTCTACACGCTGCTTCCGCAATGCCTGCATGACAGCTGAAATTTCCACTGAGTAAAACGCTTTCTCGTAATCAATGAAGGCTATTGCTTATTTCAGCGCGGGTGACAAATAAATGCGCAGAAGACAATCTATAATGCATTTTACTTTGAAATGTTAAATCCAAATATTTACCAAGATCCCATCAAAATGATTCCGCTGCAGCAGAGAAAAAACACATAACTCAGCGGGTAAATTATAAACCAATACAAATACAATTAAAAAATGCTTGTTCATTGAGTTCTACCATGTTTCCTGCAATCGAAAAATATTTTCAACTTATAATCATAAGCGAAAATTGAGGTCTCAGAAGAAAATTGTCTGAATATTAGGGAGAATTAGAAACGCTGACAATTAGAGCGATCACTTTATGAAACTGAAGTAATGTCTACAGGAGGGTATGCTTTTTGGGTCAATGTTTTAGAGCGAATGCCCAAATTCAAGAGGTGAAACCCCCTCACAAAGTTGCGAGAAGCTTGATATTGAGTGTGAACTTGGAGAAATCATAAATAAAAACAAAAGAAATTATGACGCGACTAAGCTTCCAACAAGCAGCGGCGCGAAACGAATCAAATATACGTGAGTAATATGCTATCGCTGTAGCCTATCACGCCTGCAACACACTGGAACTTTGTAGGACGCACGCCGTCGTCTACATCAACTAAAGCTACTGTCGAAGTGAATCTTCGCCAGACGTGCCGACAATCCAGGAAAGCAAACACGACAAGCAATCAGGCTAAGCAAGTGCTTTCCTACATCTAGGTTTTACTACGTTAAAAAAAGCAACATTTTGTCCCACGAATATCTCCCATAGACTCTTG
This sequence comes from Amblyomma americanum, assembly GCA_030143305.2. NCBI lineage: Eukaryota > Metazoa > Arthropoda > Arachnida > Ixodida > Ixodidae > Amblyomma > Amblyomma americanum. The sequence goes on from JARKHS020033373.1 coordinate 93,189, forward strand.
CCGTGTTCAGTAAATTCAGTAGCGTCCTGTAGTGTTTCTAACTTTCAGTAAAGCTCCGGCAGAATAACGGAACCTATCGCAGCTGTTTACAGGATATATTCCGTGGCATGAATTTGGAACAGTTGAGGATAAGAGTTAACGGAGAATACCTAAATAATCAGAGATTTGCTGATGATATTGCCCTGTTGAGTCACTTAGAAGATGAGCTGCAAAACCTGATCAATGAGTTAGACAGGCGGAGCAGAACGGTGGGTCTAAAATTAGCATGCAGAAAACGAAAGTAATGTTCAACAGTCTAGCAAGAGAATGCAGTTGACAATTGGCAGCGAAGTGCTGGAAGTGGTAAAGGAATACGTCTACTTAGGGCAGGTAATGACAGCTGATCCGGATGATGAGAGGAAAATAACTAGAAGGATATCAATGGTGTGGTGCGCATATGGCAGGTTAAATCAGGTCATGAATGGCAGTTTGCCAATATCCCTCAAGAGAAAAGTGTACAACAGCAGTACCGTACCGGTACTCATCTACGGGGCAGCAACGTGGAGGCTATCGAAAAGCCTTCAGCTTAAGTTAAGGACAACGCAGCGTGCCATGGACAGAAAAACGTTATGTGTAACATTAGGAAGTTTTAGCTTTGCGTACGCAACGGCTTAGCGTACGCAAGGAGCTTGCGGGGATGATAGTGCTCATGTGCAGAACGCAAGCACAAGCCCTGTGTCTTGCGTGCGTACGCTAGCCAGTGGACTTTGCGTTGCGGTGCTTGCGTGGCTTGCGTACGTTAACGTTGACAAGATGGCGGCGTACTGCTCGCCCACTTCGGAATAAATACATGTCGCCGCTGGATTCTCTGATGCAATAGCTGGCTCAAATGGTAGCGGTTCGCATTTATTTCGCCTACTCTTGCCCACACGGAGCGGTATAAGCGATAACTAGCCCCCTTTTTCAGATACTTTGGCAATTTTCAAGCTCCTAGGCCTAACTAAATCAGTGTTTTTCTCGTAGCAACGATACATGGCTAAGCAAATTTTTAGCTTTTAGTCAGTTCTTACATTTTCTTCTGTTTGCATAGTTTTTCTTCTTGGAACAAAAAAGGCTCCCAGTGCGCTCACCCTAGTTATCAGTAATCACGGATGAAATTTTCTTCAACCAAGCGTTCATGTGCTTTGACTTCTTGTCACTAGATGGCGCTACTGTTTACGCCTACGCTTGAGGCACGCTACGGCACGGCCAGCTAAAACTATACTTCGGAGCGGGCAGCGTAACGCACGCAGCGCCGTAGCGCTTTGCGTGCGCAAGCACTTGCGTACGCACCGCTAAAACTGTCTATTAAGAGACCGCAATCGGGCAAAGTAGGTGAGGGAGCAAGCGCAGGTTAATGACATATTAGTCGAAATCAAAAAGAAGGAATGGGCTCGCGCAGGGCATATAATGCGAAGGCAACATAACCGCAGTCCTTAAGAGTAACGGACAAGGAAAGCGGCGCACGAGGCGGCACAAGGTTTGGTGGGTGTATAAGATTGGGAAATTTGCAAGCATAGTGTGGACAGAACTGAAAAAGGACAGGGTTAATTGGGGAGACATGGGGGAGGCATTTGCCCTGCAGTGGGCGTAGTCAGGCTGATTATTATTATAATACCTCATCTATTGCCCTTTCTCTTCATGATTTCTTACACTTTTTAACCGTGTGCCCCGTAGGGGCGCCTGCTACATGCAGATATGCGTGAGTTGCGACACCACGGGTGCCTGAGCACCCGCAAGGAAATCCCCGCACAGGGACTATGGTGAGCAGTTCGACCCCACGGACCCGAGCACCCGCGCTTCGCCGTTCGTGGCTCAGCCATGTCCAGAAAAAAGGGGGCCCTGGTGGTTGAGCCTCAGCTTGGCGCTTCGACCTTTAAGGCCCCTAGGCGGAGCCAACACAACACTTTGACCCCAGTCTCGGGAAAATCGACCGCCGCCTTTTCCTGTCCAATCATTTATCTTTCGCTTTCCTATGTTCCTTCTCGCAACTTTCCTGTCTTCTCCTCTCTTATTGACTGTTTATCTTTTTTCCAGGCAGCGAGTGTTAACTTTGTGCGGCGAACCACCCTGCGTTACATCATACTTGGTTAAATTGGTATGCAGAGCTGGCGAGGGCAGGGCTTGCGTTTCAAATTCCTGCCCCGTCGCCTGGTAGGGCTAATTGGTGGCTGGCTGCACCATGGCAGAAAAACACATGCATTTTACAGCTGCCCCTCTCCTACAAAATGATCGCCTTCAAAAAAGAGCGTGAACCGAAATAACGGTTCAGTTCTTAACCAAAGGACAAGAAACGTTCCCGAAGTTTCATGTCATACACAGTAAAGAAGCAGAAAAGCCAGCCAGAAAATATGGCTCTTCATAGTTTCTAAATCTCTGAATGAAGAAGACTGAGAGCGCTGAGAACGGCAGCTGTTCTTGTGTTCCTGCTTCTTTCTGTTTGTGTTAGATTTCTCTTATCTTTGTGGGGACCTCGCTGTTCAATGCGATTGCGGATGGCCCGCCATCTCTGCTGCCTACCGTGGGTATCAGTGTGGACCCAGCAAGTCAACGTGACTCTAGCGTGAATGTCCCTTCAGAGCTACCGGGGTTATCAAGTTTCTAGAAAATCTGAATACAATAATTACTACATTGCGATGGCGAATCAGCGCCTAAAAAGGAAGCTCCGCAAGACTTCGAAAGTGTGTGGGCAAAGGACAAGTACGAAGTAGTCTAACAAGCCTAAAGCCCAGTTCGAACGTGATGAGAGTTAATTAGGCCAGTGTGAGTGTGCAATCGCTCACTTAATCGATTTCCATGCTTGTCGAAGATAAGTGTAATATCAATGCCATCAACAGGCAGACACTCACTCTTGCCCTTGAACGGCTGGCTCTTAGCCAAGTCAAGGAAGTGTGCCTTAATGCGAGAAGGAATATACTGTCACGTACTGGTGACGGCAGTCGAAGCAGCGATGAAGACGGACGAAAGGGTCTTATAAAAGAACTGTTTATTGGGCTGACTTGCACCCAAAATGGACTGAATCACTCGGCGGCGGCGAAGCGACAAGCGTGCTCGGCGGTCGTCGAACAGAATGCCGGCCGCTGTCGGCCGTGCTCAAATTAAAGCTGATAGCGAACTTTCGAGATAAGGAGCGCAAAGTTACTAGAACATTCCGGAACAAAGTAGAATCAGCTCTGCCTGGCTGCGATCAATCGAGATAAATCTAGTCGCGTCTTGCGTCGCAAACAAAGCGATTAAGTGATGTGGCGGCAGATTTGAAAAACGAACAAACACCGCAAATATTTGCGGCATTACTCCCCTCTCAAAGAAGCATCGACCCGATGCATTAAAGCAAATAATGCGACTAGTAAGGGAAAAAAAACGGATCTTGCGAAAATAGAGCATGGAAATGCAGCGGCCTTTAGCGCGCATAATACGGCTTCAGACGGACTACATGGGCAACTTCTGGTCGTGCGCGGCGTCGCTGGGATGCAGTCATTGCGTCAGGGATGACTTCATAATCCAGTTCACCCAGCCGACGAACCTTGTACGGGCCGAAATAGCGGCGCAAAAGCTTTTCACTCAATCCACGGCGGCGGATGGGCGTCCACACCCAGACTTGGTCTCCTGGCTTGTATTCCGCGTTGCGTCTTCGTAGGTTGTAGCGTCTGGCGTCGGACCGCTGCTGATCTTTGATCCGTAATCGGGCAAGCCTTCGAGCTTCTTCTGCGCGTTGAAGGTAGGCGGTAACGTCGGCGTTCTCTTCTTCTGTAGCGTTGGGCAGCATGGCGTCTAGCGTGGTCGTGGCCTCCCTGCCATGGACGAGCCTAAAAGGCGTCATCTGGGTGGTCTCCTGCACTGCGGTGTTGTAGGTAAAGACGACGTAAGGCAGGATGACATCCCAGGTTTTGTGTTCGGCATCGACATACATAGCGAGCATATCGGCGATGGTTTTGTTCAGGCGCTCGGTCAGTCCGTTGGTCTGCGGATGGTATGCAGTTGTCCTCCCGTGGCTGGTTTGGCTGTAGCGCAGGATGGCTTGCGTTAGTCCCGCCGTGAATGCTGTTCCTCTGTCCGTGATGAGCACATCGGGGGCGCCGTGTCGAAGAAGAATGCACTCCACGAAAAATTTGGCGACTTCTGCTGCTGTTCCGTTCGGTAGTGCTTTCGCTTCGGCGTAGCGGGTCAGGTAGTCGGTCGCTATGATGATCCACTTATTTCCAGATGTTGACGTTGGAAAAGGGCCAAGAAAGTCCATGCCAATCTGCTCAAAGGACCTTGAGGGTGGTTCAATGGGGCTCAGAAATCCTGCAGGTCGTGTGGGAGGAGTCTTTCGACGCTGACAATCTCGGCAGGTTTTCACATAGTGTGCGACATCGGCAGACAGTCGGGGCCAGTAATCCTTGTCTTGAATGCGGCGGAGGGTGCGAGTAAACCCGAGATGTCCAGCTGTCGGCTCGTCGTGTGAAGCCTGTAGAACTTCTTCGCGGAGACAAGTAGGTACAACAAGGAGGTAGGCTGTTTTGTTCGCTGTAAAGTTCTTCTTCACAAGGACCTCATTCTGCACACAGAAGGAAGACAGTCCTTGCTTGAATGAAGCGGGGGGTGAAGAAAGCTTGCCTTCCAGGTACTCGATGAGTCCTTTTAGGTCGGGGTCCGAGCGTTGCTGCTGAGCGAAAGAGCTGGGGCTGATGGGTCCCAGGAAGGCGTCCTCATCGTCGTCCGGCGGCGGTGCATATACAGGGTCTCGTGAGAGGCAATCGGCGTCAGAGTGCTTGCGTCCGGACTTGTAAACGACGGTGACGTCAAACTCCTGGAGACGCAGACTCCATCGAGCGAGTCGGCCAGAGGGGTCCTTCAAATTGGCAAGCCAGCAGAGCGCGTGGTGGTCGCTGGCCACCTTGAACGGCCGTCCGTAGAGGTAGGGGCGGAATTTTGACGTAGCCCGGATGATGGCAAGGCACTCCTTCTCAGTTGTCGAATAGTTAGCCTCGGCCTTGGAAAGGGAACGGCTAGCGTATGCGATGACCTTCTCCAGCCCGTCACTTTTTTGAACGAGAACGGCGCCTAGTCCCACGCAGCTTGCGTCGGTATGAACTTCAGTATCGGTGTTTTCATCAAAATGCGCAAGGATCGGTGGGGACTGTAATCGACGCTGAAGTTCCTTGAGGGCTTCTGCTTGCGGCGCTTCCCATTTAAACGGCACGTCTGCCTTCGTCAGTTGGGTCAGGGGCTCGGCGATGCGCGAAAAGTTTTTCGCAAATCGTCGGTATAGTGCACAGTCCGAGAAATCTGCGCACTGCTTTCTTATCGGCCGGCGGTGGAAACTGTTCAATAGCAGCTGTTTTCTGCGGGTCTAGGCGTACTCCTTCCTTGTTAACGATGTGGCCTAGAAACAGCAGCTCTTCGTAAGCAAAGTGGCATTTCTCTGCTTTCAAGGTTAGGCCAGACGACTTGATTGCGTCTAGTACTGTTCGAAGTCTTTTGAGGTTCTCTTAAAAGTTCGAGGCGAAGACAACGACATCATCTAAATATACCAGACAAATTTGCTACTTCAGGCCTGCCAGCACTGTATCCATTACTCGCTGAAACGTCGCTGGTGCGGAACAGAGACCAAATGGCATCAACTTGAACTCAAACAGCCCATCCGGAGTTATGAATGCTGTCTTCTCGCGATCTCTTTCGTCGACCTGAATTTGCCAGTAGCCGCTCTTGAGGTCCATCGATGAGAAATATTTGGCGTTGCAGAGGCGGTCCAGTGTGTCGTCGATGCGGGGGAGGGGGTAGACGTCCTTCTTTGTTATGTTGTTCAAGCGGCGGTAATCCACGCAGAATCGAAGTGCGCCGTCTTTCTTTTTCACTAGAACAACCGGTGCCGCCATGGGCTGTTTGAAGGCTGGATGACGTCGTCGCGAAGCATTTCTTCGACTTGGTCCCGGATGGCTTGTCGTTCTCGCGGTGACACACGGTAGGGGCTCTGACGGAAAGGTCGGACGTGTTGATCCGTTATAATGCGATGCTTGGCAATTGGCGTCTGTCGCACCTTCGGCGATGTCGAAAAACACTCACTGTAGCTTTGAAGCCGATTGCGGATCTGGTCTTGTCTGTTCCGGTGCAGGGCTGGATTGATGTCGAAAGTGGGCGAGTTCTCTTGGTCAGGCGAATCTGCTGCGGAGGGGTCGGAGAGGGTGAAGGAGTCTCGTACGTCGGATATTTCGTCGAAGAAAGCAATCGTCGTTCCTCTGTTAATGTGCCGGTATTCTTCGCTGAAGTTAGTCAGCAGTACTTCGGCCTGGCCATTGCGCAAATGTGCGATGCCTCTTGCGATGCTTATTCCTCGGTCTAGGAGCAACTGCATGTTGCCCTCGATGATGGCTTCAGCGTTAATGACTTTCGTGGCGCCTACGGTCACGATAACGCTTGATAGGGGTGGTACGCTCACTTCTTCCTCCAGGACACTCAGGGAAACGTGATTTTCCCGAGTTTTCATCGACGCGATGGCTTCGTCCGTCGAAAGCGTGATCAGCTTGGATCGCAGGTCGATGATCGCCTGATGCTCATTAAGGAAATCCATACCCAAGATCACTTCGCGGGAGCATTGCGGTATAACAACAAAGGTCGCAGGATAGGTATGTCCTTTGACAGTCACTCGCGCTGTGCATCGTCCTGATGGCGTAATGAGGTGGCCCCCTGCGGTGCGGATTTGTGGGCCGTCCCAAGCCGATGTGACTTTTCTCAGCTGCGCAGCGAATGTTCCATTCATCGCCGAGTAATCGGCTCCTGTGTCGACTAGAGCGGTAACTTTCCGGCCGTCGATAGTCACTTCTAAGTCAGAGGTCCTGGCTCTTGCATTGCACGTCGCTCTCGGCGTCGGGTCACGGCTTCGTCGCGTATGCGAGTCGCGGGTGGGGCGTGTGGTCGAAGCTCTTCTGGGTGCCGTCGTCGTTTTCAAGGCAGCCTGCGTAGTGGTCGGGGTTCTCATTGTGTGCGGCGTCGGTGCAGCGAGTGCCGGTTCTTCATGCGGTGTCGCGGGTGCAGCGTCTTCATGGGGCGTGGTCGGTGGAGGATCTTCGGCGTTTAGCTCTTGAGCAACCTCACCTCCAGAGGTTGCTGCCTTTAGTTTCCCCTACGGGGGCTGGGAGACCTTCCTCGTATCGCGGCTGCGTAGCTGCGGCGTGGCGACGCAAAGCGCGAGGTTGACGGCGATGGTGAGCGCGAAAAGTGGTTCGGCGTGTACTCTTCTCGACGCAGGTACTCGTCGATTTCCTGCGGACGTTGCCCGAAGCGTGGTCGTGGGGCGTTAATGGTAAATCCTCGAAGGTCGATACGTCGGGACGGGCAGTGACAAAGAATATGGCCGGCCTCACCGCAATGGAAGCACAACGGCCGGTTGTCGGAAGTCCTCCAGGCGTCGCATTTCCAGGGGCTTGAGTGTCGGTCATAGGCTCGGCGGGCGGGGGCTGGGAGGCGGCATTGTGGAACAAGTGGCTCATCTCGGGGAGGACGTGGGGGTTGTTGTTGGGGCTGGGCAGTCCTTACTGCAGCGGCGTAGGTCATGGCCTGGGGTTCTGTGGCCGTCGGGGTGCCAAGTGCCTGTTGCACTTCTTCCCGTACCACGTCCATCAGAGTCGCTACTTGTGGCTGTGGGGAGGATGGCACTAATCGGTGTAGCTCCTCTCGGACGATTTCGCGGATAACTTCCCGCAAGCTGTCGCTGGCGGTGGCCGGCGAGTCCCAACGGATTGCACAGGGAGAGGAAGGGCGGTTGTACTGCCGAGCTTGGACGTCGAGGGTCTTCTCAATCGTGCAGGCTTCTTGCACGAATTCCTCGACCGTTTTTGGCGGCTGGCGGACGAGGCTTGCAAAGAGTTGTTCTTTTACGCCGCGCATTAAAAACTGAACTTTCTTTTCCTCGGTCATCCCGGGGTCGGCGCGGCGAAATAGGCGCTTCATCTCCTCGACGTAAATGCGGACGGGATCATTCGGAAGCTGGATCCTGGACTCGAGGAGTCGTTCGGCTTTTTCTTTCCTCACGACACTGGTGAATACCTTCAATAGTTCTTTCTTGAATAGCTCCCATGTCGTAAGGGACGACTCGTGGTTTTCGTACCACGTGCGTGCGGAGCCTTCCAATGAGAAGAACACGTGTCCAATTTTTGCCGCATCATCCCACTTGTTGAATGACGCCACGCGCTCAAATTGATCCAACCATTCTTCAGGGTCTTCGCCTAGGGATCCATTGAAAGTTGGCGGCACCCGCGGCTGCTGCAGTATGATCGGTGTGGACATCTTCGGCGAGGTTGCGGTGCTCGTAGCCGCGTCTTTTCGCTGTCTGGTGCGGTCCGGCAGTTTCCCGAACTCCGGCTCCTCTCCCTGGAGACGTCGGCTGGCTCGCTGAGCTGCTGGCTCGTCCTCGGGTGCGAAGCGCTCAGGGCTGGCTTCACGACTTGAAGGGGGCGTCCGGAACATGGAAGGCAACCCCGCACCTCCACCAGATGTCACGTAGTGGTGACGGCATTCGAAGCAGCGATGAAGACGGACAAAAGGGTCTTCTAAAAGAACTGTTTATTGGGCTGACTTGCACCCAAAATGGACTGAATCCCTAGCGGCGGCGAAGCGACAAGCGTGCTCGGCGGTCGTCGAACAGAATGCCGGCCGCTGTCGGCCGTGCTCAATTTAAAGCTGATAACGAACTTTCGAGATAAAGAGCGCAAACTTACTAGAACATTCCGGAACAACGTAGAATCAGCTTTGCCTGGCTGCGATCAATCGAGATAAATCTAGTCGCGTCTTGCGTCGCAAACAAAGCGATAAAGTGATGTGGCGGCAGATTTGAAAAACGAAGAAACACGCAAATATTCGCGGCAATACTATCTGTTGCTGTCTCTAGCCGGGGCCCCGCTCGACAAATTGACGGCTCTGTCAGGACATGGCATCATGCGTGTTCCGTCGTTCTTTGCACACGGCCTTAACACTACTGTGGGAGTCAATTCTGATGACCACATCGATGTAAGAACGTGAACTGGGTGAGCCTATTATCTTCCTCAGACAGAATAAGTGACCTTCACCGACTTGGGCAATCCAAGTGTATGAAATTAGCGTTTAAAGGTACCAGTTGTCCATCGCACGTGAAGGTCGGATTTGAAAAGCATTCAGTTCACCTTTATGTACCCCGCCCTCTGTGTGCGGATAATGTCGGAGCCTGGGATACGTGAGCGCTGCAGGCAGGATCAAGAAAACTGGCCTTTCTTGTGGCGACGACAACAACAGTACTGCATGCACAGTTGAAGTGCCCAGATTTGCAAACTTCAAAGGGCCTCATGTGGCAACCTTAATAGAGTGTCCGAAAGTAAAGACAGAGATGAAGATTTTAGAGAAAATGTTCAGAGACCAATCTTCTCGCCGTGAAGCAGGAAATGCAGTTTATCGCTCGAAAAGGCCAACACGCAACTGGCAGAGAAGCCCGAATATGGCAAGTGAAGTGGCAACGCATCCACGGGAAGAAAGCCACTCTGCTGTGCAGTAGTGTTCCTGTATATGCTCCCGCAGGGAGCAGAGTTGCGCGAAGGTCCGCCATTTTGTTCCAAGCTGTGCGCGAAAGCAGCTCCTCGAGCGCACAGACGCTGGGATTATGACGGGGCTGGCGTTGTAGAGCAGTTGGCTTTTTTTTAAAAGCTTACAAACGGCGCTCGATTGCGCGCATCCTTTTTTCTTTTTACTGTCTCAGTGCTCAGGGACCGATGCTAAGCCCATCATTCTTCGTTGAAAAAAACGTCGGAAAATAATCTGATTTTCCGAAAATTTCATACAGCATGACAGAAAGATTGCGGATTGACAGCGATAACTCGCAGTACGGACAATAATGGCGCAGAAATGCTTGAAAATGAAAAACCTGCGTGAGTTGTGCGATGAAGAGAATTGCGGTAATGCATCTCCCTGCAGAACCACATTTAAATACATTATTCTATAGGGTTGCGACCGCCGATGTGGGACGAAGCTTGTGAAACCACGCTGCATACGATGTGAATGCGGACAGTCTAAAGCTATGCACTTTGCACGCATGTAAATGTAACCCACCAAAGGCACAGATATCGCAAACTCGCGGGCTTATCTTTCACAAAATATACGTATCATTTGTCGCTCTGACTTCGAGCCCTCCATTGCATTTTT